>SJYW01053364.1:680900-713992 GCA_006410735.1 Raphicerus campestris | reverse complement strand
GATCAATGCAAAGAAATAGAGGAAAACAACAGAATGGGAAAGACTAGAGATCTCTTCAAGAAAATTAGAGATACCAAGGGAACATTTCATGCAAAGATGGGCTCAATAAAGGACAGAAATGGTATGGACCTAACAGAAGCAGAAGATATTAAGAAGAGGTGGCAAGAATACACAGAAGAACTATACCAAAAAAAAGATATTAATGACCAGATAATCACGGTAGTGTGATCACTCACCTAGAGCCAGACATCCTGGAGTGTGAAGTCAGGGGGGCCTTAGGAAGCATCACTACAAACAAAGCTAGTGGAGGTAATGAAATTCCAGGTGAGCTTGTTCAAATCCTAAAAGATGATGCTGTTAAAGTGTTGCACTCAATATGTTCTGCAAATTTGGAAAATTTCAGCAGAGGCCACAGGACTGGAAAAGGTCAGTTTTCATTCCAGTCCCAAAGAAGGGCAATACCAAAGAACATTCAAACTTTGAAGCCAACTGCATTCATTTCACATACTAGCAAGCTAATGCTCAAAATCCTTCAAGCCAGGCTTCAACAGTACATGAACCAAGAACTTCCAGATGTTCAAGCTGGATTTAGAAAAGGCAGAGGAACCAGGGATCAAATTGCTAACATCCACTGGATCATAGAAAAAGCAAGAGAATGCCAGAGAAATATTTACTTCTGCTCCATTGACTATGCTAAACCCTTTGACTGTGTGGATCACAACAAACTGTGGAAAATTATTAAAGAGATTGGAATACCAGACCACCTGACCTGCCTCCTGTGAAATCTATATGGAGGTCAAGAAGCAACAGTTAGAATCAGACATGGAACAACAGACTGGTTCTGAATTGGGAAAGGAACACGTCAAGGCTATGTATTATCACCCTGCTCATTTAACTTATATGCAGAGTTCATCATGTGAAATGCTGGGCTGGATGGAGTTCAAGCTGGAATCAAGATTGTTGGAAGAAATATCAATACCTCAGGTATGCACATGACACCACCCTTAGGGCAGAAAGTGAAGAGGAACTAATGAGCATCTTGATGAAAGTGAAAGAGGAGAGTGAAAAAGTTGGTTTAAAACTCAACATTCAGAAAATGAAGATCATCACTTCATGGCAAATAGATGGGGAAACAATGGAAACAATGACAGACTTTATTTTCTTGGGCTCCAAAATCACTGCAGATGGTGACTGCAGCCATGAAATTTAAAAAACACTTGCTCCTTGGAAAAAAAAGTACGACAAACCTAGACAGCATATTAAAAAGCAGAGACATTACTTTGCCAACAAAGGTCCGTCTAGTGAAAGCTATGGTTTTTCCAGTGGTCATGTATGGATGTGAGAGTTAGACTGTAAAGAAGGCTGGGTGCCAACAAACTGATGCTTTCAAACTGTGGTGTTGGAGAGGATTCTTGAGAGTCCCTTGGACAGCAAGGAGATCAAACCGTCAATCCTAAAGGAAATCAACCCTGAATATTCATTGGAAGGACTGATGCTAAAGCTGAAGTTCCAATACTTTGGCCGTTTGATACAAAGAGCCAACGCACTGGAAAAGACCCTGATGCTGGGAAAGACTAAAGGCAGGAGGAGAAGGGGATGACAGAGGAAGAGATGACTGGATGTCATCACCAACTCTATGGATATGAGTCTGAGCAAGCTCCACGAGCTGGAGATGGACAGAGAAACCTGGAGAGATGCATGGGGTCGCAAAGAGTCGTACATGAATGAGCGACAGAACAACAGCACCCCAGCTGCCAACTGGACCTTCAGCCTCGTGCACTGCAGTCCACAGCTTTCTTCTGGCACACAGACAGCCCCCAAGCCTGAAGCTAGCAGCAACTACAACCTTTAAAGGCGGCTACCAAAAGACCAATATTCATACGTGAACCGTGAACTCCCTGATTCGAGCTGGTTTGAGAAAAGGCAGAGGAACCAGAGATCAAATTGCCAACATCTGCTGGATCATGGAGAAAGCAAGAGAGTTCNTCACACCCTTGCAGGGACCCCTGTATGGAGGCTCCAGGCTGAACGGAGGCCGCAGGACTGCAAGGATGGCAGGAGCCCTGGGTCAGTTATGCAGATACTCATAGCTTGAGTACAAGGTCAACACTGCAACAATCAGCTTGTCTGCAATAGAGTAGTAGGGCGTGGGTTGTAAAGAATTAAAAGGCCATTCACGTTATTGTTAATGTTGTGTTGTGACTGTGATATGGTAATCTGTAAAAAATTATATCTCCTTCATGAAGTATATATGGATCAATTAGCACAATGCTTCAGATTAGCTTCAAAACAATTCATGAAAAATAAGAGGATCTACATCAATAATACTCTCCTCATTGGTAACTGTTTAAGCTGAATGATGAATAAATGGATTTTACAATACTATTCTCTGTACTTAAGTGAAAGGTTGAAAGTTTCCACTGTTAAAAAAAATGTGTGAAGGGACTTCCCTGATGGTCTCCTGGTTAGGGGGCACAGGTTCAATCCCTGGTTGGGGAACTAAAATCACACACATACACACACACACTCACAAAAGCATGTGTGTGTCATGTATATGTACTTGTATATCTCTGTGTGTGCAGCCAAAAAAGAAGGTGTGAAGGCACCAGTCAGAACGGCCATCATCAAAAAGTCTACAAACAATAAATGCTGGAGGAGATGTGGAGAAAAGGGAATGCTCTTGCACTGTTGGTGGGAATGTAAATTGATACAGCCATTATGGAAGACAATATGCAGATTGCTTAAAAAACTAAAAGTAAAACCCTCATGTGACCCAGCAATCCCACTCCTAGGCATATATTCCGAGAAAACCAAAACTGGAAAAGACGCATGCATCCCATTGTTCATTGCAGCACTATTTACAGTAGCTAGAACATGGAAGCATCCTGGATGTCCATTGACAGGTACATGGATAAAGAAGTTGTGGTACGTATACACAGTGGAATATTACTCAGCCATAAAAAGGAACACATTTGAGACTGTTCTAATGAGGCAGATGAACCTAGAACCTGTTATACAGAGTGAAGCAAGTCAAAAAGAGAAAGATAAATACCATGTACTAACACATATATATGGACTCTTTAAAAAAATGGTATTGAAGGATTTATTTGCAAGCCAGCAGTGGAGAAACAGACATAGAGACTAGACTTACAGACACGGGGAGAGGGGAGGAGAGAGTGAGATGTATGGAAAGAACATAGACACTTACATTACCATATGTAAAATAGATAGCCAATGGGAATTTGCTGTATGGCTCAGGAAACTCAAATAGGGGCTCTGTATCAAGCCAGAGGGGTGAGATGGGGAGGGAAATGGGATGGAGGTTCAAGAGGGAGGTGATATATGTATCCCTATGGCTGATTCATGTTGAGATTTGACAGAAAACAACAAAATCATGTACAGCAATTATCCTTCAACTAAAAAATAAATTAATTAAAAAGAAAAAATAAATGGAAAGAAACAATGGAGAAGTAACCAAAAAAAGAAGAAGAAGAAGGTGTGAAGGAATCATGCTGTGAAATCATAGAAGAAAACAAACCAGTGTGTTAACAGGGATCACCTCCTAGAGACTGGAATAATGGAATATTGACATTGCAGCTTATGATAAAGAAATATTTGTTCTTTGTGCCATTCCTGGCAAAGATTTCCTAAAACTCTGAAATTCTAAAGCTGTCTTTTGTTATGGGAAGGGGAGTAACTACTGGAGAACCCCCAGGTGACCCAAGATTGGGTACTGCCTGACCAAAGAGAGGGTTGGAACTTTCATTGCTCCCCTCCTCCATGACCTCCCCCAGCCCAGCTTAGGGAGGGGAGAGGAGCTGTCTGTTGAAAAATCTCCAATGGCTAATGATTCAATGCATCATGACTAGGTAATGAAGCCTCCATCAAACCCTCAACATAGCAAGTCATTCATGTCCTTCAAGAAAACTGAGACGGACCCAGCAAAAAATACAGGCACCTGTGCCATCACGGCTCACCTGGGCCACTCAGCGTCTTGCTCCCCAGACCTCTGTCTCTGCCCTTCATCTCCTGGAGACACTCTGCTCTACAGCCTCAGGGATCCCTTTAAAACTTGAGTCCTATTGCATGGCTCCCATGACCAGCCCCTCAGTGACTCCCCAGCTCTCAGAGTCAAATCTGGATTCTTATAAAGTCCTACAAGGCTCCTCACGACCTGCCCCCGAGGCCTCTGCCTCATCCCCTTCCACTCCCCTCCCCTCACCCCCTCAGCTCCAGCCGCCCTGGTCCTGGCTGCTGCGCAAACACACCAGGCTCATTTTTGGCAGCCGCTGCCTCCTTATAAAAGAGGATTTCCCTGACCCTCTATAGAGTTAGTACAGCCTCCTTTATCCCCTTCACGCTTTTTCTTCACATCACTCATTGCCATCTGGCAGAGGACTTTTCCCTTTCTCTATCATCTGTCTCCCTCCAAGGAGGCAGGCTGGGCTTCCCTTGTGGCTTAGCTGGTAAAGAATCCACCTGCAATGTGGGAGACCTGGGTTTGATCCCTGGGTTGGGAAGATCCCCTGGAGAAGGGAAAGGGTACCCACTCCAGTATTCTGGCCTGGAGAAGTCCATAGACTGTGTAGTCCTTGGGGTTACAAATAGTCCGACGTGACTGAGCAACTTTCGCTTTCAAGGAGGCAAGTTATTTTGCTATTTTGTGTACAGCTGTTTCCCTACATCAGGAACAATGCTTTTAGGGACTTGAGAGGTATTTGTTAAAGGAATCAACTTTCCACTCCATGTCCAAGCCAAGAACACAGCTGTTGAATAGAATGGATATCATTCAATCGCTGTTTGATGAAGAGGCAAGTCAACATAACTATGAGTCCAGCACTAACCTTCTATATCTTGAGAAGATAATAAAATAATAGACATAGGGGACAAAAGGAAGGGCCTGGAGTTTTGACTAACATTGTTCCAGTCTGGAAAAATAGCCTTGACCCCACAAGAGAACCTGGCTCTCCCTGCAGTTGTCTCAGGCAGGACAGAAACTCAGCTGCCTGCCGCCATCCTTGCCTTTCTAATTAATTTTAATGATAGAGAAATAATCATTATTTGATACCAAGATATTTGGAGCAGGGAAGGGAAAGGTAAGTAGAGTAACTCTTCCAGATCTTCCAGATGAAAATATGTTGATGGAAAATGTCCATCATTGGTTATGAAATGTGATTGTGCATGCTAAGTCGCTTCAGTCGTGTCCGACTCTTGGCAACCCCACGCACTGTAGCCTGCCAGGCTCCTCTGTCCATGGGATTCTCGAGACANAAACACACCAGGCTCATTTTTGGCAGCCGCTGCCTCCTTATAAAAGAGGATTTCCCTGACCCTCTATAGAGTTAGTACAGCCTCCTTTATCCCCTTCACGCTTTTTCTTCACATCACTCATTGCCATCTGGCAGAGGACTTTTCCCTTTCTCTATCATCTGTCTCCCTCCAAGGAGGCAGGCTGGGCTTCCCTTGTGGCTTAGCTGGTAAAGAATCCACCTGCAATGTGGGAGACCTGGGTTTGATCCCTGGGTTGGGAAGATCCCCTGGAGAAGGGAAAGGGTACCCACTCCAGTATTCTGGCCTGGAGAAGTCCATAGACTGTGTAGTCCTTGGGGTTACAAATAGTCCGACGTGACTGAGCAACTTTCGCTTTCAAGGAGGCAAGTTATTTTGCTATTTTGTGTACAGCTGTTTCCCTACATCAGGAACAATGCTTTTAGGGACTTGAGAGGTATTTGTTAAAGGAATCAACTTTCCACTCCATGTCCAAGCCAAGAACACAGCTGTTGAATAGAATGGATATCATTCAATCGCTGTTTGATGATGAGGCAAGTCAACATAACTATGAGTCCAGCACTAACCTTCTATATCTTGAGAAGATAATAAAATAATAGACATAGGGGACAAAAGGAAGGGCCTGGAGTTTTGACTAACATTGTTCCAGTCTGGAAAAATAGCCTTGACCCCACAAGAGAACCTGGCTCTCCCTGCAGTTGTCTCAGGCAGGACAGAAACTCAGCTGCCTGCCGCCATCCTTGCCTTTCTAATTAATTTTAATGATAGAGAAATAATCATTATTTGATACCAAGATATTTGGAGCAGGGAAGGGAAAGGTAAGTAGAGTAACTCTTCCAGATCTTCCAGATGAAAATATGTTGATGGAAAATGTCCATCATTGGTTATGAAATGTGATTGTGCATGCTAAGTCGCTTCAGTCGTGTCCGACTCTTGGCAACCCCACGCACTGTAGCCTGCCAGGCTCCTCTGTCCATGGGATTCTCGAGACAAGAATACTGGAATGGGTTGCCGTACCCTCCTCCAGGGGATCTTCCTAACCCAGGGATCGAACCCGCATCTCTAATGTTTCCTGGATTGGCTGGTGGGTTCTTTACCGCTCACACCACTTGGAAAGCCCATGAAATGTGATTAAACTCTCAATATTCATGACTGGTCATCCCTTAAAAGAACCTGTGTAACAGGTAACCCCGCCCCCCATTCAAGTGAGGAAACCGGAGATGACTTGCCCCAGGACACACAGCATGTAACTACTAAAGTCACTATAATATAATCATGTCACATCCCATTTGATAGAGTACCTGATTCTGCCGAGGAATTCTTATAAAGTAGATAATTGATAATCATTGCTGGGAGCACAGACCCACACTAATTACACCCCTGGCTCCTGAGCCACAGTCACTCAATCACAGGGAAGACCTAGTCTGGGTTTTGTCCCTGACAGCAAATACTTGGTGTCCCTACCTATACCAACAAGTTCTGAAATGCCCACTGGGCATCCCACAAGTCAGTTCACTTGAATTGCAGTGTTAGGCAATTTTACTGAGGCTTCAATAGGTAGACAAATTGANCTTATAAAAGAGGATTTCCCTGACCCTCTATAGAGTTAGTACAGCCTCCTTTATCCCCTTCACGCTTTTTCTTCACATCACTCATTGCCATCTGGCAGAGGACTTTTCCCTTTCTCTATCATCTGTCTCCCTCCAAGGAGGCAGGCTGGGCTTCCCTTGTGGCTTAGCTGGTAAAGAATCCACCTGCAATGTGGGAGACCTGGGTTTGATCCCTGGGTTGGGAAGATCCCCTGGAGAAGGGAAAGGGTACCCACTCCAGTATTCTGGCCTGGAGAAGTCCATAGACTGTGTAGTCCTTGGGGTTACAAATAGTCCGACGTGACTGAGCAACTTTCGCTTTCAAGGAGGCAAGTTATTTTGCTATTTTGTGTACAGCTGTTTCCCTACATCAGGAACAATGCTTTTAGGGACTTGAGAGGTATTTGTTAAAGGAATCAACTTTCCACTCCATGTCCAAGCCAAGAACACAGCTGTTGAATAGAATGGATATCATTCAATCGCTGTTTGATGATGAGGCAAGTCAACATAACTATGAGTCCAGCACTAACCTTCTATATCTTGAGAAGATAATAAAATAATAGACATAGGGGACAAAAGGAAGGGCCTGGAGTTTTGACTAACATTGTTCCAGTCTGGAAAAATAGCCTTGACCCCACAAGAGAACCTGGCTCTCCCTGCAGTTGTCTCAGGCAGGACAGAAACTCAGCTGCCTGCCGCCATCCTTGCCTTTCTAATTAATTTTAATGATAGAGAAATAATCATTATTTGATACCAAGATATTTGGAGCAGGGAAGGGAAAGGTAAGTAGAGTAACTCTTCCAGATCTTCCAGATGAAAATATGTTGATGGAAAATGTCCATCATTGGTTATGAAATGTGATTGTGCATGCTAAGTCGCTTCAGTCGTGTCCGACTCTTGGCAACCCCACGCACTGTAGCCTGCCAGGCTCCTCTGTCCATGGGATTCTCGAGACAAGAATACTGGAATGGGTTGCCGTACCCTCCTCCAGGGGATCTTCCTAACCCAGGGATCGAACCCGCATCTCTAATGTTTCCTGGATTGGCTGGTGGGTTCTTTACCGCTCACACCACTCGGAAAGCCCATGAAATGTGATTAAACTCTCAATATTCATGACTGGTCATCCCTTAAAAGAACCTGTGTAACAGGTAACCCCGCCCCCCATTCAAGTGAGGAAACCGGAGATGACTTGCCCCAGGACACACAGCATGTAACTACTAAAGTCACTATAATATAATCATGTCACATCCCATTTGATAGAGTACCTGATTCTGCCGAGGAATTCTTATAAAGTAGATAATTGATAATCATTGCTGGGAGCACAGACCCACACTAATTACACCCCTGGCTCCTGAGCCACAGTCACTCAATCACAGGGAAGACCTAGTCTGGGTTTTGTCCCTGACAGCAAATACTTGGTGTCCCTACCTATACCAACAAGTTCTGAAATGCCCACTGGGCATCCCACAAGTCAGTTCACTTGAATTGCAGTGTTAGGCAATTTTACTGAGGCTTCAATAGGTAGACAAATTGATTGAATCATTGATCATTGGTGATTGAACTCAGTCTCAGTACCTCCCCTTCCCTCTCCCCAGAAGTACTAGGGGTTTAGAGTTCTAATTCTCTGATCACCTGATGAGATTTTTTTGGAGACAAGCCCCATCCTGAAACTACTCTGGGTCCCTTTCTTTGACTCATCACATTACCTTACAAAAGACGGTCAATCCCAAATAGGATGTCTGGGCCAGGAACCAGAACAAGGATCAAGTACTGATCTTCATTACACTACAGTGAGGTTCGAGGACAAGGCAGAGACTAGAAACAGAGAGTCTCAGAGATCAGGTCCCTGATGTCATATAGTTGAGCAGGAAACTTTTTTTATGCTGGAAACATGATTTCTTTCTGAAAGTCAGCAAACATCCCTGGAGTTAAAACTGCCCAATTTCTCAGGAGAAATCCGGAGAGGGTTGGCAGTGTCCACCCCATCCCTGTTCCCCAGCCCCTTTCATGGGCTCCCCTCATCATCCCACTCCCAATCTGTAGAGGAGAGGTGAGCCAGGACCTGCCATTGCCCTTGCAGCTGGTGTCACCCACTGGGGTGCTGGTCATCAGGGTGCCCAGGAGAAGGAGAAGGGCTGCAGAGAGGCAGAGCCCGTTCATCTTTGTGGCCTTCAGGTGGGCTTCTGAGGATGCTGGGGGTGGACTGGGCTTTCAATATCCTGGCTGAGGGGTGGGATCAGGTGATGAGGAAGGGAAGTGGGCAAGGGGAGGAGTTGGGTCGGTCCTGTTTATTGCTTAATCTCCCCACCTAACCAGGGTTCCCATTTCTGCGTGCAGGGGCCAAATGCCCAATAACAGCACTTCTCAGACTTGATGATGCCTGTGGATCTCATGGAAACAAGGATTGTGCTCAGACAGGTGGAATTGTGTCCAGTATGGTCGCTCAGGAAGCACCCCAGCACCTAGAACAGTGCCTGGCATTGATGGACGTCCGTGAGTGGATGACAGCCAATCAAAGGACAGATAAGCGATCAGCAGTGTGTGAGCTCCAGTCCTCCATTTCAGCCTCCTGTAGGTGTTATCACATCTGGGCATCAATGCCCTTCCCCTGCCCTCCCACCTCACCTACCTCAGGAGGCACCTGTGACAAAGGCCCCTTCCTGCCAGCACTGTGGTCACATCTCAAACAGATGGAAATTGCAGTTTACCTGCAGGGGCCCAGGCAGCAGCTGAGCTGGGGGAAGGCAATGTTCTCCTGGGGGGCCTGGTGCGATGGACAAAGATCCTCCTTTTCTGGGGACAGAAAGGAGTAAGGGAAGGGGGCAGAGGGGAAGCAGGGAGCCGAACATGTCTCTGCAGCATGACCACCTGCCATCCCTCACCTGGTTTTAGCCACAGGAAATCTATCTGAGTAGACCTCGGGGCTGGAGTGGATTTGTGGGGGGCTTGGAAGATTGCCTGCAGCCATCTCTTCTCTCTGCTCTCTCCTCAGTGGTTTTGCAATCAGAGCACCTCAGTCTGAATCCCGGCTCTGCCTCCTTCTTACTTTGTGACCTGGGGCCAGAAATCTCCCAGAGCCCTGTGTCTTCAGGTGTCAGATGAGTCATGCCCTCATCACGAGGTTGCTGTGGAAGCAATGGAGGCAACAGACAGACATTCCTTCTCCCAGAAAAGTCAAAGTTCTTTGTAATAATAATTATAATGAGTAATGACAGCAGTTAACACTTAGCTCCTTCTGTGCGCAGTCATTATACTAAGGATTTGATGTACATTATCTCATCTAATCCTCAGGATAATCCTAAAAGAAAGGGTGAGGAAATCTTCATATTTTCTAACAATACAGATGAGAAATTTGAGGCAACAAGAAATTTGTCATTTGACTAAGGTCATACTGGGTAGACAGGATTTGAACCCAAGAAACTGGCTGCATCCAGTCTGTGAGCCATGCACTCTGCTGCTTTTTAAGGAATGAAGCATGGTGCACATGTGAGGGTTTACACACCCTCCCCCTTCACTCCTCGCATCTATTCACTTCCCATTATAGCTGTGTGCAACAAGGCTCTCCCATACACGCTTACTCATCCACACACAGACAAGCATCTTCCTACTGACACATACATGCACTCTAACAGCTGCCAGTGCCAAGATGTTACACAGTCCCCTCTGCGGAAAACTTTATCCCCTTTAATGCTCACATCAAATCTCNTGCATCCAGTCTGTGAGCCATGCACTCTGCTGCTTTTTAAGGAATGAAGCGTGGTGCACATGTGAGGGTTTACACACCCTCCCCCTTCACTCCTCGCATCTATTCACTTCCCATTATAGCCGTGTGCAACAAGGCTCTCCCATACACGCTTACTCATCCACACACAGACAAGCGTCTTCCTACTGACACGTACATACACACTAACAGCTGCCAGTGCCAAGATGTTACACAGTCCCCTCTGCGGAAAACTTTATCCCCTTTAATGCTCACATCAAATCTCTCCTCTCTAGGGGATATTTCCACCTTGCCACCTATCACAGAGACGAAAAAATGAAGCACAGAGAGGCGAAGGCATCACCCAACACCAAACTGCTGATCAGCAGTAAAAATGAGACCACAGTAAAAATAAAACAAAGCTAGAGCCCAGTCTTCTAGGCAATTACACACACACACACACACACACACACACACACCGTGCTCCACTTCCAGAGTCAAGGAGAAGGAAGCCAGGCTCACTGTCTAGAAGGTCCAAGAACATGCCCAGTCCAATGTCAGGCAGGCTCAGAGCAGGGAGATGAGCTGACAGGACAGAGAGGGCTGGTGGCCAGCCTTTGAAGTGGGGCGGTCTTGTGGGACCACATCTTCCACCTGTGAGGTCTGCTCTAACTCTGGAGATTTTGTCAGAATGGAACTGACTAGGAGATGGCCAGTTGGTGTTGGAGAATCGGCTGGTGTTGGTAGGAACACCAAGAATTTGGTGTCTGGGAAAAACCCAGGGCCACTCATCTCTGGTCTTCAGTGGCTAAGATGAGGCTTAGGGACAGGAGAGTGATGAGTGTGGGGCAGTGCGTCCAGAAACTATTACCCAATATCTGCATTTTAACAGTTCTTGCAGATGTCAGGCGCTCTATGCAGTGGATTTTGACAGAATAATATCTTGACTTGAACTTAACCACTCACTGCTAAGTGACCGATGGCCACTCACTAATCTGCAATTTTCCTGTATGGAACATTCCGTGTGCAATTTTCTCAGGTGACATCTGCCATGCAGGTTGTGGGAAGGGATTACCTATGAGCATAGAAAGAGTTTATTTACACATTTTATAGCCAAGATATCCATTTCCACCAAGATGTTGTTACCAAGTCTGCTGCTAAGTCGCTTCAGTCGTGTCCGACTCTGTGTGACCCCATAGACGGCAGCCCATCAGGCTCCCTCGTCCCTGGGATTCTCCAGGCAAGAACACTGGAGTGGGATGCCATTTCCTTCTCCAACGCATGAAAGTGAAAAGTGAAAGTGAAGTCGCTCAGTCATGTCCAACTCTTAGCGACCCCAAGATCTGCAGCCTACCAGGCTCCTCCACCCATGGGATTTTCCAAGCAAGAGTACTGGAGTGGGGTGCCATCGCCTTCTCTGTTACCAAGTCTAAGCTCACTCTATTCGCTGCACAACAGGTCAATAAATCAGGAGATGAGGTGTGGAGAAATCGGGCAGGTCAAGAAGAAGATGGCAGGCTACTGTCTCAAATTAACCATCTTATGGCCTGGATGCCAGGATCTTCATTACAAAAGAGAATGGGAGGTGGTAAGGAAGTAAAGTAAAAAGACCGTAAGTCTTACAAGTATCTCCTGGAATGACCAGCCTCAGGGAGGGAACATGTTCATTACTTTTTTCTTGGGGCTGTTCATAGGTGGACAGGGTCAGGTGTTCAGTGCCCCAAACAAAGGCACTTTGGTTGAACATTCAGACAGAGGGGCAGGGTTCCCCAAAGCAGGCCATCATGTACAGACAGTATCCTTTTAGTGAACAGAAGCAATGAGAAACAAGGGTGAAAGTAAAAGAGAAGCTCCAGCATGTAGTCAGGGATTCTATTCTACCCTGTAACAACCATTCTCCTAGTAAAAATATTTGTCTGTCAAAGACTGATGTTATCTCCTCATTATTAAAATTAATCAGAAAGTCCTGGAACAGCTGGGCAGAGCTTCTGCTCTGCCCAACGGAGCTGCACCAAGACAAGCACAGACAGCTTCAGGGGAGAAGGGCGGGAAAGCGAGTCCCAGGGAAGGCAGGATGAGTTCAGTTTGGTCAAAGTTGAGTCCAAGGTGCCTGTGGAGAATTTACGGGAAGATGCTGAGGAGACGTTGATTCATCCATTCACACGTTTAGGAAACGCTGATCACAGATAGAGTGTGAGCTTCCCTGGTAGCTCAGACTGTAACGAATTCCCCTGCCAATGCAAGAGACCTGGCTTCAAACCCTGGATTGGGAAGATCCCCTGGAGAAGGGAGAGGCAATCCACTCCAGGATTCTTGCCTAGAGAATTCCATGGACAGATCAAGGGGTCGCAAAGAGTGGGTCGCAGCTGAGCGACTAACAGTGGAGGAGATGTGTAGAGTGAGGGGCTTTTTGGGGTACAGAGTACCATCCCCTCTCAGGGAATGCCACCCTTACAGCACCTCGGTGTGTTCACTTCCCCGGAATCTCTCCAAAATCCCAGTATTTAGGGGTTTTTATTGAGGTTTCACTAGGTCCTGAAATTGATTGAATGATCAGTCATTGGTGACTGAATTCCGTCTCAGCACCTTTCCCGATATCCAGAAGTCGGCAGAGTTGAATATTCTAAACTTATAATCAACTGATTGATTTTTCAGTGTGATCCTGAAGCTATGTACAGACTTCTTTTACACTCATCTCATTGCCATATAAAAGTAAATTTCAAGAGCTTCCAGAAGCTGTCCCATGAATCAGGACAATAGTCAAAAACTGATCTTTTGATTCCACTACAGTGAACTTCAGGAATAAGGCAGTGACCAAGGATAGTCTCAGAAATGGGGTCCCTGGCCTGGTCGAATGAGATGGGATTTTTTTAAATATAAATTTATTTATTTTAATTGGAGGCTAATTACAATATTGTATTGGCTGAATACATAATGATTCCTTTTGAGAATTAAGAAATGTCCCTGAGTTAAAACTGCTCAACTGTCCAAAAAATCCAGAGATGGCTAGCAGCACCCAACCCATCCCAGCTCCCCAGTCCCTTCCATGATGAGAAGTGGAATCAACTCAGTCTCTCAGTTGTGTCTGACTCTGCAACCCCATGGACTGCAGCACGCCAGGCTTCCCTGTCTATCACCAACTCCCGACGTTTACTCAAACTCATGTCCATCAAGTCAGTGATGCCATCCAACCATCTCATCCTCTGTCACCCCCATCTCCTCCTGCCTTCACTCTTTCCCAGTATCATGGACTATTTCCAGCCAGATCAGTAAACAAAAGGTATCGCAGTCATCTGCAATTGGAGCCATCAGGTAATGTGAGCTGGTGAGCCCTGAGGAAACTCAGGATGTGAAAACAGCCCAGACAGCTGAGGTGCATACCACGGGAATGATTTCAATGAGCCCAGACTCTTCCATCTCCCCATAAATAGAAAAGTGCTAAATTCTTTAATCTGGGATATTTGGTTTTCTTCAATTTTCAATAATCTTCTGACATTCAGGTTACCTGCCATTTGCTGCAAAACTTCTATATAACCTGGCTCTCTCTCCCTACCCCACTTGCCTCCTCAGAGCAGTTCTCTCAGGGTTAACTGAGATGGTGTCTCCCAGGTTTGAAGTCCTAAAAATTTCCACCAAATAAAACAACTCTCAACTTTGAAGTTGCATCTTTTTTTCCCCAGCAGACAACTGATCCCTTCATTCCCCCCACCCCCCACCCACACTCTGCCTGTAGAGGAGAGGTGAACTGGGACTTATCCTGGGCCTGGTTGCTGGTTTNTGAACATTCAGACAGAGGGGCAGGGTTCCCCAAAGCAGGCCATCATGTACAGACAGTATCCTTTTAGTGAACAGAAGCAATGAGAAACAAGGGTGAAAGTAAAAGAGAAGCTCCAGCATGTAGTCAGGGATTCTATTCTACCCTGTAACAACCATTCTCCTAGTAAAAATATTTGTCTGTCAAAGACTGATGTTATCTCCTCATTATTAAAATTAATCAGAAAGTCCTGGAACAGCTGGGCAGAGCTTCTGCTCTGCCCAACGGAGCTGCACCAAGACAAGCACAGACAGCTTCAGGGGAGAAGGGCGGGAAAGCGAGTCCCAGGGAAGGCAGGATGAGTTCAGTTTGGTCAAAGTTGAGTCCAAGGTGCCTGTGGAGAATTTACGGGAAGATGCTGAGGAGACGTTGATTCATCCATTCACACGTTTAGGAAACGCTGATCACAGATAGAGTGTGAGCTTCCCTGGTAGCTCAGACTGTAACGAATTCCCCTGCCAATGCAAGAGACCTGGCTTCAAACCCTGGATTGGGAAGATCCCCTGGAGAAGGAAGAGGCAATCCACTCCAGGATTCTTGCCTAGAGAATTCCATGGACAGATCAAGGGGTCGCAAAGAGTGGGTCGCAGCTGAGCGACTAACAGTGGAGGAGATGTGTAGAGTGAGGGGCTTTTTGGGGTACAGAGTACCATCCCCTCTCAGGGAATGCCACCCTTACAGCACCTCGGTGTGTTCACTTCCCCGGAATCTCTCCAAAATCCCAGTATTTAGGGGTTTTTATTGAGGTTTCACTAGGTCCTGAAATTGATTGAATGATCAGTCATTGGTGACTGAATTCCGTCTCAGCACCTTTCCCGATATCCAGAAGTCGGCAGAGTTGAATATTCTAAACTTATAATCAACTGATTGATTTTTCAGTGTGATCCTGAAGCTATGTACAGACTTCTTTTACACTCATCTCATTGCCATATAAAAGTAAATTTCAAGAGCTTCCAGAAGCTGTCCCATGAATCAGGACAATAGTCAAAAACTGATCTTTTGATTCCACTACAGTGAACTTCAGGAATAAGGCAGTGACCAAGGATAGTCTCAGAAATGGGGTCCCTGGCCTGGTCGAATGAGATGGGATTTTTTTAAATATAAATTTATTTATTTTAATTGGAGGCTAATTACAATATTGTATTGGCTGAATACATAATGATTCCTTTTGAGAATTAAGAAATGTCCCTGAGTTAAAACTGCTCAACTGTCCAAAAAATCCAGAGATGGCTAGCAGCACCCAACCCATCCCAGCTCCCCAGTCCCTTCCATGATGAGAAGTGGAATCAACTCAGTCTCTCAGTTGTGTCTGACTCTGCAACCCCATGGACTGCAGCACGCCAGGCTTCCCTGTCTATCACCAACTCCCGGAGTTTACTCAAACTCATGTCCATCAAGTCAGTGATGCCATCCAACCATCTCATCCTCTGTCACCCCCATCTCCTCCTGCCTTCACTCTTTCCCAGTATCATGGACTATTTCCAGCCAGATCAGTAAACAAAAGGTATCGCAGTCATCTGCAATTGGAGCCATCAGGTAATGTGAGCTGGTGAGCCCTGAGGAAACTCAGGATGTGAAAACAGCCCAGACAGCTGAGGTGCATACCACAGGAATGATTTCAATGAGCCCAGACTCTTCCATCTCCCCATAAATAGAAAAGTGCTAAATTCTTTAATCTGGGATATTTGGTTTTCTTCAATTTTCAATAATCTTCTGACATTCAGGTTACCTGCCATTTGCTGCAAAACTTCTATATAACCTGGCTCTCTCTCCCTACCCCACTTGCCTCCTCAGAGCAGTTCTCTCAGGGTTAACTGAGATGGTGTCTCCCAGGTTTGAAGTCCTAAAAATTTCCACCAAATAAAACAACTCTCAACTTTGAAGTTGCATCTTTTTTTCCCCAGCAGACAACTGATCCCTTCATTCCCCCCACCCCCCACCCACACTCTGCCTGTAGAGGAGAGGTGAACTGGGACTTATCCTGGGCCTGGTTGCTGGTTTTACCCCCTTGGGTGTGGGCCACCGGGGTACCCATGATGAAAACGAGAAGGGCTGCAGAAAGGCAGAGCTGGCTCATCCCTGTGGTTGCAGGAGGGCTTCTGCAGATGCGGGTGTGCTGACAGAGCTTCTCACACCACTACTGAGAGGTGGGTGGAGGCAACAGGGAGGGGAGTAAGGAAGGGGAGGGTCTGGGGTCAGGCTTGTCCAGTGGGAAATCTCCCTGCACAACCAGAATTCCTGCTTATGTCCGCTGGGGAAATGCCCAGTAATAGCGCTTCTTAAACTTGACTCCGCCCATTGGTCTTGTGGAAATAAAAACATTCTGATTCCCCAGGTCTGGGTGAGGCCTGAGAAGCAACATTCCTAACAGACTCCCTGTTACTGGTGTGTCCCAGTCCATTTCCTCTCCTATTAGATGATCCATAAAACCATGCTTTGAAAGCAAGCCTGGAGGAGCCCTCACTGGGCTGGAGGAGAAACCATCATCTGTAATCATTTTTAGTGTGGGTATTGCCTCTTTACCTCTGGGGTCTAAGGCAGAGAAAAGCTGCCTCCCTCGTGCACCTTGGGAAAGTGAAACAGGAGCCAAGATCAGGAAGAGCTGACTCAGAAAACCCCACATTCTCTCCCACTGACTTGCACCTCTTCCTAATGCTCCACCTTTCCCTTACTTCTTTGGAATGGTCACATGCTATATGACAAGTGCATATGACAAGTACAAGTCACTGAACTTCCTTTGCAAAAATAAAGGGTCTTCTTCCATCCCTCAAGGATGAAATGACTGATGAGACCCCCATGCTCTTCTCCCTCACTCAGGATGCCATATAAGCCTCAATTGCCAGACAGTCCCCAGGTCTCATGTCTTTGGTGATGCTGTACAGATGAAACTTCTTTTTCTCCTGTTTATCTGTCTTATGTTGATTTTATTACCAAATCAGCCAAGGAATCTAGAAGGGAAATAGGGAAATATCTCCTCCCCTACAACAGTAGGAGGACTTGGGTTTGCAAATTATTTAGTGTTACAGGGCCTCGGTGCCTTCACCTGTAAAGTGAGACTGTTTATAAAAATCAACCTCATATATTCAGGATGCTGTGAACACATGTGACCAATGAAGAGAGAATGCTCAGCTCTGTGCCCCTGGGTGGTAAATGCTCCAAGATTTCAGGGCTCCTCTTAAAATCATCAATGTGACACCCAACTCCCAGGAAGAATGTCTGGATCAGATCCCAGGCCTGTGTTGAAATAAATATCTAGATCCAAGATGTCTGGGGGGCTGTGTTAGCAACCTTAAACTTTATTCTGTGTTCTTATAAATGGTCCACAGTCCTTTGGAGCCTTGGGGGTGGAGACTGCCCACTTCATGGAGTGTTAAGTAAAGTTTTGTGTCCCCTACACTGTCATCTTTAGTCATTTTTAATGTGGGTATTGCCTCTTTACCTCTGGGGTCTAAGGTACCTCCAACTGAGGTCAGCAGTGCAGAAAGTATATGCCCATGTGCCTGACCACAGTAAAAACCCAAGACTCCCATACAGGAGTGAGCTTCCCTAGCTGGCAACACCCTGGACATGTCAGGTTGAGGGAACCAAGCAGGAGCTTGGTTCCTCCCGCTTTACCACAGGCATTTTCTCCCTCTGTTGATTCTACTCTGCATGCATCTGCTATAAACTTAAGTATAACTTTATGTCCCATGAGTCCTTTTATGAATTAAGCCTGAGTGTTGAGGAATGGAATATTTTCTGCCATATCAGTTAAAAACAGATATGCCAGTCATCTACAGCTGCAGCCACCCTGGGATATGAGCTGGTGAGCCCCGAGGGAACTCAGAGGGGAAAGAGCACCTGTCATCAAGCGGCCATCAGACGGCAGCCACTCCACCCAGCGGTGAGCCCCGAGGGAACTCGGGGGTGAAAACGCAGGACACTGGTCCCAGACAGCTGAGGTGCGTATCATAGGAATGATTTCAGCAAGCTACTGACTTAAAAACAACACACAATGTGAGCGTTGCCAGTTAAGTTTTACTGGGGGCAAAATGAGGATCACAGCCCAGGAGATGCATCTCAGATAACTTTGAGGAACTCCTCCAAAGACATAGGGCAGGCCAGTGTATATGTGATTTTGGTAAAGGGAGAGCGCGTGCAATCAAGCACATATTTTTTGTAGAAAGTTTCTTCTCATCTCGTGAAGCTTCTACTAGTCTTGAGAAACAGTTGTCACCATGAGAGTTTTAATGCTTTTCTAGATATGAGGAGATACAGAATTGGACTCATAAAATCAGCTCCTGAAATATCTAACCTGGATACCTGCTCTGCCACCTTTTTTCTGAGCCTCATTTCTGCTCTCCATTCACTGAACATCCAATGAACTCCTTCAGGGAATGTGGCATGTCAGCACACAATTTAATCCTTATAGAGGTAATTTGCAAGCACCCATGGCAACTGCCGATTTGCAGCTGACAATGCCCCCTCACGGTCATGTTGTTCAGTGGTTAAGTCACATCTGACTCTTTGTGACCCTGTGGACTGCAGCACACCAGGCTTCCCTATCCTTCCCTGTCTCCTGGAGTTGGCTCAAACTCATGTCCACTGAGTCAGTGATGCCATCCAACCATCTCATTCTCTGTCGCCCCCTTCTCTTCCTGCCCTCAATCTTTCACAGCATCAGAGTCTTTTCAAATGAGTCATCTCTTCACATCAGGCGGCCAAAATGTTGGAGCTTCAGCTTCAGCATCAGTCCTTCCAATGAACATTCAGGACTGATTTCTTTTGGGATTGACTGGTTGGATCTCCTTGCAGNCAAATGAGTCATCTCTTCACATCAGGCGGCCAAAATTTTGGAGCTTCAGCTTCAGCATCAGTCCTTCCAATGAACATTCAGGACTGATTTCTTTTGGGATTGACTGGTTGGATCTCCTTGCAGTCCAAGGGACTCTCAAGAGTCTTCTCAAGCACCACAACTCAAAATCATCAATTCTTCAGCATTCAGCCTTCTTTATGGTCCAACTGTCACATCCATACCAGACCACTGGAAAAACCATAGCTTTGACTATATGGACCATTGTCGGCAAAGTGATGTCTCTGCTTTTTAATATTCTGTTGGGGCTTCCCCTATAGCTCAGTCTGTAAAGAATCTGCCTGCAGTGCAGGAGACCAGGGTTTGATCCCTGGATCAGGAAGATCCCCTGGAAAAGGAAATGGCCGCCCACTCCAGTATCCTTGCCTGGAAAATCTCATCGACAGAGGAGCCCCTGGGCTGCAGTCCATGGGGCTGCAAAGAGTTGGGCAAGACTGTGCGACTAACACTTAAACTAGGTTTGTCATAGCTTTTCTCCCAAGGAGCAAGCGTCTTTTAATTTCATCTCATGATGGTCATAAGTTCAGCCATAATTTGGGAGGCATTTCATGACCGTTTTGTCCCACATTGCTAGAAAGGTTCATTCCTAGTTCTCATGAAGATTTCTGATAGGCCACTCAGTGTGCTGTTCCTGGACTAGGTCTTATCAACATTGAAAGGGCTCTGGACTAACCTGTCTTACTTAAACTATTATAGTCCAGGACAAATTCCCTCTTGTTGTATCTCCCCATATCTAGAGTTATACTGTTGTAATCACTGACCGCATAGAGAATTATATATTTGATCAACTGTTTCAAGTCCCCTAATCATCATTATTTTCACGGCGATTCAGTCACACATTTGGTAATGCAAGAAACAGAAATCTTATAAAACAGACAAAGTACAAATAACATAACTAGTAGCATTATTAAAGTCATAAGTAAGAATTAAGCCAAGAACTTCTGCTAGGTATAGCCCTGTGTATTTTTAGGCTGTCTGACTTAGTCTATTGTATACCAATCTTTTTTGTTGGGCTGGGGGGAAAATTACATATTGGCACTGCCATAAAGGTTCTCAGCCCAGTTTCCTAGTGTTACTATGCTGGTTATCCTTAATCTAACTTAATTGTCCCCAAGATAAAGGGGGGGCCTTAAATCTTAAATGACCATAGTCTGGAATTAACCACATAACCCATAATCCATGTGAGAGATCTTATTGCCTGGTTGAATTTTCGCTTGTTGCTCTGATTGAGCTTGAGTAGTTTAGAGGAAAATTCATTCTATGGCCACGGTCAGAGGTATTATTAATTGGTCAGGTGAGAAGATTCCACCTAGTAATATCAAGTGTAACCTGAACAGGACTGAACGAACTTTCTTCTAAAATAAAACTATATAAAGAGCATCCCATTAGAGCCTCGGAGTAGAGAAATCCACCAAGGTAATCTAGAAGTACTTGACGCAGAAAATTACTACAACCCAACAACTGGATTGATTTTTAAAACTAGCATAGGTTCGTNCTTTCTTTCTTCTAAAATAAAACTATATAAAGAGCATCCCATTAGAGCCTTGGAGTAGAGAAATCCACCAAGGTAATCTAGAAGTACTTGACGCAGAAAATTACCACAACCCAACAACTGGATTGATTTTTAAAACTAGCATAGGTTCGTGTCCATGATAGAAAAACAATTGATTTATATGCAAAAGTCTAATAAGTCAAGAAAACATTATAAGTGATTTATCATATGAGTCAGGTCCAGGATCTTGGATAAGCTGTCTACTTATATCATCTTCTTCTCATCCTGGTGTAGGTATAGTTTCCTCTGTTTGATCATCATTTCAAGGTGAGTTTTAGGTCATCAGTCTTCTCTGTAGACCAATTCAGCAGAAGGGCCTTTAGAAGTGGGAATTAATCCAAGAGTTAATTTTCCTTCACTGTGCATGAGCTAATTAAGAGTACCTGATAAAAACTCCTTCCATCCAGACTGGAGATGGCCCTTTAAAGTATGTCTTTTCCAATACACATAACACCAATTGCAGGTCATGGGGGATCTGATCTTCATCCAAAGATTACTGAGATAATCTTCAGAAACAAAACTTAGAATGTTCTTTTAATAATTCAATTAATTTTAATATAGCAAAACGGCAAGGAACTATCTGGGAAGTGACTCATGGAGAATTCCATGCAGAGAGGAGCCTGGAGGGCTACAGTCCATGGGTTCACAAAGAGTCGGACACAACTGAGCGACTAACACAGTAAATACGACCTCCATTAACAAAACTGGGATTTAACATAATCTTTTTCTCTCCAAAATTACCCTCATTTCTACCAAGTGTATCCAAATTAAGACTAATTTGTTGCAAATTATGTCTGGTCTCAAAAAAAAACCTGGTCTGGTAATTTATATAACTATAATTGATCATATAGGCGTTTCCTTTTCTGAAATTTTTTATAAGAATTCTCAGACTGAAAGTTAAAAGAAAAAAAGAAAAACTCTCAGCACTAGGAAGGTCACACCAAGGGTTTATCACATGTTTCACCTACAGATATAGGTGAATTCCTCCCTTTACAAAGTCCCCAAAATACCTTGAAATTTCTGTATCTGCTGGTAAGGTTTCTTTCCTAATGTATCTGATAAAGCTTCTGAAAACCTAAGAGTTCACAATCTCTCAAGGAAGATTTATACAAAAGTATCATTTACCAAATTACTGTAAATCATAATTAGTTTGAGAAGAAGGTTTTCCTTACACCTGTAAGACACAGATCCAACCCAGTAACTTTTCAGGCAGAAACCATAAAAATTATAACCATTTTCGCCAGTTTACTCAGCCTTTTTGTTAATTAACTCTCTTGTTAACAGTTTATGACGCCATCAGTTTTCTCACTGTGTGCTTACTCAGTGACTTCAGTCGTGTCCGACTCTTTGTGACCCCGTGGACTACAGCCCAAGCTCCTCTGTCCATGGATTCTCCAGGCAAGAATATTGCAGTGGGCTGCCATGCCCTCCTCCAGGGGATCTTCCTGACCCAGGGATCGAATCCACAACTCCTGCATCCCCTGCATTGCAGGTGGAATTTTTGCCACTGAGCCACCGGGAAAGCCCCTAGGTTTCTCATCAGGATTCTTTCATTTCTTACCCAGCTTAGCATTAATGACCTGAAAGTCAGAAACATATTTATACAAAAGTTCTTTTTGTTAATCTTTTTGAAGAGGAAGCATTTTTGCAAAGTCATCAGAAGAAAACCATAATTGTTTATAATGACAAAAGAAGTCAGGTTTAAAATCTGATAATTCAATAGATAAAGTAACATAGCTAAGCTGTGATATACAATACTTGCAGATAATAACTATAATTACGACTGATAACATTTGACTGGGACATGTCAGAATTTTAGGAACTCCATATACATTTTAGAATGTCTATATTAGTAATAATTATCATACAGTAAGTTTTCATTCATAACATCGGTTTTCATTCCAATCCCAAAGAAAGGCAATGTCAAAGAATGCTCAAACTACCTCACAATTGCACTCATCTCACACGCTAGTAAAGTAATGCTCAAAATTCTCCAAGCCAAGCTTCAGCAATACATGAACTTTGAAATTCCAGATGTTCAAGATGGTTTTAGAAAAGGCAGAGGAACCAGAGATCAAATTGCCAACATCGGTTGGATCATCAAAAAAGCAAGAGAGTTCCAAAAAAACATCTACTTCTGCATTATTGACTATGCTAAAGCCTTTGACTGTGTGGATCACAATAAACTGGAAAATTCTTCAAGAGATGGGGACACCAGACCACCTGACCTGCCTCTCAAGGAATCTGTATGCAGGTCAGGAAGCAACAGTTAGAACAGGACATGGAACAACACACTGATTCCAAATAGGAAAAGGAGTATGTCAAGGCTGTACACTGTCACCCTGCTTACTTAACTTACATGCAGAGTACATCCTGAGAAATGCTGGGCTGGAAGNTGTATGCAGGTCAGGAAGCAACAGTTAGAACAGGACATGGAACAACACACTGATTCCAAATAGGAAAAGGAGTATGTCAAGGCTGTACACTGTCACCCTGCTTACTTAACTTACATGCAGAGTACATCCTGAGAAATGCTGGGCTGGAAGAAGCACAAGCTGGAATCAAGATTGCCGGGAGAAATGTCAATAAGCTCAGATATGCAGATGACACCANCTGGAGTGTGATCCCTGGTCAGGGAACTAGATCCCACATGCCACAAGTAAAAGACCTCCTGTGGCACACCTAAGACCCAGTGCAGTCAAATAAGTAAATAAAGCACATGGGAGAGCTGGCAGAGGTGCAGACAGCAGTGTGACCTTGCAGGGTGATCCTGTTGACAGAGGTGAGGAACGCGGTCGTAGCAGTGATCTGGGTGGGAGGTGGTAGAAGTGAAGAGGTCCTGGGCTGGTGGACGTTGAAGGGGCTGGGTAAGGAGTCCAGCTTGATGGCTCTGGCTCTAGGATGCCAACGGGCCAGCCAAGAAGGGAGCTGACTGTCATCTCCATCACAGAGACCAAGGACAAGAGCTGATGGTGACACCTGCACACTCCCAGGCTTTGACCAAAAGCTGCCTCGGCTGCCCTTCCTGCTTGGAGGCCCTGTCCTGAGCCCATCCTGTATCCCTCCGGGACTGAGTCAATAAAGTGTTCAAAGTTGATGTGGCCTGAAGCCTTCCTACAAGGGCCCTAGGCTTGTCCTCAAAAATCGCTCACAGTCACAGGGGTGATCAAACCTGCATCACCCCACCCCCAGCCCTCCAGGCCCTCACTGTCCTGTGTTCCCAGAATGAAGACAGGACAAAGGACACAAGTTCCCCTTTCACCAGGGGGTCCTCAAGGAAGCCAGACTGAATGGAAATTTGGGGACCTTGGATGTCTGTCCCTGGATCCTGGCCTGCTGCTCTTTCTTACCCAGGGCTGCACGATGAGCCAGAATGTTCTTCCTGTCCAGCAGGAACCATGGCCTGGAGGAGTGTGGAGGGGGTAGAGAAATTCAGGGAATCTTGGCCAGCTAGGGTGACTGCCCTCCACCAAGAGGAATACTGGAAAAAGATTTTTACA
This sequence comes from Raphicerus campestris, assembly GCA_006410735.1. Classification (NCBI taxonomy): domain Eukaryota; kingdom Metazoa; phylum Chordata; class Mammalia; order Artiodactyla; family Bovidae; genus Raphicerus; species Raphicerus campestris. The sequence goes on along the minus strand of SJYW01053364.1, from coordinate 689,696 downwards.
AATTTTTTTAATTGTGGTAAAATATATACAACATGAAATTTACCATTTTAATGTACTATTTAGTGGTATTACATATACACACATTGTTATATGTATATAAACACCATGACCACCACCCACCTCCAGAATTTTTTCATCTTCCAAACTGTAACTTTGTACTATTAAAAAGTAACTCCTTTTTCTCCCTGCCCTGGGCACCACTACTCTAACTTCTGTCTCTAGGACTTTAACTACTCAGGAACCTCATAAGAGTAGAATCAGAGTATTTTTCCTTTCATAACTGGTTTGTTTCACTTAGCGCCATGTCCTCAAGGTTCATCCATGTTGTAGCCTGTATCAAAATTTCCATCCTTTTTGGGGTTGTGGTGGGGGCTGCTCTGGGATGTTAGCTTCCTGACCAGGGATCAAACCCGTGCCCCCTGGCAAAGGAAGCTCAGGGTCCTAGCCACTGGACCACCACAGAAGTCCAAAAATCTCCTTCCTTTTAAAGACTAAATAATATACCACTGTCAGATACATTTCGGATATTAACCAACCTGCCCACCACCAATAACTCTCTCCTCATGTCCTGCATCTGATCTAACCACTTCCTCTTGCTGGAAGGGAAACTGCTGGGCCGAAGTCAAGCAGCAGTACTAGAAGCCAGAACCTGGGCTTCCCAGACCAGGTCCCTGTCCTGGCGATGTCATGGGGACCTTGGTGTGCCCTTCCCACCCCACCCCTTTCACATGTCCTATTGCCTGGGAGCCAGCCTAGACTGTGTGATATCACATCAGCAAGGACACACTGGGAAGCCAGCCTGTCCTGAAGCTCCAGGTGAGGACCCAAAGCTGAATGGACCCTTGGGCTTTATCTAAGGCCAAAAATGCTTAATCATACATGAATAAGTATATATTTGAGAGAAAGAACATTTTTTTTTTCTTTTTTACTCTTTTCTACTTTTTTGGGGGGTGGGGGGGGGGTCCACCGCATGGCATATAGGAGTTTGCGCACCCTGCAGGGGAATCAGAGTCTTAACCACACAGCGGGGAAGTCTCTACTCCCTTTCATGTTCTGAAAAGCTACTCAGAGACTGAGCTTTGGAAGACAGTGAGGGTCGCCTTAACCAGGCACTGTTCCAGACACTGCAGCTACAAAATTCTGGTCCATATGGATCTTAATTATTGAGCAGGATATAGAAGCTACACAATACATTAGATGATGGTAAGGGCTACCAAGGAAAACAAGGCAGGCAAGTGGTAAGCTGGAAGCTGGAGAAGCAATTTATAACCAGAGTAGCCAGGGAGACCTCTTGATAATTTGATGGTGAAGGTGGTGAAGAGTTGGATTCTTCAGTTAGGTTGAAGGTAGAACAAACAGCTTTTTTGACAGGGCATACTGGAGAATAAGGAGAAGGATCAAAAGTGAGTCCAAGGTTTTGGGCCTGGGCAGCTGGGGAGATGAGAGCCATCATTTGCAGAGATGAGCTGACGATAGGTGAGTATGTTTAGGGTCGGGGTGGAGATGATCAGAAGTTTGGGAGGTAACTGAATTTGAGATGCCTTTAACATCCAAGTGGAGATGACAAGTAGGCAGCTGGGTAGAGTATGGAATTCAGGGAGGAGGAGACCTAAGATATGGGGTGTCATCTTTATATAAATTATACAAGACATGGCAGTAGATGGCATTTCTAGGTGCTGACTTGGCTGCAGGTATAAACTCTACTGTTTTGACTTGGCAAACACCCACTACATGCAGGCTGCCAGGACCACTTAGCTTCAGATAAGCTACCCACCTGCATTCCTTTTTTTAAAATATTTTTATTTGACTGCATGAGGCCTTAGGTGCAGTACATGGGATCTTCATTCTTCATTGCAGCCTGCAGGATCGCTGGTTCCAGCATGCGGGGTCTAGTTGCCTGACCAGGGATCGTTATCTGAGCACCCTGCATTGAGAGCCTGGAGTCTTAGCCACTGGACCACCAGGGAAATCCCATACTCAGCTGCATTCTTATGTCACACCTGGTGTGTTTACTGCTTGAGGTAAACTTGAGTAAAAGCATCTTGACCCAGTTGCTTTTGCAACTATGGTCTGGACTAGCTCACTCATGCCACCTCTTGTCCTACACACGCACACACATTGCTTGTACATTCTAGAAGCTCTGGGAAAACCTTCAGAGGGAACCTGAACAGCTCCGTCTCTGTTAGCTATACACCCGATGCACTGTATTAAAGACCCTGCACTCACACTGGAGGGGTTTCTAGAGAGCCCCTCGCCTTACCCATCCCTACCTCTAGACCCCAGGCCCTAGGCCACAGTAGCCCACACCCATTCGTTCAGTCACGTTTGTTGACTGAGCACTGACAGCTTGTCCTGAGTGCAGACACATTTAAGTGGAGGACNAAGAATTTTTTCATCTTCCAAACTGTAACTTTGTACTATTAAAAAGTAACTCCTTTTTCTCCCTGCCCTGGGCACCACTACTCTAACTTCTGTCTCTAGGACTTTAACTACTCAGGAACCTCATAAGAGTAGAATCAGAGTATTTTTCCTTTCATAACTGGTTTGTTTCACTTAGCGCCATGTCCTCAAGGTTCATCCATGTTGTAGCCTGTATCAAAATTTCCATCCTTTTTGGGGTTGTGGTGGGGGCTGCTCTGGGATGTTAGCTTCCTGACCAGGGATCAAACCCGTGCCCCCTGGCAAAGGAAGCTCAGGGTCCTAGCCACTGGACCACCACAGAAGTCCAAAAATCTCCTTCCTTTTAAAGACTAAATAATATACCACTGTCAGATACATTTCGGATATTAACCAACCTGCCCACCACCAATAACTCTCTCCTCATGTCCTGCATCTGATCTAACCACTTCCTCTTGCTGGAAGGGAAACTGCTGGGCCGAAGTCAAGCAGCAATACTAGAAGCCAGAACCTGGGCTTCCCAGACCAGGTCCCTGTCCTGGCGATGTCATGGGGACCTTGGTGTGCCCTTCCCACCCCACCCCTTTCACATGTCCTATTGCCTGGGAGCCAGCCTAGACTGTGTGATATCACATCAGCAAGGACACACTGGGAAGCCAGCCTGGCCTGAAGCTCCAGGTGAGGACCCAAAGCTGAATGGACCCTTGGGCTTTATCTAAGGCCAAAAATGCTTAATCATACATGAATAAGTATATATTTGAGAGAAAGAACATTTTTTTTTCTTTTTTACTCTTTTCTTTTTTACTTTTTTTTTGGGTGGGGGGGGGTCCACCGCATGGCATATAGGAGTTGCGCACCCTGCAGGGGAATCAGAGTCTTAACCACACAGCGGGGAAGTCTCTACTCCCTTTCATGTTCTGAAAAGCTACTCAGAGACTGAGCTCTGGAAGACAGTGAGGGTCGCCTTAACCAGGCACTGTTCCAGACACTGCAGCTACAAAATTCTGGTCCATATGGATCTTAATTATTGAGCAGGATATAGAAGCTACACAATACATTAGATGGTGGTAAGGGCTACCAAGGAAAACAAGGCAGGCAAGTGGTAAGCTGGAAGCTGGAGAAGCAATTTATAACCAGAGTAGCCAGGGAGACCTCTTGATAACTTGATGGTGAAGGTGGTGAAGAGTTGGATTCTTCAGTTAGGTTGAAGGTAGAACAAACAGCTTTTTTGACAGGGCATACTGGAGAATAAGGAGAAGGATCAAAAGTGAGTCCAAGGTTTTGGGCCTGGGCAGCTGGGGAGATGAGAGCCATCATTTGCAGAGATGAGCTGACGATAGGTGAGTATGTTTAGGGTCGGGGTGGAGATGATCAGAAGTTTGGGAGGTAACTGAATTTGAGATGCCTTTAACATCCAAGTGGAGATGACAAGTAGGCAGCTGGGTAGAGTATGGAATTCAGGGAGGAGGAGACCTAAGATATGGGGTGTCATCTTTATATAAATTATACAAGACATGGCAGTAGATGGCATTTCTAGGTGCTGACTTGGCTGCAGGTATAAACTCTACTGTTTTGACTTGGCAAACACCCACTACATGCAGGCTGCCAGGACCACTTAGCTTCAGATAAGCTACCCACCTGCATTCCTTTTTTTAAAATATTTTTATTTGACTGCATGAGGCCTTAGGTGCAGTACATGGGATCTTCATTCTTCATTGCAGCCTGCAGGATCGCTGGTTCCAGCATGCGGGGTCTAGTTGCCTGACCAGGGATCGTTATCTGAGCACCCTGCATTGAGAGCCTGGAGTCTTAGCCACTGGACCACCAGGGAAATCCCATACTCAGCTGCATTCTTATGTCACACCTGGTGTGTTTACTGCTTGAGGTAAACTTGAGTAAAAGCATCTTGACCCAGTTGCTTTTGCAACTATGGTCTGGACTAGCTCACTCATGCCACCTCTTGTCCTACACACGCACACACATTGCTTGTACATTCTAGAAGCTCTGGGAAAACCTTCAGAGAGAACCTGAACAGCTCCGTCTCTGTTAGCTATATACCCGATGCACTGTATTAAAGACCCTGCACTCACACTGGAGGGGTTTCTAGAGAGCCCCTCGTCTTACCCATCCCTACCTCTAGACCCCAGGCCCTAGGCCACAGTAGCCCACACCCATTCGTTCAGTCACGTTTGTTGACTGAGCACTGACAGCTTGTCCTGAGTGCAGACACATTTAAGTGGAGGACAGCCCCTGTGCCTCCAAGCAGCTCCTAGTCTAATGGAAGCTAAAGGGCAGTAACAACAAGGGAAATAAGGAATATGAAAGCTGTCCAGGGAGGGCACCCACAGCAGTTCAGTGTGTCAGGGAAGACTTCCTGGAGGAAGCAACATCTCACCTGGTTTTGTCAGTCAGAGTGAACCTGGCAATTGAGGGGGACATAGTGGTTAGCAGAGCAGGGTATTCTGTTTGACAGGCAATGGACCAAAACACGGATGGGAGAACTAGGAGAGGNTTTTTTTACTACTTCTTAAATTTTGTATCTGTATGAGATGATGGATGTTCATTAAACTTACTTCATGACAGATAAAAGTTGAATGAGCATGCTGAACACCTTGAACTTATCTTGTGCTATATGTCAATTATATCTCAATGAAACTAGAAAAAAAAATCATCAACAAACAAAAAACAGGATATGAAGCTGGAGACTGCTGAGGCTGGGTAATGTGTACATGCGAGTTCATTACTCTGCTCCATTTGGGTATGTATTTCAAATCTGCCAGAGCAAAGATAAAACAGAACAGAAACTTCCCTGGTGGTCCAGTGGTTAAGAATCCACCTGGCAATACAGGGGACACGGGTTCAATCTCCGGCCTGGGAAGATCCCAAATGCTACAGAACTAAGCCTGTGAGCCAGAACCACCCAGCCTGAGCGCTCAAGAGCCCATGAGCCACACCTGCTGAAACCCGCACGCTGCAGCACAGAGCCCTCGGGCCTAGAGCTTGTGCCCTGCGCCAGGGGAGCCCCCACAGCACGAAGCCCGAGCACCTCAAGGTGAGGCCCCATTGCTCTGCGCCAGGGGAGCCCCCACAGCACGAAGCCCAGGCACCTCAAGATGAGGCCCCATTCGCCACAACTAAAGAAAGCCTGTGCTCAGCAACGATGACTGAGTGTAGCCAAAAATAAAAATAAATAAAAAACAAAACACAAAAAACCATGAAATATACAGGTGGGAGGTTTGAAATAGAGATTTTCAAGGGGGTACAGATAGTGGGGCTGAAAATAAGTAAAACTAGTAACCATGGGCTAGAAAATATGGGGAACCACAAAGAGGTTTAGGAAAGACTGTAAGTCTAACTGTTGGGCTTGTACTGCAACGTCTTCCTAAGGAGTCTCCTGTGCTCCTTAGTCTCCCTCCACCCCAAAGGAAAACAAGCGCTCTTGTGCCATGCCTGGCATCTCATAGAAAGCACTCAGTAAATATTAACTCCTCCACAGAAAAATAGAAAAAACAAACAGATTTTTAAAACTGCACCTCTTTACCCCACCCAAGGAGGCAAAAACCACCTACTCCAGCACCTTCTTTGAATCCAATACTCTTGTTTCCTTTCTCCACCTGAAAGAGTCTAGGAATCATCCAAAAGAAAACGGAGCTCCAGGAAAGAGGAGGAGGCAAGTGAGAAAGATAAGGAAACTCCTGCTTTGATCACGTCCTACGAAGAGTCACCAGGACTATGTGGTTTAACTACTTTGACTTTATAAACACTTGCAGATCTGGCATTGGTGAGGTCACTCAAACTACTCCTGACGCCTGTGCAGACTGCGAGGTACTTCTGGAATTATCCTGAGAACTGAGGTGCTGGGGGATGTGGAGGGTGTGGGGGTGAGGGTGAGGGGCTGGCTGGGGGCTGGCGCTCACTTGGTTTGTTCTCCTTGCCCTTGGACGTGATGGTGAGCGTGTGCACGTACAGCCGCAGGTACCAGGGCACGCTATCCAGCAGCAGCACAGGGAAGGCCCGGTACGGGTGGGTGTTGTACAGCAGCGTGCTCAGCTCCCCGCTCTGCAGCCCGTAGCCGCTCACATACCGCTGGGCATATAGGAAGGGCACCGGGGGGGCCTCTGCTCAGAGAAAAGCCAACGGTTAACCACTCCTTTAAAGAAAAACAGAAAGGGGAGGGAGGGTCACTCCCCANTGCTCAGCTCCCCGCTCTGCAGCCCGTAGCCGCTCACATACCGCTGGGCATAGAGGAAGGGCACCGGGGGGGCCTCTGCTCAGAGAAAAGCCAACAGTTAACCACTCCTTTAAAGAAAAACAGAAAGGGGAGGGAGGGTCACTCCCCAAATCCACTCCCTGAGCCAGGTTCAGTCTCTCAAAGCCAGAAGGGGAAGGGGAGACGCTTTGCCAGAACTGGGAAACCTGCATTCTGGAACCATCCCTATCTTCCCCAACTCACAGCAATGACAACAGAATTACTGTTATTTACTGAGTACTAACAAGGCCTGAGCTTTCTGCTGGTTCCAATGCAAACCAAGTGCTCTCACAATATTTCACGCTTTTCCTTGGTAACACTGAACATGACTGTAACTACTTGTCTGAGGCCTGCTTCAACTATTATATGTTAATGTTTCTCGAAATCGGGGTATTTGTGTCTTCAAAAAAATTTTTTGTTAATTAAATGAACAAATGCATGAATGACTTCCATGTTTTCCGCTAATCATCTCATCTAACCTGTTAGGTATTGCTGTCCCTGTTTTCAGCATGAGACAGTGAAGTTAGGAACCTTCAAGGTCATAGAGCTTAGAAGAGGTGGTGTCAGAACAAGGACGTCTGACTCCAGTTATCTGGATCTAAACACAAGCCTGTTGTCTCCTGGTGAAGAGATGGGGCTGTGAGTCTTCCCCCCAAGATGAAATCACTGTAGCCCATGGTGGCCCACCCTCCACCCACCATTCTCTGGGGGCCTCTTCCACTTCAGCTGGATGTTGAGGCTGCGCGAGTTGCTGACCACAGCTGCATCCAGGAGGTCATAGACGGCATAGGTCTTCCGGGTGCCCAGGATGACGTCCTGGTATGTGCTAAGTGGGGGCGGGTACACCTCCAATGTCTCGTTGTCCTGGGGACACAAGGACAGGGCTGAGAAGCGAGCAGAGGGGCAGGCTGGCCTTGGAGGGAAGGGGCTGACGTGTGTGGCTGGTGACCTCAGTACCTGGCCGTAGCTGGTGATGTCCACGTAGACTCGGCTCTCCGAAGCCAAGGGGCAGGGTTCGGTGAGAGTTCGGGAGAACATCCGGAAGAGGGACCAGTCTGGGGACCAGAGGGCGGGGATGAGCTGGGGCAGGACTAGGCCTGCTCCACACAGATGGGGCGGGGCTGGCGATGGGTGGGTGGAGATGCCAGAGCAAGGGAGCTTACCCTTCTTCCCCTGTCCAGTGACGAAGGCATCAAATACAACAGAAAGGGTCTGCCTCAGCTCCCAGGAGACGCTGGTACAGCGTGCATTCTACAAGGGCCAGACGGCAGCAGTGACGACCTACCTCCCCCCAACCTCACAGCCCCAGGGACTGCAACCTGGACGCAGTCCCTCCTCTACTCCGTATCTCCCCGTCCAGCAGTTTGCTACCATTCCATACTGAGCACTTGACCCTGTGCCAGCAGCAAACTGCCCATCAGTGGGATGAACCGCTGCCAACAACTGGATGAACTGATACTACTATTATTCTCATTTAACGGATGAGAAAACCAGGGAGATAAAGTTTCCTTGGTGCGTGTCCAAATCCCTGGATCATCATTATCTCGTCTGGCTCAGCTAGTGGTCGACAGACACTGGGCAACGTGCTTTACCTGCACCTTCTCTCCCAGCCCCGGGATGGCCCCCATCTCCCGTCCCCCAAGACTTACTCTGCAAACAGGGCGAATATGCACTGCCTGGGAGTGGTAGCTCGTGTGGAACAGGCGATCAGCCTTCAGCAGCACCGAGAGGCCAGCCTGGAGGAGGCGGCGTGAGAGGAAAGGTCAGTGCCCTGCACGGTGACGCGCCTGGGTGTGGGGCCGAGGTTATCTGTCGGGCAGGGAGGGGGCATCAGCCCACACCATCCACTCTCTGGGGCTCCCACCCGCATTCAGGCCCCTCAGGCGTCACCTTCGAGCTGCAGGGCAAGAGCTTCTTCCACGGGGTGAGGTTCTCAGTGCAGACGACCTCTCGCGGCAGCACCGCATAGCGCAGGAAGGAGTGGTCTGTGCCTGAGGGAGACAGGAGCCTGGCTGTGGAGGGCCTTGGGGCCCTGCTCCTCAGGACCCAAAGACATTCTCCAGCACCACCGATCTCACAGTCTAGGCTGGGGGAGGAGTGTGGAACAGCCTCGTTCCTTCGGGAGAAAGCAAAGCAGAGACGTCTTCCTG
>SJYW01053364.1:626152-645294 GCA_006410735.1 Raphicerus campestris | reverse complement strand
GAGGATGAGATGGCTGGATGGCATCACGGACTCGATGGACGTGAGTCTGAGTGAACTCTGGGAGATGGTGATGGACAGGGAGGCCTGGCGTGCTGCGATTCATGGGGTCGTGAAGAGTCGGACATGACTGAGCGACTCAACTGAACTGATGGCTTTTATCATTCTTTAAAATTTTGTGTCCTGGCCCCTTCCCTCCTATTTCAACCTCAGAGATAGTTAATTCACATAATTTTTTATTTTTTTAATGTTTTTTTGATACTTTATTCTATTTTACAATACTGTATTGGTTTTGCCATACATTGACATGAATCAGCCACAGGTGTACACGATCTCCCCATGCCAAAGCCCCCTCCCACCTCCCTCCCCACCCCACCTCCCCGGATCATCCTGCACACCAGCCCCAAGCATCCCGTATCCTGCATTGAACATAGACTGGTGCTTCATTTCTTATATGGTAGTATACATGTTTCAGTGCCATTCTCCTAAATCATCCCACCCTCTCCCTCTCCCCCAGATGCCAAAAGTCCGTTCTATACCTCTGTGTCTCCTATATTGTCCCACAACTTTTGAACTGTGGTGTTGGAGAAGACTCTTGAGAGTCCCTTGGACTGCAAGGAGAGCCAACCAGTCCATTCTGAAGGAGATCAACCCTGGGATTTCTTTGGAAGGAATGATGCTAAAGCTGAAACTACAGTACTTTGGCCACCTCATGCGAAGAGTTGACTCATTGGAAAAGACTCTGATGCTGGGAGGGATTGGGGGCAAGAGGAGAAGGGGACGACCGAGGATGAGATGGCTAGATGGCATCACTGACTCGATGGACGTGAGTCTGGTGATGGACAGGGAGGCCTGGCGTGCTGCGATTTATGGGGTCGCAGAGTCGGACACGACTAAGCAACTGAACTGAACTGAACTGATAGGAAGTACACTGTAATCTTCTATAGAGCTTATTATGTGCCTGTCACTGTTCTAAGTGCTTTGCATGTATTAACTCTTTTAATCCTCAAAATATTCCTGTGAGGTAAATGCTGTTTTCACATCCATTTTACAGGTACAGAAACTGAGACATAGAAAGGTGAAGGGACTTGTCCAACTAAGTGATGGAGCAGGAATTTAAAGCCAGGGTGGCTCCGCAGTAAGAATCGGTTTGCAGTGAAGGAGACCCAAGAGACATGAGCTCTAAATCCCTGGGGGAAGTTCCCATGGAACAGGAAATGGTCACCTGCTCCAGTATCCTTGCCTGGGAAATCCCATGGACAGAGGAGCCTGGTGGGCTACAGTCCATGGGGCCACAAAGAGTGGGACATGCCTGAGCGCAGCACAGCACAGGGCTCCATGAAAGTTAGTTGAAAGTTAAGTCACTCAGTCATGTCCGACTCTTTGCGACCCTGTGGACTGTAGCCCACCAGGCTCCTCCATCCATGGGATTCTCCAGGCAAGAATACTGGAGTGGGTTGCCATTTCCTTCTCCAGAGGATCTTCCTGACCCAGGGATCAAACCCAGGTCTCCCACATTAGAAACAGACGCTTTAACCTCTGAGCCACCAGGGAAGTAAAACCATGACTCCCAGTCTGTTCCTCTTTTATCCTGTTACAGTTTTCATCTTCCAAGAAATATTCTGGTCAGTTTCATTCTTATTCCTCATTAATGGATGGAGTAGATGCTTGGTCCCAGTTTCGAGCACAGAGGAATGAGGCCAAGTCCAAAGTACAGTGGCTAATCTTTGGGAACAGGAATGCTGTTTTGAGCTGTCCCCAGCATGGTAACAGATCAGGAACCTCCCTGTCGCTTCTCTTTGCCAGGTATTTGCCACATAAAAGTGGGGTGGGGACATCCAGGTTAGAAATAATGCAGGAGCTAAGCTGGAAGGGTCTTTGCCAACAAAGGTCCGTCAGGTCTGACTAGTCAAAGCTATGGTTTTTCCAGTAGTCATGTATGGATGTGAGAGTTGGACTATAAAGAAAGCTGAGCACTGAAGAATTGATGCTTTTGAACTGTGGTGTTGAAGAAGACTCTTGAGAGTCCCTTGGACTGCAAGGAGATCCAACCAGTCCATCCTAAAGGAGATCAGGCCTAGGTATTCATTGGAAGGACTGATGCTGAAGCTGATACTCCAATACTTTGGCCACCTGATGTGAAGAACTGACTCATTTGAAAAGACCCTGATGCTGGGAAAGATTGAAGGCAGGAGGAGAAGGGGACGACAGAGGATGAGACGGTTGGATGGAATCACCAGCTCAATGGACATGAGTTTGAGTAAACTCCGAGAGTTTGGTGATGGACAGGGAGACCTGGCATGCTGCGGTTCATGGGGTCACAGAGAGTTGGACACGACTGAGCGACTGAACTGAACTGAAGCTGGAAGGGTGTCAGTTGAGAGGAAGACCCAGGCAGCAGACCTAAGGGTGGACAGCAGGAGTTGAAAGGAGCAGTGAGAGAGTAGATGGCTTAGACTTCTGGCTTCCATCTAGGATGCTGAAAGCTGGGAAGAGCATCCTACTACACTAAAAACAATTTTTTTAATTGTTAGGTAATTTGTAAAATTGTTAGTTTTGTTGACCCCATCAGTGAGCTGAGGTTGCCAAACAACTGATTAACCTGAATTCCAAAGAAGGGCAGTCGCCTCCAAGAAGTAGGATATAGGCACTGGCACCCCTATGAAGTTGGAGAAAAGCAGTGTCTCCATGCAAACAGGTAAGAAGAGTTCAACCACAGGTTTTATTGCTAAAGGCCCGGTGTGGCTATAAGAGGATATGAGAGGACAGAATCCGTGGGAGTTACAGACACTAAAAGTAATCACAGAAACAAACCAAAACCAAATTTCGTTCAACTCTTGACAAGATTGACTCAATTCTCTACACTAACAGCCTAAGAAGAAGAGATATAAAGATTTCCAAGCAAAAATAATACTGAGCTCGGTCTCTACCCTTCTACACATTATGGCCAGAAATTTAAAAAGTTACAACACACACATAAAAAGGAACATAACAAAAACAAACAAACAAAAACTGTATTTGTCAAGAGACAAAGCAATCAACAGAACCAGTCTCCAGACTTAGATAACTCTCTGGAGTTATCTGCCAGAACATTTAAAACAACTATAACAGTATGTAGGCGTCCCTGGTGGTTCAGAGGTTAAAGCGTCTGCCTGCAATGCAGGAGACCTGGGTTCGATCACTGGGTTGGGAAGATCCCCTGGAGAAGGAAATGGCAACCCACTCCAGTATTCTTGCCTGGAGAATCCCATGGATGGAGGAGCCTGGTGGGCTAGAGTCCATGGTGTCACAAAGAGTCGGACATGACTGAGCGACTTCACTCACTCATAACAGTATGTGAAAGACTGTGTTGAAAAATATGGACAGCCTACAAAAAACAGAAAAGGACTGTTAGCAGAGAGAAGAGGACTATAAAAAGGAGTCATATGGAAAAGTCTAGAAAATTTTAAAACATGTAACAGGGACGAAGAATGCCTTGGCGGCCTTATCAGTAAACTCAACACAGCTGAGGAAAGAATCAGTAAACTTTAAGGTAGGTCAAGAGAGACTGCCCAAATGGAAACAGAAAAAAAGTGAAACAAAGCAAGGAAACCCAAAACGGGGACCTCCCAGATGGTCCAGTGGCCAAGACTCTGCACTACCAGTGAAGGGGGGGCCTGGATTCAGCCCCTGGTCTGGGAACTAGATCCTACTTGCTGCAACTAAGAGTCTGAATGCTGCAACTAAAGATCTCTCATGCCACAATGAAGATCAAAGATCCTGAGTGCCACAAGTAAGACTAGGGCAGGCAAATAAATATTTTTAAAAGCCTGGAAGATCCAAAGCTAGCATCTGCATAATTTGAATCCGAGATAGAGATACACACACACACACACACACACACACACACACATTATTAGTAGAAATAATGGTCAAGAATTTTCCAAAAATAATGAAAGGATCACAGCCAAGAAATGCACAGAATCCAAAAAATATTAAATACCAGTGGATAGGACTTCGCTGGTGGTGCAGTAGGTAGGAATCCACCTGCTTATGCAGGGGACACTGAAAGTGTCAATCCCTGATCTGGGAAGATTCCACATGCTGCAGAGCACCTAAGTCCATGTGCCACAACTAGTGAGCCACGTGTTGCAACCACGGAAGCCCACGCGCCTAGAGCCTGTGCTCCCAAGCAAGAGAAACCACTGCGATGAGAAGCCTGCACACTGCAACTAGAGAAAGCCCGCTTGCAGCAACTAAAACCCAGCAAGCATAGCCGAAAATAAAAAAAAAAAAAAAACACATGACAGTATTTAAAAGTAAACTTCAAAAGAAGGATCGTTACCAGGGAAGAAGAGGAACATTACCTTATGATAAAAGGTTGTTCATTTCAGCAAGAAGACTTAGCAATCATAAATATGTATGCGTACATCTAGTAACAGAGCTCCAAAAGCATGAGCTAAAAATAGACCTAAAATAAAAAAGACAAATCCATAATACAGTTAGAGGACTCAAAGCTGCTCTCTCAGTAATCAATGAAACAAGTAGACAGAAAGAAAAAGTAAGAATGCAGAAATCCAGAACACTATTAACTAGCTGTTCTGACTGACATTTTTATAGCACTTTACCAGCAGAGTAAACATTCTTTTCAACTGTGCAAAAACATTCACCAAGATATATACATCATCTTCTGGGCCATAACACAAACCTCAACAAATTTAAAAGAATTTAAATCATAAAAAACATATTTTGTGACTATAAAAGAATAAAAATAGAAATAACAACAGAAAGAGATCTGGGAAACACCTCAATACTTGAAATAAAACACAAGACTTCCAAATAACCCATGAGTCAAAGATAAAGTCCAAAAGGAAATTAGAAAAATATCTTGATTGAATAAAATTGAAATGTTGCAACCAGCCACCAAAAAAGCTCCTACTGTTCCTTGCCTTCTGTTTATTCATACTTTTGTATAGCTTTCTTCTGCACTCTATCAAAGTTATTCTATGTGACCAATAGAACATGGCAGACGGTACATCATGTCCATAAAAAAATTTTAAAGACCACAACTTCCATCATGGGTTTGTATTCTCTCTGTTGTTTGATCACTCACTCTGGGGGAAGCCAACTATTAAGTTTTCAACAGCCCTATAGAGATGCCCAGATGGCAAGAAACTGAAGTTCCAGCCAACAGCCAGTGAAGAAGTGAGGCCAGCCAGCAATCCCATGAGTGATCATGGAAACTGACTTACTGGCCCCAGTAGAGCCTTAAGATGACTGGAACCTTGGCCGGTAGCCTGGCTGCAGCTTCAGCAGTGACTGAGGCAGAACCACCCAGCTGGAGCAGCCTTGGATTCCTGATGCCAGAACCCTTGAGATGATAAATACTTCTTGTTTTAAACTGCTAAATTAGCACGTGTAGGGATTTGAGTATTGGATCGGGTGCAGCTCTAACAGCACTCTGAAGTGTGGAAGTGGCAGTGGGCTGACCTAGACTTGGGAAGTCTACCAAAAGCTCAAAATGCTTTGAAAAAGCTGCGAACGGAAGCCTCGAACTGAGGCCTCCTGCACTGGGAGGGTGAAGTCTTACTCACTGGACCATCAGAGAAGGCCCTGCCCAGCATTTTTTTAAATTAATTTAATTGGAGGCTAATTACTTTACAATATTGTAGTGGGTTTTGCCATAGGTTGACATGAATCAGCCATGGGTGTACATGTGTCCCACATTCTGAACCCCCCTCCCACCTCCCTCCCCATCCCATCCCTCAAGGTCATCCCAATGCACCAGCCCTGATCACCCTGTCTCATGCATCAAACTTGGATTGGTGATCTGTTTCAGATATGATAATATACATGTTTCAATGCTATTCTGTCAAATCATCCCACCCTCGCCTTCTCCCACAGAGTCCAAAAGACTGTTCTTTACATCTGTGTCTCTTTTGCTGTCTCACATATAGCCTGCCCGGTATTTTATACTGCATTTAGTAAGAGAGGTAGGGCTTCCCTAGTGGCTCAGTGGTAAAGAATCCATCTGCCAATGCCCGAGACCTGGGTTCCATCCCTGGGTCAGGAAGATCCCCTGGAGTAGGAAATGGCAAGCCACTCCTGGATGCTTGCCTGGAGAATCCAAGGACACAGGAGTCTGGTAGGCTACAGTCCATGTGGTTTCACGACAGCATGCGCACATTCGGGGTTGGGGGGGGNTAGCCAGATCCCAGCTCATTAGGCACCTTTTCTGCCTTCCACTTTACCCTGCATGCCGCCAATAAAAGATCCCCTGTGCCCCAGTGGAGAGCCAACGCAGTCAAATAAATACAAGAAAGCAGATCAATCTTAAAGAGTTCTCACCACAAGGGGAAAAAAGGTTGGGGTTTTTTGTTTTTTTCTTAAGGTAAACAGATGTGGGAAGGTGGGAAGAAAATATCTGCAAATCACACATCTTACAAAAGGACTCATCAAGTCTGTATAAAGAACACTCAAAACTCAACAGTGAAAAAACAAACAATCCAGTTGAAAATGAGCAAAAGATTTGAACAGACATTTCACCACAGAGCATACAGAGATGGCAAATAAACACATTAAAATACGCCCCACATCAATAGCCAGTAGGGAAATGCAAATTAAAAGCACTGTGCATCCATTTTATGCCAGTTAATTAAAAGTTAGTGACCATACTAAAAGCAGGTCAGGATGCAGAGAAGCTAACCGTTCAAACCTTGCTGATGGGAATGTAAAATGATATAGTCCCTCTGGAAAATAGATCGGCAGTTCCTTAGAAAAACTAAACACGTACTTACNTCAAACCTTGCTGATGGGAATGTAAAATGATATAGTCCCTCTGGAAAATAGATCGGCAGTTCCTTAGAAAAACTAAACACATACTTACCATATGATCTAGCAATCATCCTCCTTGACATTTATTACAGAGACATTAAACTATGTCCCTGGAAAACCTGTACATGAGCGCTCCTGCCAGCTTTATTTGTAACAGCCCTAAGTGAGAAACAACCCAAATGTTCTTCAGTGGGTGAATGGTTAAACAAATTGGCACATTCATACCATGGAATAATAGTCAGCCAAAAAGGAACAAATTATTGATACCCACAACAACTGGATGGATATCGAGATCATTCTTTTGAGTTGGAGGGGAGGCGGAAGCACCGGGTTTGAAATGTTACATGTTGTATGATTCTATTTATACAGTATAACACTGTTGAAATAACAAAAATATAGAAATGGAGATGGGTTGCCAGGGGTTAGGAGTCAAAGGAAAGAGTGTGTGGGCATGGCTATAAACAGCATTTGCGAGCCTGGGATGACGGAACACTTCTGTATCTTGACTGTGGTTACATGGATCTACAAGTGGTTCTGACATTGGAATATCGTTATGCAAGATGTTACCCTTCGGGGGTGGGGAATGAGAGAATGAGATACAGGACCTCTATACATATATATATATTTTTTGGAATTTTCTGTGNCTCAACAGTGAAAAAACAAACAATCCAGTTGAAAATGAGCAAAAGATTTGAACAGACATTTCACCACAGAGCATACAGAGATGGCAAATAAACACATTAAAATACGCCCCACATCAATAGCCAGTAGGGAAATGCAAATTAAAAGCATTGTGCATCCATTTTATGCCAGTTAATTAAAAGTTAGTGACCATACTAAAAGCAGGTCAGGATGCAGAGAAGCTAACCGTTCAAACCTTGCTGATGGGAATGTAAAATGATATAGTCCCTCTGGAAAATAGATCGGCAGTTCCTTAGAAAAACTAAACACGTACTTACCATATGATCTAGCAATCATCCTCCTTGACATTTATTACAGAGACATTAAACTATGTCCCTGGAAAACCTGTACATGAGCACTCCTGCCAGCTTTATTTGTAACAGCCCTAAGTGAGAAACAACCCAAATGTTCTTCAGTGGGTGAATGGTTAAACAAATCGGCACATTCATACCATGGAATAATAGTCAGCCAAAAAGGAACAAATTATTGATACCCACAACAACTGGATGGATATCGAGATCATTCTTTTGAGTTGGAGGGGAGGCGGAAGCACCGGGTTTGAAATGTTACATGTTGTATGATTCTATTTATACAGTATAACACTGTTGAAATAACAAAAATATAGAAATGGAGATGGGTTGCCAGGGGTTAGGAGTCAAAGGAAAGAGGGTGTGGGCATGGCTATAAACAGCATTTGCGAGCCTGGGATGACGGAACACTTCTGTATCTTGACTGTGGTTACATGGATCTACAAGTGGTTCTGACATTGGAATATCGTTATGCAAGATGTTACCCTTCGGGGGTGGGGAATGAGAGAATGAGATACAGGACCTCTATACATATATATATATATTTTGGAATTTTCTGTGAATCTGTAATGATTTTTTTTTAATTTATAAAAGGAACTGTTACACCTGCAACAACTTGGATGAATCTCCACAGCATTATTCTGAATGAAAAAAAGTCCCTCTTGAAAGGTTGCATACTGTGGGATCCTACTCACGTAACACTCTTGAAACAACAAAATTGCAGAAATGGAGAATGATCAGTGATTTTCTAGGAATTAGGGATGAGATTGTGGGGAGAGGAGCAGATAACACAAGAGAGATGTTCACAGTGACGGAACACACACACACACACACACACACACACACACACACACACGAGTGCAGGTAAAACTGACAAAATCTGAGTTAGGTCTGTTGTGTTTACATCAATCTCTATGGTGTTTACGTCAATCTCCTGGCCGTGATACTGCACTGATATGCCCAACATGTGTAA
This sequence comes from Raphicerus campestris, assembly GCA_006410735.1. NCBI lineage: Eukaryota > Metazoa > Chordata > Mammalia > Artiodactyla > Bovidae > Raphicerus > Raphicerus campestris. The sequence continues at coordinate 636,522 of SJYW01053364.1, read as the reverse complement.
ATCTCAGATGCATTGTGTTAAGTGAGTGAATTCTATTCAAAAGTCTATAAGCTGTGGGATTCCATTTATATAATGTTCTGGAAAAGGTAAAGCTATAGGGACTGAAAATACATTCGTTGCTGCCAGGGTTGTGGGTGGGACAAGGAGTTAACTACAAACAGATTACACAAGAGAACTTAGGGAGGTTATGAAACCATTCTACACATTGACTGTGGTGTTTGTAAAAAACAAGAACTTACCATAGAACCACAGAACACTAAAAAGGGTGAATTTTACCACATATAGGTGTTTCCCTGGTGTCTCAGACAGTAAAGAATCTGCCTGCAATGCAGGAAATCTGGGTTTGATCCCTGGGTGGGGAAGATTCCCTTGAGAAGGGAAGGGCTACCCATTCCAGTATTCTTGCCTGGAGAATTCCATGGACAGAGAGGAGCCTGGCAGGCTACAGTCCGTGAGGTCGCAAAGAGTCAGATACAACTGAGTGACTAACACACACTGTGCAACAAAACCACCACAAACAAGAGTAGATCCACAACCGCCGGTACGGCTGTTGCAGAAAGAAAGAAGGAGAGAAGGAGAGGGAGGGAGGGAAGGAAGAAGGAAAAGTAACAGCTGTTGGTGAGGATGGGGTGAAACTGAAATGTCAGTGGGAATGCAAAATAGTGTGGCCACTACAGAAAACGGTATGGTGGGTCCTCAGGAAATTAAAAGTAGAATTACCATATGGTCCATCAATTCTACTTGTGAGTTTATACTCAAAAGAATTTAAAGCAGGGTCTTGAGGAAAGATATTTGCACACCCACGTTCATAGCAGCATTATTCACAGAAGCCGAAAAGGTGGACGCAACCCAAGTGCCCACCGATGGACGAGCAGATAAAATATGGTCTATACTTACAAGAGGATGTATCCAACCCTAAAAGAAGGGAATCCTGGCACAAGCTGAACCTTGAATGAAATAAACCATCACAGCAAGACACATAGTGTGTGATTTCATTCACATGAGGTACCTNAGGATGTATCCAGCCCTAAAGGAAGGGAATTCTGGCACAAGCTGAACCTTGAATGAAATAGACCATCACAGCAAGACACATAGTGTGTGATTCCATTCACATGAGGTACCTGAAGCAGTCAAATGCAGAGACACAAAGCAGAATGGTGGTTGCTGGGGTTGAGGGGCTTGGGAATGGGGAGATGTCGTTTGACAGGTATTGAGTTTCCATTTTGGGGGATGAGAAGAGTCTGGGAGATGGATGGTGGTGATGTTGCCTAATGATGTGAAAGTACTGGACGCTACTGAGCTGATGATTAATGGTCAATGTTATGTGTATTTTACCACAACTAAGAGAAAAAAGAGAGGGTGGTGGTTTCTCACTGAAGTGCCTTGGACGTGATCCAGAAGGCTGACTAGCTGCGTGTCCATGGGTATCACTCTGTCCATAAATGGTTTTTACCATGTCAATGGAAGAGATGAATAAGACTGAATGGGGGGTGCTGCTGTAGGAGCCGTTGTTGGGGTACGACGTCTGGTCACAGAGAAAAACTGCCCCCCTGGGGGTACACCCCCAAGCTTCTGAAGGGAGGAAAGGAAGTGACAGTGTGAAAAGAACCGGCTGGAACAGAATGCGGAGGCGGCCGGGCCAGCCGCCAGGGACCACTCAAGCCCCATCGCCTGGGAACACTCCCAAGGCCCTGACCCTCAGGACCAGCTCCAAGCCTCTCAGCCTGTGATGGAGCCTGTCTGGCTCACTCCCCCGGGTTTGGCTACCGTCACTCTGGGTTTCTATCTTCTATTCCAGCACATAACCCACTTCATAGTTCTCTCCCACACCTGTAATTTGAAAATCCAGGAGCCCCACAGCCTTTTGCCTGGCAACCCTATTCTTCCTTTGTTATCTGTCACCATCTCTACAAAGACTCCCTGGCCTCCCCCTGATGCTCCTTAGGGTTCTAGCAGTCTGCTCACCATTACCCTTAGCATAGAGAATGCCATTTATTTTCATTTTTTCACAAAATACTTAGCGGGTACCTCTTGTCAGCCAGGCACTCTTCTAAGACTCTGGGGGGTTAGCAATAAAGAGAACAGCCCCAAATCCCTGTCCTTGAGGAGCCCATGTTCTGGAGGGACCACTCCCCAGGCTCAGAGGACAGCGCACAGCAGGGCCCCAGCTGCTGGTGCCGAGGTGGCAGGTGCAGATGATCCTGACGCAGCCCAGCAGAGTCCAGGAAGAGCTGAGATCATGATGACAGGGAGCCGGAAGCCCGAGCAGGCGGAGGAGCCGGGAGAGGACTGAGGCAGACAGAGGGAGGGGTGGGGTATTCACCTTGCCTTCCCTCCAAAGTCACCTCCTTGTGTCTTTTCTGACCCACAGCATCTTTTTTTGCTTTTACCACCCACTCATCTCTGCCCTAATAAGAAAGGGCATGGACATACAAGAAGCTGTGCAGCTCTCAGCTTTCGCCTCAGAGGAGGCAAAGGTGCAACTTTCTTCAATCGTCCCAAATCCGGGTTCACCAGCTGCCTTCACCATGCCGCCAAAGTTTGACCCCAACGAGATCAAAGTCGTGCACCTTTTGCACTGGTGCACCGGTGGGGAAGTCCAGGCCATGTCTGCCCTGGCCCCCAAGACTGGGCCCCTGGGTCTGCCTCCAAAAACAGCTGGTGATGACATCACCAAGGCTACTGGTGACTGGAAGGGTCCAAGTATTACAGTGAAACTGACCATTCAGAACAGACAGGCCCAGATGAAAGTGGTACCTTCTGCTTCTGCCCTGATCATCAAAGCCCTCACAGAACCACCAAGAGACAGAAAGAAGCAGCAAAACATTAAGCACAGTGGAACCATCACTTTCGATGAGATCGTCAGCACCGCCCAGCAGATGTGGCATCGGTCTCTAGCTAGAGAACTCTCTGGAACCATTAAAGAGATCACCCAGCCTGTGGGCGGCAGTGTTGATGGCCGCCACTCTCATGACATCACAGATGACATCAACAGTGGTGCTGTGGAGTGCCCAGCTAGCTAAAAACTGGAAAGGAAAAAGAAAAATAAAGGATTATTTGACAACCAAAAAAATACCCAAGAAGCTGTGCAGTAGTCTGGTCTTGGTCCACCTCCCCTAAAAGGCAGAGGTGAGCACCCCACGCGACTGCGCACCCCTCCATCTGGGTGTGGTGTGGATTTGGTTCCCACACTTGCTGGGTATCAAACTGGCTGACTGAGTGGGTGGTGAGGGAGAAACTGTACGTCACAAGCTCTTCCGATTATTCAGATGCGGCCAGGTGGGCAGATTCCTTAGAGCAGCCTGAGTTGTTCAAATCTCCCATGTTCTGGCCCAGCCCCTCACCAGGACTTTCTCTGTCCTCACCTTCTGCCACTACCTCTCCCCACTTCCCTCACCTCCTTCGGGTCTCTCCTCACATGTCATCTTGTCAGTGAAAAGGTCCTATTCCATTCTTCTTTAAAAAGCTTTTTATTTTGTATTGCAGTATAGACGATTAACAAAGTTGATAGTTTCAGGTGAACAGCGAAGGGACTCAGCCATACATACACATTCTCAGCCATACACATACATCCTCCTCCAAACTTCCTCCCACCCAGGCTGCCAGGTAACACTGAGCAGAGTTCCCTGGGCTGTACAGTAGGACCTTGTTGCTTATCCATTTCAAATATAGCAGTGTTCATCCTTTCAGTTGTGTTGGGTCCTTGCTGCTGCATTTCTCTAGTTGTGGCGAGTTTTCTACTTGCGGTGTGCAAGCTTCTCATTGCAGTGGCTTCTCTTGTGAAGCATGGGCTCTAGGGCGTACAGGCTTCGGTAGTTGTGGCTCACAGGCTCTAGAACACAAGTAAAGTAGTTGCGGTGCACGGGCTTGAATACTCTGAGGCATGTGGGATCTTCCCAGATCAGGGATCGAACCCATGTCGCCTGCACTGGCTGGCAGATTCTTCACCACTGAGCCACCCGCGAAGCCCCATCCCTTTAAATACAGCAAACTTTCTACCTTTCTTCTCCATTTCCCGTCCACCTTGTTTACTTCTCTCCACACACTTCTTTCCATCTAACATTAACAGGAGCGTGCTGTTAACAGAGACACGTGACATTTTTAGGAACTCAACTGGCTGGTCGTTATGCAACATGATCATTAAAACTTATACCAACATCGAGTTAATATGAAAAACAAAGATGGAAAGTGCTCAAACTCAACACTTCCTAATTTCTTACTACCTTGTGCTACTATCTATGATCTTGGGAATCTTTAGGACTGTAGAAATACAGTAGAAATATGTAATATATAACGGAGGTGACTGCCTTTCTGTTCAAATCTGCATTCAGTGGCATCACGCTAGTAGGCTAAAGTATTTACACCACAGAAATCAGTAAGTGTGACGAATCAGGTTTGGGTTTATTGTCCTATTGATTGTCTAGGCCAGGAGTTGGTCCTGGACCAACTACTTTTGTAAATAAATTTTATTTCAACATAGTCAGGCCCACTCATTTCCTTATCTGTGGCTGCTTTCACATTCCAAGAGCAGTTGAGCAGTTGCAACGACATGGCCTGCAAAATTTAACATATTCACTATCTTGCCAACCTCTGGTCTAGCCTTAAGAACACCATGGAGGATATGTTCATTGGTGGCGTTCAGTCCCTAAGTCATGTGACTTTGCGACATGTGAGTCACACTAAGTCATGTGACTCTTTGCAACCCCATGGACTGCAGCATGCCAGGCTTCCCTGTCCTTCACTAGCTGCCTGAGTTTGCTCAAACTCATGTCCACTGAGTTGGTGATGCCATCCAATCATCTCTTCCTCTGTCACCTCCTTCTCCTCCTGCCTTCATTCTTTTCCCAGCATCAGGGTCATTTCCAAGGAGTTGCCTTTGTGCATCAGGTGGCCAAAGCACATGGAGGAAACGTTAATAATGTAAATGTGTCCTGTCTATAGCTGTTACAGGCAGATCTCATGGTATCTCACTTTTCTGCATTTCACAGAGAGTGAGGTTTTCACAAACTGAAGGTTTGTGGGAACCCTGTGTTCAGCAAGTCTGTCGGTGCCATTTTTCCAACAGCATTTGCTCACTTCACGTCTCTGTGTCTCATTTTGGTAATTTTCACAATATTCCAAACCTTTTCACTATTCTACTTGTTATGGTGACTTGCGATCCTTGATGTTACTCCTACAACTCACTGAAGTCTCAGATGATGATAAGGGTTTTTTATCAATTAAGTATTTTTAAATTAAGGTATGCACATTTTTTAGACATAATGCTATTATTGCACATACAATAATACATTATAGTGTAACTTTTATATACACTGGGAAACCAAAAGACTCTGGTAATTCACTTTATTCCAGTGGTCTGGAATTGAACCCACCATATCTCTAAGGTATGCCTATACGCTGTAAATAGCCACACATACCCAAAAAAGGGTGAGCAAAGATACTCCCAGTATTTGAAAACAGTGACAGTAAGCAAGTCAATCAGGTCATTGAGAAATGAATTCCAAAATCTTCATTCCCCCACTCTTTCACTTCTTCTTACTCTTTAGTATGAATGAAAACATCAACATTCATGTTGGAATGACACCTGTTCATCAATTACAAGCATGAGTTGACTATGGATGCAAGAGTTAGGCAAAATTTGAGAAAAGTATACTGTAAGAGTAAACTAGCCCTACGGGATTCACAATAGAGTATTCGTAGAATTTTATTATTTTAGNTGTGACATTTTTAGGAACTCAACTGGCTGGTCGTTATGCAACATGATCATTAAAACTTATACCAACATGGAGTTACTATGAAAAACAAAGATGGAAAGTGCTCAAACTCAACACTTCCTAATTTCTTACTACCTTTTGCTACTATCTATGATCTTGGGAATCTTTAGGACTGTAGAAATACAGTAGAAATATGTAATATATAACGGAGGTGACTGCCTTTCTGTTCAAATCTGCATTCAGTGGCATCACGCTAGTAGGCTAAAGTATTTACACCACAGAAATCAGTAAGTGTGACGAATCAGGTTTGGGTTTATTGTCCTATTGATTGTCTAGGCCAGGAGTTGGTCCTGGACCAACTACTTTTGTAAATAAATTTTATTTCAACATAGTCAGGCCCACTCATTTCCTTATCTGTGGCTGCTTTCACATTCCAAGAGCAGTTGAGCAGTTGCAACGACATGGCCTGCAAAATTTAACATATTCACTATCTTGCCAACCTCTGGTCTAGCCTTAAGAACACCATGGAGGATATGTTCATTGGTGGCATTCAGTCCCTAAGTCATGTGACTTTGCGACATGTGAGTCACACTAAGTCATGTGACTCTTTGCAACCCCATGGACTGCAGCATGCCAGGCTTCCCTGTCCTTCACTAGCTGCCTGAGTTTGCTCAAACTCATGTCCACTGAGTTGGTGATGCCATCCAATCATCTCTTCCTCTGTCACCTCCTTCTCCTCCTGCCTTCATTCTTTTCCCAGCATCAGGGTCATTTCCAAGGAGTTGCCTTTGTGCATCAGGTGGCCAAAGCACATGGAGGAAACGTTAATAATGTAAATGTGTCCTGTCTATAGCTGTTACAGGCAGATCTCATGGTATCTCACTTTTCTGCATTTCACAGAGAGTGAGGTTTTCACAAACTGAAGGTTTGTGGGAACCCTGTGTTCAGCAAGTCTGTCGGTGCCATTTTTCCAACAGCATTTGCTCACTTCACGTCTCTGTGTCTCATTTTGGTAATTTTCACAATATTCCAAACCTTTTCACTATTCTACTTGTTATGGTGACTTGCGATCCTTGATGTTACTCCTACAACTCACTGAAGTCTCAGATGATGATAAGGGTTTTTTATCAATTAAGTATTTTTAAATTAAGGTATGCACATTTTTTAGACATAATGCTATTATTGCACATACAATAATACATTATAGTGTAACTTTTATATACACTGGGAAACCAAAAGACTCTGGTAATTCACTTTATTCCAGTGGTCTGGAATTGAACCCACCATATCTCTAAGGTATGCCTATATGCTGTAAATAGCCACACATACCCAAAAAAGGGTGAGCAAAGATACTCCCAATATTTGAAAACAGTGACAGTAAGCAAGTCAATTGGGTCATTGAGAAATGAATTCCAAAATCTTCATTCCCCCACTCTTTCACTTCTTCTTACTCTTTAGTATGAATGAAAACATCAACATTCATGTTGGAATGACACCTGTTCATCAATTACAAGCATGAGTTGACTATGGATGCAAGAGTTAGGCAAAATTTGAGAAAAGTATACTGTAAGAGTAAACTGGCCCTACGGGATTCACAATAGAGTATTCGTAGAATTTTATTATTTTAGATTTCTTTCAGTAAAATTTATGATAAACACACATTCACACACACATAAACATACTTTGTTTCAGACAGCCCATTGTTGAATCTTTGCAAGAACACATACTGTCTCTTCTCCACTAGAATGTAAGTTCCTTGATGGCATAATTTTTTTTTAATTCCAGCACTTAGAACACACCGGAAACATAGCAGATGCACATGAACAAACATGTATGACATGAACAAACATGAATGACCATGTATGACGTGAATGAACATGTATGCCGTGAAGGAACAGACGAGCACAGCTGAGAACCAGGTTTCATGGGCTGCTTGTCAGACCTTGTGTTTCCAGTGCTGCCATTCTCCAGCTGTGTTGGCCTTGAGTAAGTTAATTTCTTTGAACCCTGATTTCTTCATTAAAAAAAGGGGGGGGGGGATCGTCTTACCTTGCAGGGAAATAGTGACAGTGTATGCCTCTGCCTGGCACCTACTAGGTATCTGCAGGGACAGGAGTCACCTTCTCACCCTCCACCCCTGCCACACACACACTCCTTGGAGACCTGCCACTGTCACACATTTCAGTGATGTCATAGCCCCCTCCCTGGGAGCACCAGCACAAGCATCCTGATGCCCAGCCTGAGGGTGGGCTGAGCTGGGGGCGGACAGGGCACAGGCAGGGCCAGGTACCAGTCTTGTGCCATCTGTCCAGTATGTGCCACAGCTCCAGCGTACATCCATCGACAAAGAGGAAGCCCAAGAATAAGGTGGATTCCAAGGTTGGACTTGGGACTGGATCTGGCGGAGGTCTCAACAAAGCATCCAACCACGCCCAGGGTGGGGGCCTTTCCACCTAGGGGGAGGGGGGAGGTGAAGAGGGGGTCAGGAGAGTTATAACAGGCTCCCCTTTCCCACCCCCAAACCAAGGGGACAAAAATCACAGTCTAGGGTTTATCAACCCAAGCCCACAGGAGAGGCATTACCGGGGCGTTCAGGGGGCTCATCCTGTGTTAGCATTTCCCCCACCCGCTCCTTCCCTCTCTCTGTCAGATGCAAGCTAAGGAACCACAGGACAAGATACATCAGCCTGTCAGCAAAGTAATCGAGCGGAACCGACTTAAAATGGTGAGATGCCGCATTTGGGTGCCCATTAGAGAGAGCCTGCACCCCCACACTGTGCAGCTCGAGCCACCGCGGGTGACCCAGAAGCAGTCAACCGGCCTCACCACGAGCTGAGCTGAGCCAAACTCCAGGTGGGGGTTGGGAGGCTACCCCAAGAACGCTGAAGCTTCCTTTTTTTTTTTTTTCTGTCTCTTCATCCCTGGCAGGTATTAAAACACTTGTCGCTCTTGAAGCTGCTCAGAAGCTCAAACTCTCGGATTCAAGAACTGCATAACCTGGCCAGAAGGTGTTGGAATTCACTGCTCAGGGTTCCAAAGATCCTGGGGTTCTCCTCTGGGTGAGCTTGGCCCACCCATGGCCCCTATCATGGGCCTAATAGCTGTCTTTACTAGGAATAGGCGCTGTGCTAAAGAGTTTAGAAACCCGCATTTTGACAAGGCTCTGGGAGAAAGGGAGCCTTTAGTAGCCCTGTTAGTGATGGAGAGTTGGGGCTCAAGAGATGCTGTAACTTGTTCCATTAACTGAACTGCTAAGTGGCAGAGCCAGGATCTGAAGCTGTTCCCAGCTGAAATTAGAGCTGTTGTCATAAGCCTGGTCAGTCATCCATAGACTACCTACCATCTGGGGCTCTGAGTGAGCAGGCCCCCTTCCCACCCCTCCCAGTTCAGCACCACCCACAGATTCACCCACAGACTAGTCACCCTGCTGAGGCCCTCCCACTTCACAGTGATGCTAAGAAAGCTGACATTTATAACACACTTGCTAAGGGCTTCCCTGAAAGCTCAGTTGGTAAACAATCCACCTGAGTTCAATCCCTGGGTTGGGAAGGTCCCCTGGAGAAGGGAAAGGCTACTCGCTCCAGTATTCTGGCCTGGAAAATTCCATGGATTGGGTTGGGAAGATCTCCTGGAAAAGGGAAAGGCTACCACTCCAGTATCCTTGTCTGGAGAATTCCCTGGACTGTATAGACCATAGGGTCACAGAGTCGGACACGACTGAGCGACCTTCACTTTCACTCTTCAAGGGCCAGGTACCCTGTAGGGCATTTTCCCACCTAATCTACTCCATAAAAACCCTATTAGGTAGACAGAACTGTTGGAGTTTTCAGGTGAGGGAACTAAGGCTCTGACAGGACACCTTTCTTGCCCCAAGTGACACAGACGGTAAGAGTCAGAAGCAAGTCTGATCCGCAGTGTGTCCCCAAAGCCTGCTCTCCAAGCCACCTCGGCCTTGCGGGAGTGTGGTGAGGGTGACACCTGGTGGGCCCCCTCCCGGCAGTGGCCANTTCCCACCTAATCTACTCCATAAAAACCCTATTAGGTAGACAGAACTGTTGGAGTTTTCAGGTGAGGGAACTAAGGCTCTGACAGGACACCTTTCTTGCCCCACGTGACACAGACGGTAAGAGTCAGAAGCAAGTCTGATCCGCAGTGTGTCCCCAAAGCCTGCTCTCCAAGCCGCCTCGGCCTTGCGGGAGTGTCGTGAGGGTGACACCTGGTGGGCCCCCTCCCGGCAGTGGCCGTGACTCTCCTCAGTACTGTCGAACCCTGAGCGTGAGGCCTCTCCCTCCCAACACGTGCTCAGCTAGGACGGGGCGGCCACGTTGCAGGGGACCTCAGTCTGTGACAGATACCCTTTTGGAAAGTCTAACACCTCTGGCCAACTCTACCCCTCTGGTTTCCTCCTTCTAAGTTGACCTCCTCGATACAGATCAGGAAACTCGGAGCCCAAAGGGCCAGGACCATCTAGTCCCAGAGTTTCCCAACCCTTTTTAAAGCAGCCAGCCCTAATTGGCCCCAAGCCCCAACTGTGTTGTTGAGAGGAAGCTATCCTGCCCCTCCAGAAGTGAGGTGGGATGGGGGGGGCGTCATTGGAGCTACTTTCTAAGATGTCTGGGAACAAGAAAACAATTAAAAAAAAAAAAAAAAAAAAAA
>SJYW01053364.1:564653-626096 GCA_006410735.1 Raphicerus campestris | reverse complement strand
TCCATTTATTCTTTCCTTTTTGAAAGAAATAATAAGAAAACAATTTTAAAAAAAAAAAAAAAAAAACTGGACCAGTCCAACTCTGTCAACTGAAATCCAGAGGCAGAGACCTAACCTAGTGCCCAATGCAGGTAATACACGTTCCCAGTGTCCTAACTACTAGCCGTTGCCATAGGCTTTTCTAGCCTCTCACATCCCTTCTGCCAGTGCTTGTTGCTGCATCCCCCGCCCCCAGGCGCAAGGCTTCTGAGTGGTGGAGAAGCTTCTTTCCAGGCTCTCTGTGGCTCTCCTGACAGGGCCCCTGAACCGGCGGCAGCGCAGCTGTCTCGGGACTAGCGGAGGACCAGAGCCTCGGTCCTATGCTGCTGACTGCTGCTCCTCTCCCTGCCAGGTACGATAATGTCTGGGATGAAGTGGAACAAAACAACAAAGAGCTCCAGGAGGAGGCTGGGTGTTCCTACCAGAAACTGGACTCCAAGAAATCAAAGCCCACAGCGGGGCCTGAGGAGCATGAGGAGTCGAGGCCCAGGGCACAGGAAGCCACGTCACAGCAAGAGGAGCACATGGAGCCTGAGGCCCCGAGGACATCAAGGGCTCATGGCCTGACCACAGGGCCCAGAGCCCAGGCAAGGCAGCCACCCACTGGGGACCCCCGAGTCATCTTCCGCAAGACCCGCCAGGACAGGACTCCCGTGGAGGATGTGAAGCAGCCGGGAAGAGTGAACCAGCGGGTCTGGTTTGAGGGGCTGCCCACGCGAGTCCACCTCCCAGGGCCCCGGGTGATGTGCAGATCCTCCGCCTTGCGCTGGGTCAAGCGCTGCTGCACCCGCTTCTGCTCGGCCTCACTGGAGAGGCCGATGGTCCATCAGTACAAGGTGTGATACCACCACCGCCAGGCCAGGGTGAAACGCTGGCCCCGAGCTGGGCCCAGAGCCAGGGGGCGTAGGGTCCAGAGTCTTGGGGGCTGTGGCTGGCGGTGCTGGGAAGCCCGACCTTCCACCCACAGCGGGAAGCCCAGAGAGGCGGAGGCAGGACCATGCAGCAGGGCAGTGGACGTCTCAGGACCCGAGTAGGGGCTCTTGGGAAGGAGGACACTGGGAAACGTGGTCCTGAGGCAGGGCATCCATTGCCTAGAGGCCTAGGAGAGACCAAACTGCTGTGGTTCAGAATCTCATTGAGAAATGAGTCCAGGGATTTCCAAATGTGGGGGAAAAAGGGGAGAGGTCAAGTAGAGCCCTGCTGCACCCCATCCCCTCTTCCATCTATACTCTATTTTATTTACTCATGCCTCAAATAAGACTTGGACTTCCCTGGTGGCTCGACGGTAAAGAATCCCCTGCCAATGCAGGAGACCTGGGTTCGATCCCTGGGTTGGGAGGATCCCCTGGAGGAGGAAATGGCCACCCACTCCAGTATTCTTGCCTAGGAAATCACATGGACAGAGGAGCCTGGTGGGCTATGGTCCATGAGGTCATAAAGAGGTCACCACCAAGCACAGATAGGATTTACTCTGAACAAAAAGTTCCTTAACAAAAGAAATACTTCAGCCCCTTTGCTGAGTTTCCAAGAAAGGAAGAGGGTGAGGGGCCTGGGGGTCCAGCTGAAAGGAGGCTGCCCCATCAGCAAAGCTGGCATCCCCAATGGGCTGGGCGTCGCAGTGCCCTGGGTCCCCGAGCCCTCTCCCTGGCCTGCAGCGCCCCCTGGGGGTGGTCTTAACTGCCAACTGATGCTGAGGTCTCCGTTCGCAGGTGTGACCTTGGATAGCAGCCCGAGGTGTGCGGTGGAGAGCACGGGAGATGGCACAATCATGGACCGGGAGGGAAGGGCGGGAGAATTCCTAACTCTACAAATAAAATCTCCCATATGCCACTGGCTCTGCCTGTTTTTCTGGGGCTGGACAGGATGGAGGAGTCTCTCCGACAAGGTAAGGACTGGGGGTGGGGGGTGTGAATCACTACTTCAGGGTCATTTCAGTCTGTCCCCAGGTTCCCGACGTCAGTGTAGAACCCGAAGCAAAGAAGCCAGTGGGCTGCTCCCCTCCCCCACTCTGCAGGCTGGCCTCCTGGGTGGGGCACTCCATGAAGTCACAGAAGGGGGACGTCTGTTGTGTGCTTCCTGGCTGCCTGGTGCCTCACAATGGCCCTGCAAGGCTAGGAGAGGAGGAAACCACTGCGGCTCCGAGATGGGACGGTCCTGGGAAGTGGCACGGTAAGAGCTCTAAACCAGGTCTCCTGGCTGCTCCACATTCCACCTCCTGAAAGGGAAAAGGTGCAACACTGCATCCAGCCTGTCAAACACTTGCATCGTGCCCTTATTATCACGGCGCCCAATGTGAGAAGATGTCAGCTGGAAATGCAAACCATGCCCCTCCTGGGTCACAGGAAGCACCAGTCAGGCCGGGAATTGGTTTTTTGTCTCACTGCTCACATGTGACAGACACAGCACATCCATCCTCCAACCCCACGTCCGGTCGGGTCACCCCCGCTGTCGGTAGGAGCCACAGGGCCCTGAATGTGCCGTTAGGGAGAGGAAAACCGAGGGGGCCCAGGCTTTCTCTGGACAAAGACTGTCATCCTCTATCTTCCCCTGGAGGCAGGCAGGTGCCCTCGGGGAAGCAGCTGGGCCACAGAGAGGCGCAGAGCCTCCAACCCCACCCCCAGGGAGTCAGGGCAGTGATGGAGACCCTCAGATTGGGAGGGAGGGGGAAAGAAAGGAGAGGCTCCTGCTGAATCCACAGGTTCACATCCCTCCCCCTAACTGGGGCCCAGCACTGTGACTGAGTATCCCTGGGGTGGGCCTCAGCGGAAACCAGGCCACTGCAGACAGCCTGGCATGGGACCACTCTGTACCTCACTGTTCCCCACCTGTGGTCACCAGGTGTAGAGTTCCTGTCCCGGGTATCCCACCCCTATCCCTCCACACAATTTCCATTCCTGCAAACCCCCACCTCAAGCTACATGCCTACTCCAGCCTTACTCCTGGGTGCTCCCCATTTCAACTCCCTTGCCTGGCATCATCAATCCCATCAACCTTCTACTCAACCTTTTCTCCCAAGTGCCTTCCGTTCTGTCAAACTTCAAGTAATCTTCTATCCAGTGGGCCATCAGTGAGCAATCAGGGCAACTTGCTCCCAAATCAACCGACCAACCCTGGGGGCAAGGGAGGCTGCACTAATCTTCATTTGAACCTTCCTCCAGGGAGCCTCAAGTAGGGGATGAAAAGCCCTGAGCCTAGGGGAGATTGGCANGGAAGCACCAGTCAGGCCGGGAATTGGTTTTTTGTCTCACTGCTCACATGTGACAGACACAGCACATCCATCCTCCAACCCCACGTCCGGTCGGGTCACCCCCGCTGTCGGTAGGAGCCACAGGGCCCTGAATGTGCCGTTAGGGAGAGGAAAACCGAGGGGGCCCAGGCTTTCTCTGGACGAAGACTGTCATCCTCTATCTTCCCCTGGAGGCAGGCAGGTACCCTCGGGGAAGCAGCTGGGCCACAGAGAGGCGCAGAGCCTCCAACCCCACCCCCAGGGAGTCAGGGCAGTGATGGAGACCCTCAGATTGGGAGGGAGGGGGAAAGAAAGGAGAGGCTCCTGCTGAATCCACAGGTTCACATCCCTCCCCCTAACTGGGGCCCAGCACTGTGACTGAGTATCCCTGGGGTGGGCCTCAGCGGAAACCAGGCCACTGCAGACAGCCTGGCATGGGACCACTCTGTACCTCACTGTTCCCCACCTGTGGTCACCAGGTGTAGAGTTCCTGTTCCGGGTATCCCACCCCTATCCCTCCACACAATTTCCATTCCTGCAAACCCCCACCTCAAGCTACATGCCTACTCCAGCCTTACTCCTGGGTGCTCCCCATTTCAACTCCCTTGCCTGGCATCATCAATCCCATCAACCTTCTACTCAACCTTTTCTCCCAAGTGCCTTCCGTTCTGTCAAACTTCAAGTAATCTTCTATCCAGTGGGCCATCAGTGAGCAATCAGGGCAACTTGCTCCCAAATCAACCGACCAATCCTGGGGGCAAGGGAGGCTGCACTAATCTTCATTTGAACCTTCCTCCAGGGAGCCTCAAGTAGGGGATGAAAAGCCCTGAGCCTAGGGGAGATTGGCAACTTCTGCTTTGCCCATCTGGGAGCCAGAGCTGGGCCTGAGCGGCCCATGGGGAGGCCATAAAGTGAGCAGACAGGAGCTGTGTGCCTAGGCTGGTTGGGACCCAGCGTGGCCAGCGTGCTGCAGCGGGAGGCAGGATGCAGGGCTCATGCATGTGAATAACTCCCAGCAGTTCCCTCCTTGGAGCCTTATCCCTTTTACTTGCTGCTATTTAGGCTCAGGCAACCCGCCTCCCATGATCCCAGAACCAGGGTCTCTCTCCACTACCACTCTCCCTGAAGCTCCTCCTCAGGGTTCAGTTAGATCCTGATTTGGGCAGGATGCTGCAAATGATCTCGGAGATAAACTGACTACAGGAGAAACGGCCAACCAACAGTTAACTAGGGGAGTGTTAAGTGTTTGAATTTTTAACAAGTCACATGATCTCTCAGAGCCTATTTCATCTGTTTATAAAAAGAGGGATACTAAGAGCCATTCCAGAGGGCTCTGAGCAAATCAGGCTTGATGTAGCTGAAATTAGCTTGTGGGATGTAGAACGTTTGGCCTTTTTTCCATGCCTCCTTGCCATAATAAAGCCCCAAGGCCAGTACTGGCCCTGTTTCTCACTTATGGACAGCTGGCTAACTGCCCACCTTTAGGGAACCAGCTGCTTGTTTGAAAAGCCAACCTTATGTTCAAGTTCACAACATTTTGCTAAAACAGCATCTGGATCCTGGAGGCTGCCCCTCTCCCAGTGTGGGCCATGAACTACTTAAACATGTCTGGAATATGAAATGGGAACAGGTTGCTGAGGCAGACAGGCCTGGCTTCTTATCAGCTGTTTGATGCTGAGGAAAGCTGTTTATTCCTAAACCTCAGTTTCATTGTCTGCATAATGGGGAAAACAATGGTGCCGCTGTCACTGGATTAAGTTAGAAACGTGTCACTTTACATACAGCACGTGGCACATAGGAGCTCAATACTTTGTTGCTGTACTTACGTTATGGGCACAGTCCTGTCCCCCATCTAACAGCCAAGGCTCCGAAGAAAGGGGTCTCCTCTATAAAATGGGGAGGGGGTCCTGGTGCCTTAATCCTAACTGCTTAGATTCATGAATCACTTCTTACATATCACGCACAGTGCTTTACATATGACACCTCACTGAACCCTCACAAAAAGACAGGGAAGCTCAACCCAGGGAAGGTTACGTGAGCTTGTCCAAAGTCTCAGAGCTAGCAACGGGACTCCAGAACTTAACCAGGCACTCCATGGCCGGTCTCTAAAGCCTTCTAACATTGGGCCCCCTAGAATTCTCCCTGGCTTGGCCAGGTACGTAGGACAAGGATTAAAGCTCTCAGCTCTCTCTACCCCCTTGTCTCAGTACTGTTTCATCATCCTTTGCTACTTTCCTACAGAAAACCTCAAACAAGACACTAGCTTTTTTTTAAAAATACATATGTACTTTTAATTTGGCTGAGCCAGGCCTGTTGCAGCATGTGGGATCTAGTCCCTCCACCAGGGACCAAACCTATGGCCCCTGCCTTGGGAGCATGGAGTCTTGGCCACTGAACCACCAGGGAAGTCCTCCAAGGGAGCAGCGTTTAATTCCCCCTCCACAAGGCCGTTCTCTTTTGGGCCCAGAACTGGCCCCTACTCCCCCAGCCCCTAAGGCTCTGTGGTCCCTGGGCTAAGTGCTGACTGCCCTCTGGGAATGCCAGGAGTAAGCTACCGTGATCTGGGGAGTCACTGAAGAGAGTGTAAGACTCATCTTCCAGGGGAAGTTAACCTGTTTTAATTGTCCCTCCCATAAGACTCAAGGGGACCTGTAGCTTCCCTCTACCCCCACCCCCAGTGCCATTCTGGCCCCCGTTTGGCTCTGATCTGGACAGGCCTGCCTAGAACTAGGGGTTAGAGGCATCCTCTGAGTTAGACATCCCTTTCTCCCTTACTATCCTTCTTTCAGTTCATGAACTAGTCTAAGTACCAGCTATGTCCTAGTTTCTACTTCTCTCTCCAAATAGCTCGAGTTAAGTAGTGAATGGGGAGAAGAACAGGGTGTCTAGCCATCGCACCCCTACAAAGTCAAGAGCTACACCAACTCAGTGGGCGGGTGGAGGTAACTTTCTGATCTAGGTATTCTTCTTTATCCTTTGGAAATAAAAACATTGTTGACAGCCTCGTGTTCACTTGAAAATCTGTGGCCATGTTTAATGTACTGCCTATTAGTTTTTCTTAGAAAACAAGTAATATTTACAATGCTTTTTACATCCTTAGTATTTCCAACAATACAGTAGGATGAGAAAGTACGATTACCAAGTAGATTGTTTAACCGATAAGAATGTAAACATTCTTGACTATTAATGTCTTCAGAATGAGTTTACTAATTTCATTACAGAAACCCAAATCCTGGTCTGCCAGCTCCTAACATAACCTTGGGCAAGTTCCTTACAGTTTCCTCACCTGTAAGACACAGATGGTTTTCCTACTTCTTCCTTTTTTTTCGGTCACACCGAGCAGCATATGGGACCCTAGTTCCCCAACCAGGGATCAAACCCGTGCCCTCTGCACTGCGAGTGCGGAGTCTTAACTACCGGACCACCAGGGAAAGTCCCAATACTTCCTAGTTCGGAAGGTTGCTGGAAAGACTAAGTGAGCAAGGAGACATGCAGCACTTCGTCTACTGCTGGACAGCTCTTGTACTCAGTGGATGCTATTACTTCCTCTCTGGAATCTGCCTCTAGACACTGCTTTGTCACTTTAGAATTCAACATCTCAGTAAAGTAGCCGCTTAGTCATTGTATTACTAAAAAAAAACAAAGCATGTTGGCTCCCCTGACGTTTGGCAGTTTCGAAAAAAGATCCAACTGATACTCTGGGGGCAGAGACCCGTCATCAGAAAGAAGACGTGCAGCGGGCTGTCACGAGCCCTTGCGGGAAAGTCCCAAAGAGGCGTGCCCCCACCGCTGGAGCAACCACCATAGCTGGCCACATGACGTGAGGGCTCTGAGGCTTTCCTCAAAATAAAGGCAGTCACCTGCCTGTGGAGTCTCTGGTGTCTGGGGGAAACCCACCGACACAGGGGAAGCCATCTCAGCCCGGTCTCACCTCCTGGACTCTGCAGCCAGGATTAGTGGCCCATTAACAACCCGCTCCCTCCCCTGGCGCTTGGCCAGGGCGCCCTGTTTCTGAGGCGCCTCACCTGAGCCTTTTCCCAGCTTCTGCCCAGGCATGCTCACTCTTCAGCTTTCATCCTGTCAGCCTCTACTTCCTATCCTGCAGGGCTGGGAGCCAGGAAGCTGGAAAGGCTTCTTGGGGAGATGGCACAAGTTCCCATCTACGTAGCCCTAACTCTGAAAGAGGAACTCAGTCAGCTCACTCAGGGAGGTCGTGGAGGGCCCGAGGGGAGCAGCAGCAGTTTCCAGGAGGAGGTGGGTCTAGACCGGTACGTTTCACTGGGCACAGTCAGAAATCATTGGCAAGTGGGAAAGGCATCCTGAGTCATGGCGGTCACCCAAGCCAAAGCAGAGATGGCTGCAGTTGGGGGTGGGACACAGGAGTTCCCTGTACTCCATGTTTAAACCAACTGGAGGAACACCTGGGCTCAAGAAGGAAAAAAAAGAAGGTGGCCTAATAATTCTTAATAGCTCCTGGCTCTAATGAATGTCTGACTGTGCTGACCCCTCCCAGTCCCAAGCATGGCGTTATAAAATAAAGCACAGGCAGAATCGTGGAAAATACTGTATTTATGTACACAGGAAGGGCAGCTGCAAGCCCCCTCACAGAGGACACTCCACCTCAAAGAAATACCTTGGTAGCAAATTCCTATCTCCTTCGGTACAATCAAGTACACCTCAAGCTGGAAGGCTGGGCTCCCTGGGTCTGGGGCGCTCACGGTTCCTTCCCACTGTGGGATTCCAAATAAGGCAGGGAAAGGGAACTACCACCAGAACGGAGGTCCGGTGGGAGCTGGAGTGCCTGGTCATGACTCCAGGTCAAACACGAGATGGGCAGCAATGCTGGGATTCTTCTCTGGGTTCTCTGGCCCTCTATGTGGAAAGCTGGCAGCAGGGCGGGGACCCAGTAGAGAGAACCAGAAGACAGTCACGGGGTTCGAGGTGTGTGCGCGCATGCGTGCAGCAGAACACAGGTTGTGCGTTTTGGGGTTTTTTTTTTTTTTGCTTGATGCCTACACCTGCCATTCTCCGCCTGACAGCAGCCTGCTACTTACTGGGCACCTAGATCTCTTTCTGTGGCTTTGGATCCAGAAACCAAGGGTTGTTCCAACTGAACAGTCGCAGTCAGGGCAATGTGGAAAAGGTATGTAACTGCTGTCCCAGGAGGTAAGACAGATGGCTGAAAGAGTGGTTTGCTCCGATCAGATATCTTTGATTTTTTTTTTTTTTTTCCTTTTTAAAATAACAGGCTGGTGACAGGTATGGTGGCTCAAGAGTGACATGGTTCCGATTCTGCTATTACCCTGAAAGAGGTGCCCACGCCGACCTCCCAGACACCAAGGCTTCCATGGACAGAGGTGGTTCTTGCAGCTCTGATCCTGCCCCGCTACCCACCTTCTTGACGGGGGCCTCACTGTCTCCCCCACACCAACCAAGACTTCACATTTCCCGGGTTCCTCTCAGGCCTGGGCTGGACCTCACCTGGCGGTCCAAGCAGCCCAAGGGGTTGGAGGGGTGGTCAAGTGCCCAGCAGGGTGTCCAAAGGACCCAACACTACACACTGGACTTCGGGGCTGAGTTGAGGGGGATCTCCTTGAGCTCCGACCGCATGCATAGGTACTCCCCGATGACAGCCATGAGCGCAATGCACACAGCCTGGACCAGCCACCAGGTCAGCGCCGAGGGGAAACGGGAGCTGTAGAGCCAGCAGCCCAGGAGGTGAAAGAAATGGACAGTGACCGTGAAATCCAGACACTGCTTCCCTCGCCGGATGAAGTACAGCAAGCCCAGGGCACTGTGGGGAGAGGACGGCAGTGAGCTGTCACTGGGTTGTCCTGGCCTTCGATTAGCTTATCCGGGGGAGTATGGGGGGACAGGATGACAGCACAGGGGTCAGAAGCAAGCGAGAGAAGAGGGAGGCAGGGGCTACATTGTCAGATGCCCAGAGGAGCCCGGCGGGTAGTGCTGAGAGTAAGTCAGTCGGGGAAGGAGGAAAAAGTATGAGCCTGACGATCAGGGCAGCTGCCACTCAAGGGACTCCGAGAGACTGGGGAGGGCTGTGGCACCACTAAGCAGACATGTTCCATCTACAGTGGGGCCTAAAGCAAGAGAAACCACCAGGCTACAAGGCTGTCCTGGAATCGGTTGATCGTCCCATTTTCTTAAGAGACACCAGAAATCTAGATTTTTAATATAAAATATCCTGATTTTCAATTAAGTGGAAAAAAAAATCTTAAACACCCTGCATGGGCTGACAACTGGGTAAGTCAAACAGAACATATCTGGGAGCCAAATCCAGGTTACAGTCACCCCACCAGTTTTCAAACTCCAGTGAAAGGTCAAGAATAGCAACGTAAAAGGCACTGTTCTAAGTACCTCCTGTGAATGAACTCGTGAAACCCTTACCATTATGAGGTGGGTAATATTAGCCTCATTTTACCGGTGAAGAAACTGAAGCTTAGACAGATTAACTTGTCCACAGTCACTAGACTAGTGGTAGAGTGGAGAGTCAAAGCCAAGTGAGTCAGCCCCTAGAGCCTAAGCTCTGAATCACTTCGTTTAAACCACCTCTCAGTCCAAGTCCTCAGTGTACAAGTGAGGACCCAATGCCCAGAGAGAAGGGAAGGAATTTGGCTAATGGCACATGGGCCAAGAATAGAATCCAGTTCTCCTGACTCCCAGTCCAATCCTTCCCTCACCTCATTCCACATCAGGGAAGTGATCTGAGAGGGAAGCTGTCCCCAGGCAGCATGCTCAGAGTGACATAAGAGCTTTCCAGCCAAGTCAAAACAGTGGTGGAAGAAATCCTATGATGCAGCCAGTCCCAGAACTGGTCTCTGCCACCCACGTTAGTCCACCTCTACCCAGGAACAAGTGCCAGCCTGCGTCAGGTCCAAATTCAGAAAGTTAGTTCCAGCGCTAAGACCCCAAAAGCTGGCAGGAAAACTGGTGATACTCACCAGGTGAGGGCGTTGAGGACGAAGGACATCGTGGAGAGCCGGCCTGGTGGGGTGGAAAAGCCCAGGATCTGAAGGGGAAATCACAAATGGAAATATGCTAGAGGAGAAAACTGGCAGAGGCCCTAGGCTCCAGGACCCCCCTCTAAGGAACAAACATCCTGCCGGGACCACAGAAGCCAGTACGCCCCTTCGTCTGTATGGCGGCCTGTTTCTAACAAGCTGCTTTTACAGACATCCATCACAGTAGCCAGGAAAGGATCACTATCCTCGTTTTACAAAGAAGGAATAAAAACCCAAAGAAGTTAAGTAACTTGCCCAAAGTGATGCAGTAAGTAAACAGCATAAAAGTTGGAACAGTGTTCAGCAAACTATGGCCCCAGGGGCCAGGCACTTATTTTTGTAAATTAAGTTTTATTGAAACACAGTCATGCCTATTCACTTAGTATTGTCCATGGCTGCTTTTATGCTATGATGGCAGAATTGCGTAGCTGTGACCTAAAATCTCACCCTTTACAAAAAGGTCAACTACTGGTCTAGAATTCATGTACTGTGCATGAGATAGCTCTTCAACAAAGCCTCAGATTTCCACATGTCCTTCTCAGGAGGACAGAGCCTCCTAAGAGGATACTACTAGGCACCTGGTGGGTATGCAGCTTCCATCACTACTGTTACAGTACTGCTGCTGCTGCTGCTGCTAAGTCGCTTCAGTCGTGTCCGACTCTGTGCGACCCCATAGACGGCAGCCCACCAGGCTCCCCCATCCCTGGGATTCTCCAAGCAAGAACACTGGAGTGGGTTGCCATTTCCTTCTCCAATGCATGAAAGTGAAAAGTGAAAGTGAAGTCACTGAGTCGTATCCAACTCTCAGCGACCCCATGGACTGCAGCACTATGAAATACCAAACATCTACACTCTTTTAGCATGCAACAGTGACATTCATTATGCCATAGTATCCTCACAATAACCTCATAAAATTATTATTACAGTTGTCGTTACCTTTTTTGGATAATAACTTGCTTACTATTACCTCTTTTGGGATAGTAAGTTGCCCAACGTCTACACAGAGGGTAAGCAGGAGAAAAGATTCCATCCCAAATCTCCTGGCTCCAAGAACTGTTCTTATTACTACATACCACATCTGCCTCTGTGAAGCTAACACTTCTCCGCCTTCCATTACACTTTTACAAAGCACTTTCTTATTCCCAGGGCCCTCTGGGTCTCATAACATTTTGCTGAGGATTATTTTATTCCGGAAGAGGAAACAGGCTCAGAAAGATGAAGCAACTTGCCCAAAGTCCCACAGCTGGTATGTTTCAGCCTGGGCTGGACGCTAAGCATCCTGAATCCAAAGCCAAGCTCTGTGTACTGCAGTCCACGGTCTCCGCGCTAGCGGTCTCATGATTTCGCACACAGGAAAAGTGATGGTTCAGAGAGAGGACAACACTTGCCCCAGGTTACACAGCTAGTACGTGTAACTTAAACAGAGGCCTGACTCCAAAGTCCAGGCAGTTCCCACTATACCTCCACGGATGCTCTTTTACCCATTCCCCCCGCCGCAATTTGGCACCCGAGATCCTGGGGCTTAGAAAAGTGGAAGTCACTTCCTCAGTGTCAGGTGGTCCAGCCAGGTCTAGAACCTGTTAGTGTCAGACCACCAGGTGAGGCCGAAACGCCGCCCGCGCCAGCCCGGGTTCCTACCTCGGCGTCGAACACTTGGTCCAGCGAGGGGCTGCTGTGTACCAGCCCGTCCACCAGCGCCAGCCACAGGCCCAGCGAGCCGTAATAGACGGTCTGCATGAGGACGATCTGCGACAGGATCAGCAACGGGTCCCACACGTAGCTGCGGAACTGGCCCGCCATGCCGGCCCCCGGGGCCCGGCCGCCGCCCAGGCCCGGGTCAGCGCCGTCGCCGCGCCATGGGCCCCGGGCTGCCCCTGCACCTGGGAGGACACACGCTGGCCTCAGCCAGCCCGCCGTCACTATGACAACGTCGCCCCGCCCGGGAGGAGGGACTGGGATGGAGGCGGTGAGCCCATTCCGGGAGCGGGAGGGAGGACGGCGCGGACAGACCCATTCCCAGCGTGAGGGGAAACCCTGCCCGTTCCAGCTTGCTCGGGCCCCGCTCGTCCTCGAGCTCCTGTGGGGTTCACTCACCGGTTACGGTCTCGAGGATCCGAAGCGTCCGAACGCGGCCCAACCGCACCGACTGGCTACCGAAACGGTGCTGTCAGGACCATGGAGGAGAGGCCCTATCGGCCTAGAGAGGCAAACGTCCACCGGCTGCAGCGGCTGTAGCGGCTGCGTAGGAAGGAAGCGTTTCCGGGGTGGAGGGGGCGGGGCTGAGATTGCGCAGGCGTGATGCCAAACAAAGTAGGGCAGCCCGGAAATGAGATATGCACATGCGCACAAGAAAAAATGACGGCGAACGGAAGTAGGGCAACAGAAAGTAGAGTTTGCTTGCCCTCTAGAGGAGAATGTTGAAAGGAAAAAAAAAAGAGGGCGGCGAGAGCACACAGTTGACGAGTGGCAGAGGGCGAGGGAAAGATGTTTGGGAGTTAACGAAATGATAACGTCCATTCCGTTTTCAGCCTAAACTCCCAACATCTTCTTTCTCATTTCAAGGCTAGGATAGCTTGAAATGAACCAGCCAGCAAGTCCACACATGATTTTGCCACTGTTTCTGGTTTATAGATAATTAAAACTAAGGGCCACAGAAGGAAAGCAACATCACTGTCTCAAAGATATAGAGTTAGTGGCAGTTAGAATTCAGGTGGGGATTTCCCTGGTCATCCAGTGGTTAAAACTCCCAGCCTCCAATGCAGGGGGCAGGAGTTCTATCCCTGGTCCAGAAGCTAAGATCCCATCTGCAACATGAAACGGCCAAAATCAAACAAACAAACAAACAACCTGTTTTAAATTCAGGTGCTTCCAATACCACAGCACTGATTTTATGCCCTACTGAGTGTCAGAAAAACTTGTACATGTTAAAATGAGACCATCCTTGTCCTCAGACACAACTTAGCTATATTAGAAGACACAGTGGTGGGTGTTTTATAATGTACATATTCAGTTATAGCTGCATATCCATTTATATTTATAATGGGTGAGGGTAGTGGGGAGGCCCAGGTTCCGGAGTCATACGTGGAAGCAGATCCTGACGCTGTCTGCCACCATACCTCTTTCCTCTCTAACCTCTTTGGAGTCCAAACAGTGTGGACATTCAGTAAATATTTGCTGAATAAGTCAAGAATAGAGAAAGGGCAACAGCAAGCTGATGAGTCAACCAAACTCCCTTGATTTTCTTGATCATAGGTTCTCCTCTGGAATGGAAAGAAGGGAAGTAACTGGTTCCAGGAAAAGAAATCAGGTTTTCGAGAGCTTGCCATACTAGCTGGGTGATTAGCAAGTCACTTGCTTCTTTAAACCTCAGCTTCCCTGTTTATGAAATGATGAGTTGGACAAGATTAATGTTTTCCATCATTTAATCTATCCTCTGCTAATTATTTTCACATAAAAAAAACTTTTCAAAGACCCATGTAACTTGCCAATCAGAACTTCTGAACAGCATGTGATAACCATGTTATCATTTTGAGCTGATCCAATTCCAAACAAAGGTAAAGAAACCTGAGACTCTATCAAAAGTAGACGTGTGACTTCCCTTATCATGTGGAAATATTGTAAACAGTTCCCTTGGACTCCGGTTTGGAAGTCATTAAGGCTCAAAGATTTCTGAGGTGCTTTCCAGCTCAACAGTTCTTTTAAGCACCTTGTTTCAGCTCAACAAATCTCTCTGGTCTGTTAATGACTCACATGATCTAGTGCTTCTGAGAAAACATCTTCTGTTTATTAAGTATCTATGTGATCTTGTTTCATCCTCATAATCAGAGAAGATATGGGAATTCCCTGGCAGTCCAATGGTTAGGACTCTGCACTTTGACTGCCAAGGGCCTGAGTTCAATCCCAGTTAGGGAACTCAGATCCCACAATGGCCAGAATAATAATAACAATAATAATATCATCAGAGAAGGTAGATATTATCCCCCACTTTAAAGGTGAGGAAACTGAGGTTCCAAGATGGGATGTGACTCTGCCCAGGTCAGAGCTCATAAGAGGTTGAGCTGGGATTCAAATCCAGGACATCTGACTCCAAATACCAAGATACCATTCCAGACTTTTAAAAAAGAAAGAGAGAAAGAAAGGGGACTTCCTTTTTATTGGCACAGTGGATAAGAATCTGCCTGCCAATGCAGGGGACCCGGGTTTGATACCTAGTCAGGGAAGATTTCCCCATGTCTCACAGCAGCTAAGCCTGGAACCACAACTAATGGCCACAAGTAGTGAGCCTGTGTGCCGCAAGGCTGAAGCCCGCTCACCCTAGAGTCTGTGCGTCACAAGAGAAGCCACCCTAAAAGGAAGCTTGCGCACCTCAACGAAGAGTAACCCGCACTCACTGCAAGTAGAGAAAGCCCATGCGCAGCACCAAAGACCCAGTGCGACCAAAAATAAAACCAAATAAATAGATAGAAAGAGAGGAAGGAAGGAGACAGTGAAATATGTGATGGGATGGTGGGAAGGGGGAAAAGGAGCAGTGAATCCTTAAGTGGTTCTGGAGGTGTGGGGTTAAGAAGAGACTGATGCAGTTTCCAAAAAAATGCTTGAGAGATTCAGCTTGGTTTTGGTTCCTCTATCTTCCGAGTGCTAGATAGTGTGGCACTTCCTGAGTCAGGGCCCCTCAAGTGACAACTGGCCCTTCTCCACTCTGTCTCCTCCCTTGGAGGGAAGGCATTCCCTCCCCTTTCTCCTGAAATAGAAAATGAAGCTGATGTCTGAGTCATCCTTGGGTCCTGGAGCTCGCCACTGGGAAACCCCCGCGGACCTGCTGAACAGCCTGTTGCAGTTTTGTTTTCCCTGTAGAATCTCAGCTCTTGAATCCCTCCCTCTCCAAGCCCCGGAAACGGGCACCATCCCAAGTCGTAATTTGGGTATGAGAAGGAAACCAAGAGCTGGGGAAAACCACAGTTATTCTCTTGGCCAGGCTTCCTGGCCCCTTTTGATAATTTGACTATAGGTGGCTTGGAAAAGGAAAATGAGCTTTGGGTTCAGACCGGAAAGCCTGTGCAAAGGCCCCGCGCACTTGCCCCATGACATTGGGCAAGTTCCATGCTGAGTCTTAGTATCCCAAACTGTCAAATCAAAGGGGGGCGTTGGACTCCAACTTCCAAACACAGTCCGTGGCCCTGTGCCATCTGAGTCACCTGAGGGACACATACAATCAGATCCCCAAGCCTTGCTGCCAGCCGAAGTCTGAATCTCCAGAAGGAGTGTAGAAACCTCTATGAGCTCCCCAGGTGATTCAGAGGTATACCCACATTCGATCATTACACAACAAGACGATCTGTCATTGAGCTCAAACTAATTCTCCTGCTANCTCACCCTAGAGTCTGTGCGTCACAAGAGAAGCCACCCTAAAAGGAAGCTTGCGCACCTCAACGAAGAGTAACCCGCACTCACTGCAAGTAGAGAAAGCCCATGCGCAGCACCAAAGACCCAGTGCGACCAAAAATAAAACCAAATAAATAGATAGAAAGAGAGGAAGGAAGGAGACAGTGAAATATGTGATGGGATGGTGGGAAGGGGGAAAAGGAGCAGTGAATCCTTAAGTGGTTCTGGAGGTGTGGGGTTAAGAAGAGACTGACGCAGTTTCCAAAAAAATGCTTGAGAGATTCAGCTTGGTTTTGGTTCCTCTATCTTCCGAGTGCTAGATAGTGTGGCACTTCCTGAGTCAGGGCCCCTCAAGTGACAACTGGCCCTTCTCCACTCTGTCTCCTCCCTTGGAGGGAAGGCATTCCCTCCCCTTTCTCCTGAAATAGAAAATGAAGCTGATGTCTGAGTCATCCTTGGGTCCTGGAGCTCGCCACTGGGAAACCCCCGCGGACCTGCTGAACAGCCTGTTGCAGTTTTGTTTTCCCTGTAGAATCTCAGCTCTTGAATCCCTCCCTCTCCAAGCCCCGGAAACGGGCACCATCCCAAGTCGTAATTTGGGTATGAGAAGGAAACCAAGAGCTGGGGAAAACCACAGTTATTCTCTTGGCCAGGCTTCCTGGCCCCTTTTGATAATTTGACTATAGGTGGCTTGGAAAAGGAAAATGAGCTTTGGGTTCAGACCGGAAAGCCTGTGCAAAGGCCCCGCGCACTTGCCCCATGACATTGGGCAAGTTCCATGCTGAGTCTTAGTATCCCAAACTGTCAAATCAAAGGGGGGCGTTGGACTCCAACTTCCAAACACAGTCCATGGCCCTGTGCCATCTGAGTCACCTGAGGGACACATACAATCAGATCCCCAAGCCTTGCTGCCAGCCGAAGTCTGAATCTCCAGAAGGAGTGTAGAAACCTCTATGAGCTCCCCAGGTGATTCAGAGGTATACCCACATTCGATCATTACACAACAAGACAATCTGTCATTGAGCTCAAACTAATTCTCCTGCTAGCAGAAAATTACGTTGACCTTGCCTTATCCATGGTTCCCTTTGGGCCTCAGGGGGGTTTGTCTCCCGCCCCCCTCCCCTGGGTCTGTAATATGGACTAAAATAGCTGATCTCCAAAGACATTTCCCACACTGCCAAGTTTGTAGTTTCCAAACTTATGAATGAAATGTTAAACTTTTAGGTCAGAGGCAGAATGACAAATAGCCATGAGCTGGAACAAACTGTCCTCTGGACCCAGAGGAAGAGAGAGCCTCTGGTCACTTGGTCATTGATGTCACTCCCACACTGGGCTCCCGCTGTGGGCACCCAAGGACAACTCCTGCTGGGATCCACTTTCCAGCTCCACCTCTGTCAATCCTTTGGGAAATGCCCTCCTAGAGGTCTGTGGACCTTGGAACTCTGGCAGTCTTTGAATACTAGGCCTCCTGCTGTCTAGCTGGGTGACCTTGGGGAAGTTACTTTATCTCTCTGAGTCTCACTCAGCATCCTCCTCTGTGAAATGGGAGTATGAGCAGCACTCAGGTGCTGGGTTGTCTTGAGAATCAGATGTGTGCCAGGCAGTGTCCCACTGCTGGCTACGTAGTCAATGTTATGTAAACATCAGCGATATTAATTATTGTTATTATTTCTTCCTTTGGAATGTGGGAGTGGTAAAAGCTGTTCTCCCAGATTTATGGCAAAGATCTAAGTAGATAACAGAGTGAGCCCTGAGGGAGCCCCGGTGCCTGGCATACAGCAGGAGCTCAGTAAATGTGATACCTTCTCTTTCTAATCCCACCCCACCCCAGAGGTCTCCAAGCCCCTCCCTTTCTCCCTTCTTCCTCCCCAAGGTTTCCCTACAGCCCCCCAGCACGTGATCTTTTTTTCAGGGAAGATTTGTGGGAAAACACTCCAGGGAGACAAGTGTCTCAGGTTATGCAACTCTGCGCTTGCATATTTTGGAAACTCCATGTGGGAGGCTAGTGTTTGGCTGTCTGTCCTCTGCCTTGGTGATCAACCTGGACTCTGGCCAGTGAGTCACTCTCTTAAAAGAGAAACCAGAGAGGGCTCGTTCACCTGCTTGTTTTTTCTTCTGGATTGAGAACCCCTTGTTACCTCCAGGGTTTTAAGGGCTCCGTGTTCCTCTGTTGCTGGGGAAGGATGTTTGCTGAGCACCTACTGTGTGCCAGACACTTATATTATCTCATTTGGTTTCCAAAACAGGCCTGTGAACTGTAGAGACAATGAATAGTCCCACTTAACAGATGAAGAGCCTGAGGCTGAGAGAAAAGACCCTGTTTACCCAAGACCACACTGCCAGTGACAGTAGAGCACGAACTCCAACCCAGCTCAGCCTGACTCCACGCACACCTGTTCCCAGTGTACCACAGAAAGTGCACTGAACATTGGAGTTTACACAGAGCTTTCATATTTATTTAAGTATTTATGGCCGCACCACACGGCATGTGGGGTCTTAGTTCCCTGACCAGGGATTGAACCTGGGCCCCCTGCATTGGAAGTGTGTAGTCTTAACCACTAAAACCATGAATCTTAACTACTAGACCAATACAACTTTCACTTACTTGATCTCATTATCCCAACAGCCATGGGGAGGTAGGTATACACATTTTCTCCATTTTACAGATGAGGAAACTGAGGCTCGGAAACTCTACACACAGCTGGGATGTGGTTGGTCTTGTCAGTTGGAATGATCAGAGTAAAGTGCCCTCTGGAGTGCTCATATTTCCACTCCAGCCTCCCACTTCTTCACTTCAGAGGCAGTCAAGGAGCTGGTTTTCTGTGTTCTGTGTTCTGAGATCAGTGCTTTGTATAGATCGTCTCTCTGTGAAGGATGGACCATGTCAAGCATGCCAGTGGGTGGCTGGGGCTCCAAGCAGAAGGTGTTGTTTCTCCTGAATCAAGAACTCTTCTCTAGGGCTTTCCCTGGTGTCTCAGTGTTAAAGAATCGACCTGCCAATATGGGAGATGTGGTTTCCATCCTTGGTCCAGGAAGATCCCACACGCCACAGAGCAACTAAGTCCATATGCTACCATTACATGTGCAAGGAGACCCAACCAGTCCATTCTGAAGGAGATCAGCCCTGGGATTTCTTTGGAAGGAATGATGCTAAAGCTGAAACTCCAGTACTTTGGCCACCTCATGCGAAGAGTTGACTCATTGGAAAAGACTCTGATGCTGGGAGGGATTGGGGGCAGGAGGAGAAGGGGACGACCGAGGATGAGATGGCTGGATGGCATCACTGACTCGATGGATGTGAGTCTGAGTGAATTCCGGGAGTTGGTGATGGACAGGGAGGCCTGGCATGCTGCGATTCATGGGGTCGCAAAGAGTTGGACACGACTGAGCGACTGAACTGAACTGAACTGAACTGAGAGCCGTAACAAGAGAAGCTACCACAATGAGAAGCTACCGCGTACAGAGAAACTAGAAAGTAGCCCACACTCACTACAACTAGATAAAAACCTTAGCAACAATGAAGACCCAGTACAACCAAAAATCAATCCAGCAATAAAGTTTTTTTAAAAAAAGAACTCTTTTCCAGGGATTGGTTACCCAGGTCAAAGACACCTTGCACAGAATTGAAATTTTCTGAATCAGTTGCCCCAGCCCTTCAGGTTTTCCAACCCCACCCTGTACTATACTCTCGGCCCCTCCCTAGAAATTGCACCTTGCTCTGACCTTGAAGGATTCAGGGCTTTAAGGAAGAAAGAGGTTTTTATTCAATAAAATTTCATTCAACATTTACTATGTGCAAAAAATACCTCTGAGTATACAGATAGAAATGATCAAAATCAGTAAAGAGAAGATTTGGGGGCTTCCTGGTGGCCCAGTGGTAAAGAATCCTCCTCTCAATCCAGGAGACACGGGTTCGATCCTTGATCTGGAAAGATCCCACGTGCTGCAGAGAAACTAAACCCGAGCATCACAGCTATTGAGTCTGTGCTCTAGAGCACAGGAGCCACAACTATTGAGCCCACATGCTGCAAATACTACAGTCCGCGTGCCCTGGAGCCCGTGCTCCACAAGAGGAGCCACCGCAATAAGCCCTTGCACGGCAATTAAGAGTAGCTCCCGAGCACCACAAAAAGC
Organism: Raphicerus campestris; assembly: GCA_006410735.1. Taxonomy (NCBI): domain Eukaryota; kingdom Metazoa; phylum Chordata; class Mammalia; order Artiodactyla; family Bovidae; genus Raphicerus; species Raphicerus campestris. The sequence continues at coordinate 606,296 of SJYW01053364.1, read as the reverse complement.
CCACCCAGCAACAAAGTCCCAGCACAGGCGAAAATAAAATCAATAAAATCACTCGTTTAAAACAAGAGAGAAGATCTGTGACCTCCCAGAATTTATTTTCTCATGGAAGAGACAGACAGTAAACAAATCAACCAGCAATATAAAATTTAACATCAAGCGGTGAGAAGCACTTTGTAAAAAAAAGGGGGTCAGGGGACAGATAGTCGAGGATGGAGGGTGAGAACAATCAGTTCAGAAATGGCCATCAGCAAAGCCGTCCTGGAAGAGGTGGCATTTATTTTTAAGTTAAAAAAAAAATTGAATAAAACATCACAATGAGTCAAGAACGGCAGTGAGATGGGGAGGAGAGGAAGGAGACGGCGGGGGGGGGGGGGGCGCGTTGCAGGTCCAGGCGGGTCCTCAAGGCAGACTGGCAGTGTCTCTCTCTGCAGGGGGCCAACGGGCTTGGGGCTTCTCTCATTGGCTTTTCCTTCAAACATCATGACAGTCTCATGTTCACAAAGTCTCCGCAAGAGATGGTGCAGCCAACCCCGCCTGTCACCATAGTCTTCATTTCCAGGTAGGTCTTGGGGACCCCAAGCTTCTCCACTATCCATCCTCTTTAAAGACATCAGATGGTCAGCCTCGCCTTCATTGTTCAGGTTAGGCTCCATGTACTTCTCTTTAACGGCTGCAAGTTTTTCTGGCAGGTTGTCTTCATCACTGTACTTCTGGTCACAGAGGAACTCCTTTGAACCTGTTGCTGAACTTGACTGGTGTGGTGCGCACCGGGCTCCTGCTGGCTCCAAAGAGGTGCCATTTAAGCAGAGATCAGATGGAAGCGAAGGAGGAAGCCAACTGGGGAGAATATTCCCGATAGAGGGAACTCGAGCACAAAGCAATGAGGCAGGAATGAGACTGGCATATTCACAGGAAAGCAGAGAGGCCAGTGTAGCAGGATCGGAGTGGACAAAGGGAGGGATGGAGGTGACACCATCAGCCTCACCCAAGAATTGCCGGCTGACAGTTTATTTTCACTTTACAACCCCCCAGGAGGCGAGCAGGTTTGCTTGGTGGAGGTAGCTGGGAAGAATGGGGAAAAGGGGGCAGATTCACAAATGTTGAGTGCTTGCTATGTTTCAGGCACTGTGCTAGTCTCTGGGGTTTTGTTTTGGTTTTCTTGGCTGTGGCATGTAGGATCTTAGTTCCCCAACCAGGGATTAAGCTCACATCCTTCTGGCGTGGAAGTGCAGATTCTTAACCACTGAACCACCAAGGAAGTCCCAATATCTAGGTATTTAAAATAGACATAGATGGGTCTTCTCTGGTGGTCGAGTGGTTAAAATAGACAGTCCCTCTCTTCAGGGAGCTTCTAGCAGGGGAGATACACAATGAAGCAGGAAAATCAAGAAATAATTGAATAGGGTTTCCCTGGTGATTCATTGGCAAAGAATCTGCCTGCCAGTGCTGGAGACCAGGGTTCCATCCCTGATCAAGGAAGACCCCACATGCCGTGGAGCAAACCAAGCCTGTGTGCCACAACTATCGCGTCTGTGCTCTAGAGCCCCGGGGCCACAGCTGCTGAAGTCCAAGTGCTCTGGAGCCCATTCTCCACAACAAGAGAAGCTGCGGCAATGAGAAGCACACGCACCACAACTGGAGCGCTAGCATCACCGACTCGACGGACATGAGTCTGATTAGGCTCCGGGAGTTGGTGATGGACAGGGAGGCCTGGCGTGCTGCAGTCCACGGGGTCGCAAAGAGTCGGACACGACTGAGCGTCTAACTGAACTGAACAACCAGAGAGTAGGCCCCCTGCTCTCTGAAACTAGAGAAAAGCCCACACAGCAACCAAGACCCAGCACAGCACTTTCAGTTCAGTTCAGACGCAGTGAATGCAATGAAGGAAGCCACTTAAAGAATTTGGACAGGAACACAGTTTGGCCTGGGGGGAATGTCTGTTTGAGGAAGTAGCATGAAAGGAGTAGCCCCAGAAGATGAGCGGTGCTAGCCAGGAAGAGATGCATCAGCACATTTATTACCACCGCTGTGTCATCACACGTTCGTTCTCACTCACTGAAGGAGAAAGCAGACCTGAGACATGGGATGTAAAAATCGCCCGTGTAACAAATCAAATGGCCAAGCCAGGTTTCAACCCGAGGTTCTTTACCTCACTGCCCTGTTACCTTCTGTTGCACCAACAGCGTTGGCTGTTTGCACAGAGCAGATTCTGACTGCTGTGGCATCTAGGAAATAATCGTGCTATCTCTGCCTTGACCAGATGTGGCTAGAGGCTGGGGAAAAGGACCGCATGGGAACCAGGGAAGCCGAACAAGCTGAGCTGAATGATAGGTGAAGGGAAGTGATGGGCTAAGGTTGGAAGCACCCTGCTCCACTGCACTCCAACCCTCGGTGCTGTGGGGTGTGAATCACACGGCACTGTGCTGCCCACACCGAAGTGCCCAGAGCATGCTCTCTACCAAGGACTCAGAAGCAATAGGGTGTGATGGAAAAGAGCCCAGGGCTAGACACCAAAGGACCTGGGTTTAGATGAAGCTCTGCAACCTGGCCAACTCATCATCTTTGAGTTTTTGTTCTTATTTTAAATGATTGTAATAACGCCAGCCATGGGTACCCTCTAGGACTGTTTGTAGTGTATAGATGCGCTCAGTTGTGTCCAACTCTTTGAGACGCCATAGACTGTAGCCCACCAGGCTCCTATGTCCATGGAGTTTTTCAGGCAAGAATACTAGAGTGTGTTGCCATTTCCTTCTCCAGTAGATCGTCCCGACCCAGGGACTGAACCTGTGTCTCCTGCAATGCAGGCAGATTCTCCACTGTCCAAGCCACCAAGGAAAGCCTATAGATGCATTGTGCTGTCCTGTGCCGTGCTTACCTGCTCAGCTGTGTCTGTGACTCTTTTCAACTCCATGGACTGTAGCCCACCAGGGTCCTCTGTCCATTCTCCAGGCAAGAATACTGGAATGGGTTGCCATGCTCTCCTCTGGGGGATCTTTCCAACCCAGGGATCGAACCCAGGGCTCCTGCATTGCAGGTGGATTCTTTATCATCTGAGCCACCAGGGAAGCCCAAGAATGCTGAGTGGGTAGCCTATCCCTTCTCCAGGAGAAATTCCCAACCAGGGTCTCCTGCATTGCAGGTGAATTCTTTACCAGCTGAGCTACCAGGGAAGCCCATAGATCTCATTGAAGAACTACACAGCTTTCTGTGAATATTGGAATTGTTAATATCTCTCCTTTTCTTCAGCCGTCAGAGTAGGAAACTGCAGGGAAAGCACAAATTTATTATGCAGGAAGTTCTCAGGGACCAATCTCTTTCCCAGTGTCTTCCTCTCTGCTCCTTTGAGGACAAGATACTTCAAAGGTGATTTTATGGGGAGAACAGAAATGAGTGCTGAAAACTCGATGGGACAACACAGTGAGAAAGAATCAAAGAAACCTGACTTCAATCCTGTATTCGTTAGCTGTTCCTGCATAACAAACAACCACCAAATCTCAGGGGCAATCCACGATAGCGTGTATTTCTCAGTGCTGGATTTGCAGGTCAGCCAGGGCAGCTTTTCTACAGTTTTGTTATCATTTCTCCTCTCTAAGCCTGTTTTCCCTAAAATAGAAGTAATATTACTTTACAGGGTCAGAATAGGATGATGTTCCACCCTCCCTTTTAACTAAACATACCCTTTGCTTAGGATATGATAGACGCTAGATGGTGTTCACCCTCTAGGCCAGTTAGTAATCCAAGAAGTGGTCTGAGCTGAAGGAGACAATGAAAGCTACTGGCCAAGCCAATCAGACTGGCTGTCCCCCAAATGCAGCGCAGAAGACAGAGCCAGTAAGTCTGTAAAACAGACAGCGGCATACCTCCAGAAGAAGAGATACCCTCAGATAAATACTGGGCAGGTTTCGAGAGCTGGAGGAAAGTGTGCCAGCTCTTCGAGTCATCTCAGCTGTTGATATCTTCCTTTCAGTTTTAGTCTTTGGCCCACCTATATCCTTCTAACAACCTCCAAGCCCTTTTCTTTCTTAAGGAGTCCCGAGTAAAGCATTGCACTTTGCGCTTAGAAGCACTGTGCTAACATGGAGAAGGTCCATATAAAGTTGCCAGCCTTGAACTTGGCATACAGTAGGTTCTTAGCACCTGGTAGCTACTGTTCACTAATCAGGGAGCTACTTAAGAGCAGGGATAGGATCTCTTGATTTTTCAAAAGGCCTCTCACATAGAAGACGTTCATCAGATGTTTATTGGATAAATGACCAAATTAGTGAATTGATATGCCTGAGCCCCGATGGAGAAACAGCCAAATGGCATTCATCATTTTATCCACACAGCAAAGAGTCATCAGACATCCACTTGTGCCAGATCCTGGGAAAGGGGCTAAGGATCTCTCTGTGGACAAGACAACTTCCCTGCTCTCATGAAGGTTGTGTCTGGTGCTGAACTGGATGATACACAAGAAAAGGGATCAATGTATGATGTCCAGTAAGGGAAGTGGTATGACAAAAAATAAAGGAAGGCAAGGAGAAAGAGGGACTGAAAGAGCGGAGGGCTGTTTTGAGAAGTCTTTAAAATACCTTGTGGATGCTGACTCACCGCTTGGGCCTTGGTTCACCTGTCTCACAATGGGGACGCTGTTGAAGAGAATGGACTGGGAGGGTCCTTCTGAACCCAGTGTTCCCAGTTTCTGTGGTTATGCAAGGCAGTGGCTGGACATTCCATACAGCCTCTGGAAACCCCAGGCTGTCATTATCTGGAGCTAAAGAGAGATTTGCATGGAGCAAAGAGGATCAGGGAAGGTTGGTGCCATTCTGGGAGAGAGAAGGCCCCAGGGCTCACTCTCTCAGATGGTCTGAAAATAATGACATGACTCCCTGTTATTTACTGTGTGTGAAGAGCTGTTGGGGAGGGAACTTTCCAACTCGAGATTCTCAGAGGGAGACCTCTGTGATCATAACAACAGGTAACATCTCTGTGCAGGGTATGTGCTAAGAACTATACTCTCAACACTCATGATAATAAGAACCATCAGGACTCCCAGGTTACAAATGAGGAAACTGGGACACAGAGTGGTACAAGGCCCCGCCCCAGGTCACACAGCCATGATTATAGCCCAGATCTTTCTGAGCATGAAGCTTGGACTCTTAATTTCTAACTATAACATGAGCAAGAAAAGGATGACTGCTCAAGGAGAGAGACAGATGTAGTACAAGATGTCTTAGGGGAAAGAGAGATGAGAGCTAGAAGGAGTGAGGGATTTGAGAAGGCTTCCTGGAGAAGGCATTTGAGGTGGGCCATTAAGGATCGGATTGGTTGTAGTTTCTTGGGCTTGATGTCTCAGACTACAGGAGGGAATTGGGAACTTTGGCTCTACAAATCTTAAACTACTGTATTTGGTTTTATAGGAGCCAAGGAAAAAAAACCTGTTAGAGCTTTTTAAAGGGGCTCAGAGCAAGTTGCTTTTAACTCTTTGAGGGTCAGGACTGCTTTGTGAATCTGAAGAGAAACTTTGAAATTACATGCCCCAGAAAACTTTACATGGAGACACATACTCAACAGAAGTAAGGACCATCCATGAACTTTTAGCCCCAATCCAAGAAACACAAGTTAAAATCCTACAAATTCACAAATTACTACATTCACACATGTTGGATGCCTGCAGAGAGATTCTCAGAACTTCAGCAAGCAGAGATTAATTTCTTAATTTCAGAAGGTTAGGATAGATTTATAGAAGAGCTTCCATTAATTGTCTCAGCTTAGCATGCCTCAGTCTCGTCTGCTAGTTTCTTTCTAATGGAAAAGCTATGTACTTCCTGGCATATTTTTCAGTTGACAGCTAACCTTGTTCATCAAAAGTTTGCATAGTTAAAAGGTTGTAATTTCCAACATGTTGTAAATTCATACCTTAAAAAGAAATGGTTATATCATTCTTAAATGGATGTATCCAGTTAAGTACCCTAGCAATTTGATAGCTACAACTATCTATTATAATATATATATATTTATGTGGGGACTTCCCAGGTGGTCCACTGGCCAAGACTCCATGCTCCCAATGCAGGGGGTCTTGGTTTGATCCCTGGTCAAGGAACTAGATCCCACGTGATGCAACTAAAAATCCTGCATGCCACAACAAAGGTCTAAGATTCGGAGTGCCACAACTAAGACACAACACAAATTAAAAAAAAAAAAATTGAGCAAGCTTCTCTAACAGTGTAATTTTACATCATTCCTTTTTCTACTTGAACTCAAATTTCTATTCCATGTTCCCCCACAATATTTTGCAACAGTGTCTTTTTTATGTTTAAATGACATATGGATAATTTTATCATAATTTTCTGCACATATTTATTTACTTATATGTAAATTGGATCATTATTTACTTTCTGTGACTTTAACACTAGGCACTAATTTTTCTATTATTACAATTATCATATAAATGTGATTGATCAAAACAGTATAAACACTTCCCTGGTAGTCCAGTGGTTAACACTTGGTGCTGGGGACATGGGTTTGATCTCTGGACAGGGAACAAAGGCCTTCCCAGGTGGCTCAGCAGGTAAAGAAATCCACCTGCAATGCAGGAGATGCAGCCAGACGTGGGTTTGATCCCTGGACTGGGAAGATGCCCTGGAGGTGGGCATAGCAACCTGCTCCAGTATTCTTGCCTGGAGAATCTCATGGGCAGAGGAGCCTGGTGGGCTCCAATCCATAGGGTCAGACACGACTGAAGTGACTGAGGACACGTACACAGGGGACTAAGATCCCACATGCCGCCTGGCACGGCCGAAAGAAAGAAATTTAAAAGTACACATATTTCCATTTTTAAAAGTCAGAGGAGAAAATTTAACCCTTAATTGTGTCATAATTGACATAAAATAAATGACATATTTAAAGCATACAGTTTGACACATGTATACACTCATGAAACTTAGATAAATAATTATTTAACAGAAAAAATTTAAAAAGGAAGGTTCCCCCCACCCCCACCAATGAGTCACATTTTCCTGAATGAATGTTGCTTGCACTAGAATGAGGTAGGTATTTTGCAATAATTTTATTCCCATGTTTGCTTGTGGTTTTTTTGTTGGGTTTTTTTTTATTTTTTGGTCAAAGTGGTGTACTGAAGCCAGCCTGTACTAATTCAGTTTGGGGGAATTTGTGAGTAGTTGTTTCACAAAATGACTCCTGAAAACTAAATTATATGAACTTGCAATTAAATTATCTGTGTTAAAGACAAAGGAAATAAGTACTCAGCACACTCATCACTTACTAATTATTTCCCTACATTTTACTGTTATCTACACTCTTGATATTATCTGCCTCTATTGTATTTGTGTGGTGGAAATACTGCTTATCTGTCACCAACTCAGTGATATCACCTTGGTTGCTTGAAATCAGCCCAGGGGTAGTAGTATTTACACCATAGAAATTGGCAAATGGTGCAAGTTAGGTCTTCCCACCTTCCCCAAGGTATTTTTACACATTTACCAGCACAGGGCTGGCGGTAAGTGCTGAGAAACCTTCAATTTAATGAAGATGGTGGGAACAAAAGGAGTGTTGTTAGAGCGACGTGATGACAGGTAACTGAAATTGCATAGTGAAAAAATTATTTTTAATGATCTGTCTACTGACATCTAGATTAGACCTTATCCTTCCATTCTGTGGAAATCAAAGATTGCAAAACCCATCTGACTTGCAAAAGGATTTTATTCTGACATAAAACTCATTTATTTTCCTGGTTTATTTCCAAATCCTAAGGAAGAATATTGAGAAGAGCTGAAAATAATTGCTGGCCTTTAAATCTGTACAGAAAAACATGGTCTGCGCTGGAAGCTTACTTTACTGTCAAGATTCTCTGCTTCAAAAAGATTTTTCATCCTCTGATAATAATTAAGGGATAGAAAAGAGGAAGTTATTCCCAACTCTCCACAAAGTATATCAATTCATTATATGAAGTGAAGTCACTTAGTTGTGTCTGACTCTTTGTGACCCCATGGACAGTAGCCAACCAGGCTCCTCCGTCCATGGGATTTTCCAGGCAAGAATACTGGAGTGGGTTGCCATTTCCTTCTCCAGGGGATCTTCCCAACCCAGGGATCAAACCCAGGTCTCCTGCATTGTAGGCAGACACTTTACTGTCTGAACCACCAGGGAAGTCTATTATATGCCAACAGAGGCCAAATACTCTGCTTCTGAATCCATGCTTCAGTCTTGGAAAGAAAGATATATATGTATTATATGTACGTATATCTTTATGGGTGATATATATATATGCCATAAAGATATAAATACATGCCATAGGTGTGTGTGCCAAGTTGCTTTGGTTGTGTCCTACTCTTTGCAACCCTGTGATATTCTCCAGGCAAGAATAATGGAATGGGTTGCCGTGCCCTCCTCCAGGGGATCTTCCCCACCCAGGGATACAACCCACGTCTCTTATGTCTCCTGCACTGGCAGGCAGGTTCTTTACCACTAGCGCCACCTGGGAAGTCCCACATGCCATATCATGTATGCTGTTGCTAAGTCCCTTCAGTCGTGTCCGACTCTGTGCGACCCCATAGATGGCAGCCCACCAGGCTCCCCCGTCCCTGGGATTCTCCAGGCTAAGAACACTGGACTGGGTTGCCATTTCCTTCTCCAACGCATGAAAGTGAAAAGTGAAAGTGAAGTCACCCTCGTGTCCAACTCTTAGAGACNGGTGGGCTCCAATCCATAGGGTCAGACACGACTGAAGTGACTGAGGACACGTACACAGGGGACTAAGATCCCACATGCCGCCTGGCGCAGCCGAAAGAAAGAAATTTAAAAGTACACATATTTCCATTTTTAAAAGTCAGAGGAGAAAATTTAACCCTTAATTGTGTCATAATTGACATAAAATAAATGACATATTTAAAGCATACAGTTTGACACATGTATACACTCATGAAACTTAGATAAATAATTATTTAACAGAAAAAATTTAAAAAGGAAGGTTCCCCCCACCCCCACCAATGAGTCACATTTTCCTGAATGAATGTTGCTTGCACTAGAATGAGGTAGGTATTTTGCAATAATTTTATTCCCATGTTTGCTTGTGGTTTTTTTGTTGGGTTTTTTTTTATTTTTTGGTCAAAGTGGTGTACTGAAGCCAGCCTGTACTAATTCAGTTTGGGGGAATTTGTGAGTAGTTGTTTCACAAAATGACTCCTGAAAACTAAATTATATGAACTTGCAATTAAATTATCTGTGTTAAAGACAAAGGAAATAAGTACTCAGCACACTCATCACTTACTAATTATTTCCCTACATTTTACTGTTATCTACACTCTTGATATTATCTGCCTCTATTGTATTTGTGTGGTGGAAATACTGCTTATCTGTCACCAACTCAGTGATATCACCTTGGTTGCTTGAAATCAGCCCAGGGGTAGTAGTATTTACACCATAGAAATTGGCAAATGATGCAAGTTAGGTCTTCCCACCTTCTCCAAGGTATTTTTACACATTTACCAGCACAGGGCTGGCAGTAAGTGCTGAGAAACCTTCAATTTAATGAAGATGGTGGGAACAAAAGGAGTGTTGTTAGAGCGACGTGATGACAGGTAACTGAAATTGCATAGTGAAAAAATTATTTTTAATGATCTGTCTACTGACATCTAGATTAGACCTTATCCTTCCATTCTGTGGAAATCAAAGATTGCAAAACCCATCTGACTTGCAAAAGGATTTTATTCTGACATAAAACTCATTTATTTTCCTGGTTTATTTCCAAATCCTAAGGAAGAATATTGAGAAGAGCTGAAAATAATTGCTGGCCTTTAAATCTGTACAGAAAAACATGGTCTGCGCTGGAAGCTTACTTTACTGTCAAGATTCTCTGCTTCAAAAAGATTTTTCATCCTCTGATAATAATTAAGGGATAGAAAAGAGGAAGTTATTCCCAACTCTCCACAAAGTATATCAATTCATTATATGAAGTGAAGTCGCTTAGTTNCTTACTTTACTGTCAAGACTCTCTGCTTCAAAAAGATTTTTCATCCTTTGATAATAATTAAGGGATAGAAAAGAGGAAGTTATTCCCAACTCTCCACAAAGTATATCAATTCATTATATGAAGTGAAGTCACTTAGTTGTGTCTGACTCTTTGTGACCCCATGGACAGTAGCCAACCAGGCTCCTCCGTCCATGGGATTTTCCAGGCAAGAATACTGGAGTGGGTTGCCATTTCCTTCTCCAGGGGATCTTCCCAACCCAGGGATCAAACCCAGGTCTCCTGCATTGTAGGCAGACACTTTACTGTCTGAACCACCAGGGAAGTCTATTATATGCCAACAGAGGCCAAATACTCTGCTTCTGAATCCATGGTTCAGTCTTGGAAAGAAAGATATATATGTATTATATGTACGTATATCTTTATGGGTGATATATATATATGCCATAAAGATATAAATACATGCCATAGGTGTGTGTGCCAAGTTGCTTTGGTTGTGTCCTACTCTTTGCAACCCTGTGATATTCTCCAGGCAAGAATAATGGAATGGGTTGCCGTGCCCTCCTCCAGGGGATCTTCCCCACCCAGGGATACAACCCACGTCTCTTATGTCTCCTGCACTGGCAGGCAGGTTCTTTACCACTAGCGCCACCTGGGAAGTCCCACATGCCATATCATGTATGCTGTTGCTAAGTCCCTTCAGTCGTGTCCGACTCTGTGCGACCCCATAGATGGCAGCCCACCAGGCTCCCCCGTCCCTGGGATTCTCCAGGCTAAGAACACTGGACTGGGTTGCCATTTCCTTCTCCAACGCATGAAAGTGAAAAGTGAAAGTGAAGTCACCCTCGTGTCCAACTCTTAGAGACCCCATGAACTGCAGCCTACCAGACTCCTCCATCCATGGGATTTTCCAGGCAAGAGTACTGGAGTGGGGTGCCATTGCCTTCTCCAATATATGTGTATATATGTATACAAATATGTATGTATGTATACATCACCCTTGGCACTTTGATTGTCATATGATACTTCCCCCTAATAATTCCAACAGTACTTGTACTTGGGACCTCAGAGGATTTTACCAGACCCTTCCTCATACATACACACACACAGAAAGTAAGGAGGATATGCAGAGGGTAACGTGAACATGAAACTGTCTTATACAAAAGGTGGAATCTGAGAATTAAGATAAACTTGCCAGAGACTTTCCTGGTGGTCCAGTGGCTAAGACTCCTAGCTCCCAATGCAGGGATGCTGGATTTGATCCCTGGTCAGGAACTAGATCCTATATGCTTCAGTGAAGTCCACAGTGTCCCAAAGAGTGGGACACAACTGAGCAGGTAACACACAAGAGCTCTCATGCCACAACTAAACCTTGCACAGCCAAGCGAATAAATATATTTTTTTTAAAGATGAACTTGCCAAACAGCTCTCAAAGAGATCAAACTTTTAGGCAGTTCGGTATCAAGAAAACAAATCCCTTAAAACAAAGGTCAGCCACCCTAAGACCAACAAGCCCACCCCTAGCTTGTTTATGCTCAGCTCAATAAGAATGCTTTTACACGGACCTGCCTGGTGGTCCAGCCACTAAGACTCTGAACTCCCAATGCAGGGGGCCTGGGTTTCATCCCTGGTCAGAGAACTAGGTCCCACATGGTGCAGGCAAGAGTTTGCCTGCCACAACTAAAGATCCTGCGAGCTGCAACCAAGACCCAGCGTGTGCAAATAAGTAAATAAAAATGAATCTTTTTTTTAAAGAATGCTTTTACATATTTAAATGGTTGGGAAAGAAAAAAATCAAAAGAATCCTATCCTATGACACCTGAAAATTATATGAAATTCAAATTTCAGAGTCCAGTTTAATCAGGACACAGCCACTCTCTTTCCTTTAAGTATTTAAGGTTGCCTTTGCGCTGCAAAGCTAGAGTTTGAGTAATTGTGAGAGACCATCCGGGCCTAAAACATTTAGCTCTTTACAGAAAAGTGCCTGCTGACTCCAGTCTGAAAACAGCCGGCAATTGTTGCCCATTCTCGGAGGGGAATGTACCCATCTGGAAGGGCGCTGATCTAAATTCACGGCCCTGGGCAAGTCCTTCCGGTCTATGGGCCTCAGTTTCCCTAACTGTAAAATGGGTTTACGCACAGCATTCTCGGGTCAGCTGCCTAGCAGGGGATTGGGGATCGGGGCTGTTGGAGGCCAGAGACTGGATGGACTGAGCGGCCCGCGCCCACGGGGGCCGTCCCTCGGGTTTCCAACGGGGCGGGTAGGAGCAGCACCCCGGAGGCTCAGCTTTTGCGGGGGAATTCCGNTGTTGGAAACTTTGCCCTGGCGTCCCAGGGAGGCTCCGGGGCGGGGTGACCCCCCCTACCCCCGCGCACGGTGCGCCCCCAGCCTGTTGGCGCTTCTCGCCTCCCCCTGGCCTCAGCCCCGCCGCGGGCTCCAGGCTCGGACGTGACTAAGCTGGTGTCACCTCACCTCCCCTCACCCTCTTCGTCGCCCCTTCCCCGGTGATCCCAGGGCAGGGTCGCGCCCTGACCCCTCTCCGCGCCCTCCAGAATCCGAGATGGCCTCGACATGAAGGGGGGCTGCGTGTACTCGGAAGGGGGAGGGGTGCAGGGTTCTGAGGGGCCTTGTTTCGCGCACCGGCGTAGAGGACTGAGCCCTGACCTCAGGTCTGGCCGCAGCCCTGTCACTGGCCTATGACTTTGGGCCAGGCCTTGCCCTCTTCTGAGTCCCAAAGCGTCTGGGGGACTGGGATGGGAGGTGAGCAGTGCTTCTGTAGGGTCGGTGCCAAGTTGGGACTCTGATCTTGCCGGGCAAACTGGAGGGACTGTGTAGGCGAGAACTGCGCCGGGAGTTGAGCCTCTGCTTTCTGCCAGAAGAGCGTTTATTTCCACCGATCTGACCGCTGGGGAAACCCAAAGCACTCACCTTTGGGTGGGGTGAAGGGGGACTGGGGGAAGAGAAGGTCTCTGTGAGCCCTGAATAACCTCCTTACTGGTCCTTTACTGGTCTCCCCACTTAGAGGTCCCTGTCATAGTGTCCAAAGCCCGGGCCCCACCAGAGGCTCCATTCATCCCAGCAGTCGATTGGGAAGGAGGGAGGCCGTCTCCTCTGGGAAACTGGGCCACAGAAATTTCTGAGAGGCTGTCTGACCCTGCCCCCCAGCAAGCCTGGCCTCTTTGATACCCTTAAACCTGTTTTGGGAAGAGCAAGTGGCATTTAATCTTTTTTTTTTTTTTTTTTTGGCATTTAATCTTAATATCAGTTCTCAGTGGGGCTCCCATTTCTCTGGGATGACTTAGAATAAGTCCTTTCTGCCTGGCAGGCTTCATTTGAGACCCTGAGCTATACCCCACCTCCCCTCCCCAGGACCCCCTTCCTCGCCACCCCCCAGATAACAGTTGCAGCCCTGAGTGATGACAGCAAGCCTTCGGTGCTTTTGGAACTGTTCTAATAGCTTTCTGATAGCTGTCGTAATGGCCCTATCAACTAGTTTAGTTCAGCCCTTGTGTTTACTGTTTTAAACTGGTCCTGAGGCTAGAGAGGTTAACCAACCTGCCCAAGGTCACACAGCTGATAAGGGGCTGAGTCAGATGCAAATTAGGCGGCCAGGCCTCCACGTCCCTTTTTAAATCTTTTGCTCCTATCTTGATGTGTAGTGTGATGTTACTCTCAGTGGCTGCAGTTGTGTGCCATCCTAAAAACTAGTTTAGAATAGATAAAGATTTGGGGCCGGCCAGCCACCGAGAATTCAGAGGGAGAAGGAAACCGAGGCCCCAAGTAAGGTGATGACCTCCCCAAACTAAGAGGGGCAAGCTTGTCAAAAGATGAGTGGCTGAGTCAGGACTCGAACCACGAGCCTGCTGCTCGCCCATGCGGCGCCCTAAACTAGGCCCTGAAGGGTGTGCTGGTGTCACAGTGGTGGAGGTTTCTGAACGAACGGCGTGGCGGCTCCCACCGGCCTGGGCGGACTGGGGAAAAGGGAAGAAGACCCTGGAGGTTGAAAGGTCACTGCCTGGACAGTCACATGTCAATGTTGGCTCAGGGGCTGCCAAGCCTGCAGGCGGTGGGGTGTGGGTGTGTGGCGAGAGAGGCAGGCAGCTGTGCCCTGGGGGTGGTCAGAAGGATGTAGTTTGGGGGAGGGCAGGTGGTGACCCCTGAGCTGCAGGAGAGGTGAGCCCTGGGCAGCTGCTTCCTGAGGGAGGTGTCTGTCTCTCCCACCCTGACCTCAGCACTCCCCTCCTGGCTAAGGTTACGAGGTCTTTCACCTCAAACTGGGTCACAAGGCTTCCCCTTTGATCTCCCCTCTCAGTCCCTTTCCTCCCAGGGCTGTAGATGGAAAAATCAGACCTAGTCACGGCTGGATTAGACCACAGAGATGATATGGTGGTCAGCCTTTTCCTTTTTTTGCAGAGAAAACTGAGGCCCAGGGGGAAGGGCGGGGCTGACAACAGTGGCCGTTTATGGAGTGCTCTCCATAGACCAAGTCCTGGCGCGTTTTAGTCTTGTAAAAGGCCTAGCATGTGGGGATTATATTATGCCCACTTTACAAGCGATAAAGTGGCGCCATCTTTGGGTAGCAGAGAGCTCCCAGGCTATCAGAATCTCCGTCCTGTCGTCCCCCTCCACTAGTGCCGTTGGGACCACCTTGCAAATTTTGGGTCTGCCCCCTGCCACCCACCATGTTCCCTGTTGGTGCCACAGGTTTTGGGAAGGGAACCCAGCCCAAGCCACGGCCTCATCTGTGTTTGGCTGTGTTTGGCGGGGCTTGCGGGCCTAAACCAGTTCTTCCTGTCCAGCTGGAAGCATTCCCCTGATCTACCTTCCTGCCACGCCTTCCTTGGCCAATTAAAGACAGCCTTGTTTTGGGAGCCCCACAGGGACCCCCACCACCTGCCCCCTCCAGCAGTGTTGCTGCCCAGGGGCATAGACATGGCACCTGGCCCAGTCAGTTCTGGAAGTGTCCCCCACCCACCCCTTGTACTTCAGCTAAGAGACCTTTCTGGTCTTCTTGAGAGGTTTCTCCTTGATTGCACAGAAGTGGGGGTAGGAACGGAAGCCCAGGGGGGTCTAGGACCCTTAAGTGGCCAGAGAGAGCCTTTTGGAATTCCTAGAACCTCAGAGAGCTATGATAAGAAAATATTTGAGACTTCCCTTGGAGGTTGTGAGACTGGGTCTCTATCTCTCTCTGGGTTGACANCCTGAGGGAGGTGTCTGTCTCTCCCACCCTGACCTCAGCACTCCCCTCCTGGCTAAGGTTACGAGGTCTTTCACCTCAAACTGGGTCACAAGGCTTCCCCTTTGATCTCCCCTCTCAGTCCCTTTCCTCCCAGGGCTGTAGATGGAAAAATCAGACCTAGTCACGGCTGGATTAGACCACAGAGATGATATGGTGGTCAGCCTTTTCCTTTTTTTGCAGAGAAAACTGAGGCCCAGGGGGAAGGGCGGGGCTGACAACAGTGGCCGTTTATGGAGTGCTCTCCATAGACCAAGTCCTGGCGCGTTTTAGTCTTGTAAAAGGCCTAGCATGTGGGGATTATATTATGCCCACTTTACAAGCGATAAAGTGGCGCCATCTTTGGGTAGCAGAGAGCTCCCAGGCTATCAGAATCTCCGTCCTGTCGTCCCCCTCCACTAGTGCCGTTGGGACCACCTTGCAAATTTTGGGTCTGCCCCCTGCCACCCACCATGTTCCCTGTTGGTGCCACAGGTTTGGGGAAGGGAACCCAGCCCAAGCCACGGCCTCATCTGTGTTTGGCTGTGTTTGGCGGGGCTTGCGGGCCTAAACCAGTTCTTCCTGTCCAGCTGGAAGCATTCCCCTGATCTACCTTCCTGCCACGCCTTCCTTGGCCAATTAAAGACAGCCTTGTTTTGGGAGCCCCACAGGGACCCCCACCACCTGCCCCCTCCAGCAGTGTTGCTGCCCAGGGGCATAGACATGGCACCTGGCCCAGTCAGTTCTGGAAGTGTCCCCCACCCACCCCTTGTACTTCAGCTAAGAGACCTTTCTGGTCTTCTTGAGAGGTTTCTCCTTGATTGCACAGAAGTGGGGGTAGGAACGGAAGCCCAGGGGGGTCTAGGACCCTTAAGTGGCCAGAGAGAGCCTTTTGGAATTCCTAGAACCTCAGAGAGCTATGATAAGAAAATATTTGAGACTTCCCTTGGAGGTTGTGAGACTGGGTCTCTATCTCTCTCTGGGTTGACATCCCCCATCTGTAAAATGGAATTTGAACTGAATAGACAGCCCTTTCCAGCTTGGATAGTCTATTAATAATTAAGTACCTATTCTTTGAAAGGGCAGTGGGAACCATAAAGACATCTAAAGCATTCACTCCCTTGAAGAGGCTTATGGTTCACAAGGAGCATTAACATCTTCCATCAAATTCTGAGCCCTCATCCCCTACCCGCCTTCCACCCACGCATACAGGAACTCTGCTCTGTGGATTTTCAGTGAAATACCTGGCCCGGAAATGTCTGTTGAATGAACAAATAAATGTGTTCTTGTAACTTCATGCTAAAAGGCGCACTCCCGTGCGCCTCCCCGTGATACTGTGAGGTAGGTATCTTTGGCTTCACTTTTACAGGAAAGTGATGCTTAGAGGAATGGAGGGAGCTGCCAAGGTCTGAACCAGGTCTGACAGGTCACACAGGCTGTCTCATTTGCAGGTCCCCGGAGAACATTGCACGTGAGGAGGTTGGCTGGCTTTGAAGGCAGATGCCTTGAGTCCCTCCTTCTGAATCACTAGTTGACCTTGAGCACCCAAGCCCTCTGGGTCTCAGTATCCCCAACTCTGGAAAGAGGAGGCTGGACCAAAACCCTCGTGTAGGTCCTTTCTGGTGGGGAACAGGGAACGCTTTCTCAGCCTCCTTGGTAAAGAGCCTACGGGAGAAGCGACGTTGGGGAGGTGGGTGGTGGAGACATTCAGCTCCTGCCATCGCCAGCTCCTGGAAACAGAAAGCTTTTCCAAGGACTTGGAGTGCTGAGCCGGCCTGAATGAGGGACTGGGGGAGCCAGGCTGGGCTTTGCGCCCCAGTTCCTTCTAGGGAGGAATTGGCTCCTAGCTCTCCTTGGCCTCCCAGACTGGTGGGTGTGATATTCAAGTGACTACTTAAAATTGGGGGAAGGGGCTGGACAGGGCTCTGTGAGTCACTGGAGGAGAGCCATAACTGGCCTGCCTGAGTCACCCCCATTTCCTTTTAGCCTCCTGGGGATGTTGGAATTGGCACCCCCTTTAGGGGCTGTTAAGAATAGTCAAGCCAGTGTCCAGGGCCTTGAAGAGACATACAGAAAATACAAGCCCTAGGCCACAGACCCACAGGGCCTTGCCCAGCTGTGGACTTTGACAGGGTAGAGTTCAGCCAGTTCTCCAAATTGTCCTCTGCAAGACTTGTGGTTGCCAAGGTGGGAAGAGGGAGGGGGGGAAGGGATGGATTGGGAATTTGGGGTTAGCAGGTGCAAACTATCACACGTGGAATGGATAACCGATAAGAGCCTCCTGGATAGCACAGGGAGCTATGTTCAACATCCAGTGATAAGTCATAATGGAGAAGAATATTAAAATTATATATATATATATTATGTTTAACTGGATCAGTTTTCTGTACAGCAGAAATTAATACATTGTAAATCAACTATACTTCAATTTTTTTTAATTACTTAATATATATATATAGAGAGAGACCTCTGCAGAGAGTATAGACCTCTGCAGAGAGTGTAGTACTCTGCCCCCCCAGCCTTAAAGCAAAACTGAGGTTGCCATTGGTCTGAGTATGGAGTAACGTATAGTCCAGACTTGACCCCAGGATTCTTTAACGCCCTCTTCTTGGGATTGGCTGTTGGCCCGAGGGCTTTGGAACACTGATTTGGAGTTAAGTAGACCTGACTCCAGAGCTTTGAAGGCCCTCTCTTAACTAGCTCCATGGCTTGGGACCTCAGCTCTCTGGTCTGTAAGAATGGGGTTGTAGAGAGCCTTGTTGGAGATAACAAGGCTGCAGCTGAAGCTCTTAGAATCTGGCCTGGTAAACGGGAGGCGTTCTTAGCTACGGTTCCCAGCTTTGCCCAGGCCGCCTTGATGCCAGATGGTCCTTTCCTTTTGAGGATCCCACCCCCAGAGGCCCCTTGGAAAGCTCTCCTCTCCCCCCAACAGCTGCAAGGTGGGTGGGGAGGAGTCTAGGGTGGGGCTGGCTGTTGGAGCCCAAATCTATTTGTTTGTCTTAGAAGTGGGCTGTTTGCTAATTACTGGATGGGTTGATATTTAAACAAGAACCGGTTCCTGACTGCCCCACCCCTCTTGCAGGGATCAGTGGGAACCCCCCTGTGGACCAATTTTCAGCCAGGAGGGAGAAGGGACAGGGGGCTGGGAACCTCTTGGAAAGTGCAGTCCTGGTGGAGCCTTGTCCTGTAAGAGGAGGGCAGGAGTTGTTTCCAGTCCGGAGGCCAAGGGAATTGCAAAAAAACACCCAGTGTTTGGCGGGGAGGGGGTGTGATGGTGGATAGAAAAGATACAGTGTTCTGGAAAGCCGGTTTTCAGATGTTTTCACCTCCTGATGCCTAGGGAGCTTGGGGAAGGCATGTGTCAACAGTTGGAGCCTAATTTAACCCTGAGTTCAATAAACCTGACTTCTTGGGCAGGTTTGTTATTAACTCATGGGTGACCTTTGGGCGGATCCCTCCGGGCCTTGTCTCCAGGAGGCAAGATGACTGGAAAATGGGTACGTTTCACAGAGAAACCCAGCTCTGCGGCTCAGCCAGGGACACAAAAGTTAGTTAATAAGTCACTGGACCGGTGTGAGCCCCAGCGTCCTCTAGAAAACACGTGTGTCACTCCCGGGCCATCACTGGCGTTTGGCAAACTGCTGTGTAAAGGTCTGGCTTAAGTTTAGTTTATTATTAGCAGCTAGACAAGGGTTCTTAACCTGGGTCGCTTGGGGAGGTGGTGTCTGGGTGCAGGTTGAAAAGTAAGAACCAGTGGTTGTGGTTCTTAGGGTTCAGAACTTTTCCTCCCTCTCCTAGGGCTCCAGGCATCCCCAGATCACTCCGCGATCTGATCAGCTCTTTCCAGCTTCAGCCTTCTGTGGGCCTGCCCGGGTCAGGCCCCAGGAGTCAGCGCCCCCTCCCCGCTGCCTTACTTTGCACCTCCCCTCCCCCTCCTTTGGGCCCCGAGCTCGGCTGCCCCAGTTTTGTCTGGCACAGTAGCAGGGGCCGCTAGTCAGGTGACACCTGGGGTAATGGAAAGGGGAGGCAGGGATCGGCTGGTATGTGTGGAAAGAGTGACTCGGTGGGGCCCGGCCTGTGGGGACTGGCTGTACTACTCCACCTCGGGGCGTGGGGGCAGGGGTGACCAACGGCTGGGACACTCCTGGCCCTGGGGAAGCCTGGCCAGGAGATGTCTGTGGGACAGGCTGACCCTATCGGGAGCAGTGGCTTCCCTGAGAGGCGGTGGGGAGGCTGGGAAGGGGCAGGAAGCCAGCACCCAGGGCGGACTTAATTGGCCGAGACAGGAGATATCAGCTTGGCTCTAGAGAACACGGGAGGCTTGTTTACGGGGCCGCCTTCAGATCCAGCGGGGACCTGGGATCCGCTGCTAGATTACAAGCCCGGCCTCAATGCACCTCTGTCTCTTCGGCCCCTGAGGGAGCCAGCCCCCTCCCCGGCCGTCTCCATCGGTAATCGGAACAGAGCCCAGCTTGGTTACCAGGCCTGCAGACAGAGGAAGGCTTGTCTGAGAACCGACTTGTATAGGCGGGGAAACCGAGGCCCCGAGAAGGAATCTCCCAAGATCATCAGGCTGTTAGTGACAAGGATGCCACGGCATCGGCCTCTAGCAGGGAGATGTCCAGAGGTTCTAGAAGTTTCCCTGACCCTTACCCTTCCCACCAGCAGCTGGCGTCCCTCTGTCCTGGAGCCCTGGCTCTGGGCTGCCCTGGGTTGGGGGAGGGGGGATTGGTGAAAAAGCCACTGGCAGTGCCAGGCCTGGCTTCTCTCCTGAGCGATTGTGTTTGGAGTAACCCGACCTTGGAGTGGGCCGGGCGGACATTCGAACCCCGCCCCACCCCCACTCCCATCCCCAGACCTGGCTTAACCCTTCCTGGACCATCACACCAGATCCTGTATTGGTGGTGGGTGGTTATCTTCTGGTCTCCTACTTAGGCAGGTCGGGAAATACCCTGGGGACTCAGGGGCTCAGCTGAGCTTCAAGCGTCTCTGGTCACTGCCATTTTNTAAAGGTCTGGCTTAAGTTTAGTTTATTATTAGCAGCTAGACAAGGGTTCTTAACCTGGGTCGCTTGGGGAGGTGGTGTCTGGGTGCAGGTTGAAAAGTAAGAACCAGTGGTTGTGGTTCTTAGGGTTCAGAACTTTTCCTCCCTCTCCTAGGGCTCCAGGCGTCCCCAGATCACTCCGCGATCTGATCAGCTCTTTCCAGCTTCAGCCTTCTGTGGGCCTGCCCGGGTCAGGCCCCAGGAGTCAGCGCCCCCTCCCCGCTGCCTTACTTTGCACCTCCCCTCCCCCTCCTTTGGGCCCCGAGCTCGGCTGCCCCAGTTTTGTCTGGCACAGTAGCAGGGGCCGCTAGTCAGGTGACACCTGGGGTAATGGAAAGGGGAGGCAGGGATCGGCTGGTATGTGTGGAAAGAGTGACTCGGTGGGGCCCGGCCTGTGGGGACTGGCTGTACTACTCCACCTCGGGGCGTGGGGGCAGGGGTGACCAACGGCTGGGACACTCCTGGCCCTGGGGAAGCCTGGCCAGGAGATGTCTGTGGGACAGGCTGACCCTATCGGGAGCAGTGGCTTCCCTGAGAGGCGGTGGGGAGGCTGGGAAGGGGCAGGAAGCCAGCACCCAGGGCGGACTTAATTGGCCGAGACAGGAGATATCAGCTTGGCTCTAGAGAACACGGGAGGCTTGTTTACGGGGCCGCCTTCAGATCCAGCGGGGACCTGGGATCCGCTGCTAGATTACAAGCCCGGCCTCAATGCACCTCTGTCTCTTCGGCCCCTGAGGGAGCCAGCCCCCTCCCCGGCCGTCTCCATCGGTAATCGGAACAGAGCCCAGCTTGGTTACCAGGCCTGCAGACAGAGGAAGGCTTGTCTGAGAACCGACTTGTATAGGCGGGGAAACCGAGGCCCCGAGAAGGAATCTCCCAAGATCATCAGGCTGTTAGTGACAAGGATGCCACGGCATCGGCCTCTAGCAGGGAGATGTCCAGAGGTTCTAGAAGTTTCCCTGACCCTTACCCTTCCCACCAGCAGCTGGCGTCCCTCTGTCCTGGAGCCCTGGCTCTGGGCTGCCCTGGGTTGGGGGAGGGGGGATTGGTGAAAAAGCCACTGGCAGTGCCAGGCCTGGCTTCTCTCCTGAGCGATTGTGTTTGGAGTAACCCGACCTTGGAGTGGGCCGGGCGGACATTCGAACCCCGCCCCACCCCCACTCCCATCCCCAGACCTGGCTTAACCCTTCCTGGACCATCACACCAGATCCTGTATTGGTGGTGGGTGGTTATCTTCTGGTCTCCTACTTAGGCAGGTCGGGAAATACCCTGGGGACTCAGGGGCTCAGCTGAGCTTCAAGCGTCTCTGGTCACTGCCATTTTCTCTTCTGGAAAAGTACAGTGGTTTCTCCTCTGCCTCTCTCTGCTTAAAACAGGTGCTCCAAGCTGTGGGAGCTTGCACAGATCTCTGCTCATCTCTGGACCTTTCTCTCTTCCACATTCTTAAGGGGCCTGATCGGCTGTTGATGTCTCTGGTCTCAAAAGCACAAGACATAATGTTTTATAGGTCATGCCCCTTCACAGTTTGCAAAGCACCTCCCCACCCACCCACCACCCTCTTTCTAGCAATGCAACTACTTGGATGACTTGTCTCAAGTCTCTGACCCTTTGAGCACTAATCCCCTCAGCTGGAAGGAAGGCAGATGGGGGTTAATAATAGCTGCTACTCATTGAGCACCTGCTGTGTACCAGGCCATGTGCTGTGTCCCTTGCATACCCGTAATGCATTTCACTTCATCTTATCCTCCTGCAAGGTGGTACTTACTAGCCTTGGTGACAAAGAGAGGAAACTGAGGCTTCATGATGTGAAATAAACGCCCAGGCTCATATCGTGAGGGAGCAGCAGGGCTGTGGTTGCTATTGGAGCTGCTTTTACAGGTCCCCAGGCTGGTGATAGATCTTTCCATTTCTGCCAGGATGCTGAGTCCAGATCGAGGCAGCCAGCTTTTGCTCATTCCGGGGGACATCTAACCGTTCTGAAGGAGGGTGGGGGAGGACTGCTGTGTCTTATCAGTGGCCCCTTCTGGGGATCCCCTGCCAGGACCCTTCTGCTGCGTTCAGCAGTTAATGCCCAGGGTCCTCAGCATTCCTACTTCTTCCAGAATTTAACTTGCCCAGTTGTCCTTCTCATCTCCCCCCAACCCTCGCTCCAGAAGAAGCATGTCCCTGTCCCCTGGGGGTCACTTCCTCCCCTGGGGAAGAGATAGGCATGGGGAGACTCCCCTCTCTTTGCCTCCCACCAGTTCATAGTTAAGCAAACACTGACCCTGAACTTCTCCCCAGTGCCCCAGCCAAAGTTTCTCTTCTTTTGTTTGAGCAATATCACTTTTACCTCTGTTGACTCCCTGGCCAAGGGAAGGGGTGCCCTGAAGCCCTGGCCTGGCAGCGGGTGCTGTGGATGGTGGCGATGGGGTGGAGAGGGGTAGCGTGGGTGCAGTGAGAAGTCTGGCTCTGGCGAAGACTCAGTCTTGAGAAAGATCTGTTTGAATCACAGGTCTATTGCTTCCTAGCTGAGTGACTTCACACAAGTGACTCAAAGGAAAGTCACTTTCCGGCCACAAGGGTAGAGAACCTCGCCAGGCTGTTGTGCCAATCAAATGAGCTCGGACAGAGGAAACCCAGCGTGGTGCCCAGCATGTTGAGGACCCCAGCCCCCGTGCTTCTCCTGGGGAACTGAAGCTGCAAGACTTTGCAGTAGGGTGGGTGACTTTTCTAGCTTCATGCCCATCTCCTCAGGACTGGATGGGGGTTGCAGCTGGAGTGGCCGCAGCTGCCCGTGGATTTGTTGAGACCTCTGCATGCATGATCAGTCACTTCAGTTGTGTCGGACTCTTTGCGACCCCATAGACTATAGCCCACCAGGCTCCTCTGTCCATGGGATTCTCCAGGCAAGAATACTGGAGTTGTTTGCCATGCCCTGAAACTTCTACCAGAAAGCATCCAGCCCCAACCCCAGGTGCCCACCAGGGCCTGCTTGTTCAGAAGTTGATTAATGTTGTGTGTCTATGAGTAGTACTTCTAGAGAAGACCTAGAAGTGGGAAAGGAAGACAAGTCTAGCCTAGGAGCCCAGAGACCTAGGTTCTTTTAATGTTGTTGTTTTTAAGAGACCCAGGTTCTAAGTCCAGTTCTGCTTCTGTGACCTTGGCAAGGGTGCTTATCTTTTCATCTGTTTGCTGGGTAATAAAATGAGATGGCTGGGCTAGGTAGGGCCTCAGCTACCTTCTGTTGGTAGGCGTTAGTCTCAGTAGCACAAAATACACCTACCCTTTTTTGTTTGTTTATTTGGCTGCATTCGCTTAGTTGTGGCATGTGGGATCTTCAATCTTTGCTGTGTCCTGCAGGATCTTTAGTTGTGGCATGCCAACTCTGAATTGACATAAAGTTCCCTGACCAGGGATTGAACCTGAGCCCCATGCATTGGGAGTGCAGAGTCTTAGCCACTGGACCACCGGGGAAATCCCTACCCTTCTTTTCTATGGAGAGTCTACGGAGGCATCCAGGTGCCCACCAGGGTCTGCTTATTCAGTTGTTGATTGCTGTTGTGTGTGCACGAGTAAGACAAAGATACAGAGAGCCCTGAGGGCCCAGAGAAGGTGCCTGTGCGTGCACATACGTGTGGACACCCGCTCCCCAGGTTAACGATGGGGTGAGCCAAGAGCAGGGTGGGGTCCCTTTCTGGTCAGGGTGGGGCCTGGCTGCTGGGTGGCCTGGTTCTTCAAAGTCACCCCAGACTGAATAGGCCTAGTCTGAAAAGAGGGTGGAGGAAGGGAGGGCTGTTGACACATAGCCTCCACAAACACAGTCTTAGGGCTCCTGCACTCTTGGGAATTTCTCTCTTGTCCGGGGTCTTGGGCAGAGCAGGACCACGTCTGTCTGGAGTTGGAGAAGGATTGATTTTATTTATTAACGAGCCACGAGGCATGCAGGATCTTTCTCCCTGACCAAAGATCAAACCGGTGCCCCCTGCAGTGGAAGCAGTGGACCACCAGGGAGGTCCCAAGCCCTGTGCTTTTAGAGCCAGGATGGGTACCCAATGCATCTAATCCTTGTGTGACTAGATCTGACAGGATCTGAACCATTCTTGGCATGACCTTAAGTCTTGCTCTCCAGGAACCTGGTATAAAAATGAAGGGTTGTAATTGGGAAGAGGAGGGAGACTCAGAGGGAGAAGATATATGTATAATTATGGCTGATTCGCATTGTTGGATGGCAGAAACCAGCACAACATCGTGAAGCAATTTTCTCCCAATTAAAAAGTAGATTTAAAATAATGAAGAGTTAGGGATGACCTGGTGACCCCCGAGGTGGCTGAACTGGGAATCGATCTAGGCTTCAGTCCGAGTTTTGTTCTGACTTGGTCTTCATTTCCTGATGTAAAACAGAGATAGCCACTACCAATCACAGCCAATCAACGTGCTAATCCCAGGGGTGGTTTTGAAACACTCCTCAGTACTTTCACCCACTAAGAGAAAGGCAGGATCCATAAATAAACAGCCATGGCCCTTGGGGATGGAGAGGTAGGGGAAGGGCCCAGCCTGAAACAGCCCAGTGTCGAGACTCCAGCCCCCGTCTTGAGTACTTGGAGCTCTGACTGGTCTCCAGGCTCCATATGCAAGTGGCCAAACTGCCTTCTTTACCTCCCGGGCTGAGTTTGACCGCCATTTGACAAGGCTCCATCTTGGCCGAGGTAGGCGGACACTCTGTGTGCCCGTGTGTTTATGGGTGTGTTGATCTGTATGTGGCTAAAGGCTCAGGTGACCTATGCCTGGGTTCCGGTCCAGAGTGGCCACTTTCTGCCTGGGTGATCTTGAGCGAGTTACTTCAATTTTCTGAGCATCCTCCCAACCCCCTCCCTCCCCAGTGTTTCAGCAAATAAGAGCTATGAGGAGGACCTACTTCAAGCTAAGTGCTTAGTTTGGTAAGCTGCCTAGATCCTGATGTTTCCGATTCTGCCCCCCACCTTTACCACCTCCCCCGGGGGAATTTGCAGCAGGAGATGCGGATGGGAGCACAGGGACCCCGCCCTAGCACAGGCAGCTTGCGAAACCACAGAGGAGCCATCTTCTGGAGCTGCCAAACTAAAGCCACAGGCACGGGGCTGTGTGGGGGCTGGAATTCCAGCGCCAGCAGCTCCCCAGCTCCTGATTCCCGAGTCATGAAGTCATCCCTCACCAGGGCTTAACCCCTTCTCGCTCCCCACCCCCATGTGTACCAGGCGTTCAGCGGAGATTCTCCCTTCTGTGGTGGGAGGGGAGAAATTTCGCTCCCAGCCTGACCTCCCTCCCAGGAATCCAGCTGCCCCACACAGACAGACAGACAGGGTGGAAGGAGACCCAAAAGTCTGCTTCCACCCATCTCTCCCCAGAAGCCTGGGCCTCTCCCACAGAGGGTAACCTTGTCTTAGGGATGGATGTGCCTTTCCAGGCTGGCTCTGTATCCCTGGCAGGTCTCTGCTGGGTGGAGGACAGCGTGGGGCAGTCAGAAGGAGAGGCTGGCCTCTTTTCTGAGTGTGTAGCTGACTCACCGTGTGACCCTGTGCAAGTCACTGTAGGAGGGATTAGATTCTTTCCCTTTCTGTGAAATGGGAGGGCAGGACCTCCCTGGCCTCCAGCTGGTGTTCCTAGGTTCTGAGCAGACCCCGCCCCTCTCCACACCTCCTGCAGTTAGGGGGTTTGGTGGGGGAGAAGAATGTTTGGGCTAGGGGTTTGTATTGACCTTATTCGCCACCCTGACTCTTCTGGGAAATGGTAGGCACTTGAATATTTGAGTTCATTAGTGAAAGAATGAACTTTGCCCCGGGGCTGCTGTTCTTGTGGGCAGACAAAGCCGCAGCCCAGAAGCTAGCTGGGAGGGTGGTGTGAATCCCAAGTATTTCTGACTCTCTAGAAGGAGCTTTGTTTTCCCCTCAGCTGAATTTGTGGGTTTGGAAGCAAGGATGGATGTTCTGCAGGTCCTGGGGCAGCTCTCTGCCTTCCTGGATCTTTCCTTGTGAAAGCTTCTCAGTGGCGGTGGACCTGAGATTCGAGCTGGGGACAGCTGGGGCCCCATTCGTGGCAGCAGAGGGGTACTCAGGGGTGCTGCAGTGGACACTCCGTGAGAGCAGGGACGGGGCTCCACACTGCATGGCTGCAGAATGGCTCCGTGGGAGATGTTTGGAAGGCTGAAGACACGAGTGTGCTCACGTACACTTGACTCACCAGGTTCCCGGCAGCGCCCTGACCCGAGGCTGTCCTGGGACGTGAGTGAGCCAGCCCTGCCTGTCCCAGCCTGGTCTGACTCAGCTGGGAAAGATGTCCGGGTCAGGGTAAAACCAGAGCCAGCAGCCCTCTGCCTGCCGTGGGTGAATCAGCAGTGACAGCATAAGAGCACCCCGGAGCGTGGACTGGGAACGCTGGCTCTGAAGTCAGTCTTCACTCCGTCTGCTCCCACGAGTCACCCATAGAAAATGACTTAATGTCTAAAGGGCCCAGTTTCCTCAGTTGTAAAACAGAAGTGAAGACTGGTCTTTTAGAGTTATTAAGAGCAGGTCCTGGCCTATAGCAAGTGCTCAGTATAGGGTACCTAGCATATTTATATTCTGATGATGCCACCTTCATTATTTTAAATCAGCCCAGAATGGGACAGTGTTTCGTCTAAGGTCACACAGCAAGTTAGGCTCTAACCTGATGCCCTTCCAGCACCCCAACTCCCGTTCCTGAGCATTCACTTCACTGCCTTGCGGGGCTCGGGGGCTGCTAAAGAGCACTGGCAGGGGGAGCTACTGGTTAATGTGTCTCCTGTTTTCACCCTAGATCCGAGAAACTGAGGTCATCGACCCTNCTTCACTGCCTTGCGGGGCTCAGGGGCTGCTAAAGAGCACTGGCAGGGGGAGCTACTGGTTAATGTGTCTCCTGTTTTCACCCTAGATCCGAGAAACTGAGGTCATCGACCCTCAAGACCTCCTGGAAGGCCGATACTTTTCCGGAGACTTACCTGATGACGAGGACATCGGGGGGCCTGGGCAGGAATCCGATGACTTTGAGCTGTCTGGCTCTGGAGATCTAGGTATGGAGGAAGTAGGGGGCCGGCCTGGGGCTCAAGGCTGCAGAGAGCTTATCTTTTACAAGGGTGACCCCACTTTGGGGCTTGAATTTTCCTATTGTGCCCCTCCCCGTTAAAAAAAAAGATGGGGGGAACAAAAGTAACCAGATCAACCCATCCCTGAGACCCTTTCCAGGCAAATGGTTTCTTGCTCGAGTCCATTTGTAGTAGAAAACCAGTCTGAACCTGTCCGCCTTTGGACGGGATTGGGTGGGAGTGGGCGTTGGGAGGAGAACTGAACTGTGGCCTGTTTTCCTTCCTTTGAAAAGCAAAGAGAGTGCTCAGGAGCCTGGGGGCAGGGTGGGGAGAGCTGTGGGTGGGAACCTAGAACCAACCCCTGCTTCTGCAAGGATGGGACTGAGGATAGGTGAAGGGGCCTCCTGGGTTCAGGGCCAGGGTCCATGTCTCTCTTGGTCGCTCCCTGGCCCTGGCTGCCAGGCTAGGCAGGGCTTCTGAAAAGCCTCCCTCCTCTGTGTGGGGTGGTGTAACAATTTGAAGTTTGAGTTCTGGAGTCACATAATCCTGAGTTCAAACTGCCGCTCTGTGACCTCTGAGCCTAATCTGTAACATGGGAATAGAAATGACTGTATATGTCGAGGAGATTAGACTGAGTTAAAAGCCCTGGGCACTTAAAACGTTCTGAGTGAATACATTGATATTGGAATTTCTAATATTTACTGTTGCAGTCTAGAGTCTTCTCAAATGAGTCCCCTGGGAATCTTGTTAAAATCCAGATTTTGATTTAGTGGCCCCTGAAATTCTGCATTTCCTCCCGTCCTGGGTGATGTTTTTGGTCCTGGGATCTATATGGAGCAAGGGTTTAGAGCTGACAGAGCACCTGCCCAGTGACCAGCTCAACATTCACACGAAAGAACCAGGGAGGCGGGTCTCAGGAGCTCCATTTTACAGAGGAGATGACTGAGACTGGGGTGGGAATGATCACCTGCCGGACATATGCCAGACATACGCTTATCACCTGTTGAGCATTTGGGGGCCAGTTGTGAATTAGAACTCGCACCAGCCATGGCTGTAGGGGTCATCAACCGGGGAGTGACCGGCTTCACATTCACACGGCCTTTCTGACCTTACAGGTGACTCAGAGGACGTCCGGATCTTCCCAGAAGTGATGCACCCCTTGGTAAGTAGCTCCGCACTTTGGCCGCTCCTTTGCTCAGCACCTGTTGAGAGAAGCAGAATAAATTCGAGTCTGACCTCATTCTGCAAGAAGGCTTTTTTATCTGTGGCCCTGAACTCTTGGGACAGGCACAGCTAAGGGTCACAGGCAGACCTTTCCCTCTATAGGGATAATCACTAAGTGATAAACACTTGCACGTGTTTCCAGTCTCTTTTGCTTTTTAAATTTTTATTTCATTTATTTATCTGACTGTGCTGGATCCCAGATGTGGCGCTTGGGATCATGCGGGATCTTTAGCTGCAGTAGGTAGGATCTAGCTCCCTGACCAGGGATCACACTTGGGGCCCCCTGCCTTGGGAGCTCAGAATCTTAACCACAGGACCACCAAGGAAGTCTTTCCAGCCTCATTTTTGTGTGCATTTCTAGGTATTTCCCAACATTAATATCAAGTTACACATACCATTCTATGTACTGCATTTTATAATCAGAGTTCACCCAGTTGCCCCTACCTATGGAAAAGTGGTTTATGATTTTTTTTGACGTCCTACAACAACAGTATAACAAGCATCTTTTACACAAATCTCTGATTAGCTCCTTAGGACAGAGTCTCAGAGGCAAACTGCTGCGCTGAAAGGCAAACTGTTCCTACCATTTTGCCAAACCACCCTCCGGGATATTACTCTAAAACACCTGCTTCCCTATGCCCTTGGTCACAGTATTCATTCCCCACTGGGGGTAGATTTCCTGGAAAAGTTGGGCTTTCCTGGTGATTCAGATTGTAAAGCATCTGCCTGCAATGCAGGAAACCCAGGTTCAATCCCTGGGTCGGGAAGATCCCCTGGAGAAGGGAATGGCAACCCACTCCAGTATTCTTGCTTGGAGAATCCCATGGACAGAAGAGCCTGGTGGGCTACAGTCCACGGAGTCGCAAACAGTCAGACACAACTGAGCAGCCAACACACATAAGAAAAGTTGAGGGTAAGGATTCGACAGCGTGATTGTTGAGGGGTGGTTGTTGACGTCTGCTCTGGGACCACGTGGTTTGGCCAGCAAGAGGCAGAACCATTCCTCGCCCAGCTGAATGTCCCTACCCCCTGCCTTGGATCCCTCTCCCTACAAACCACCCTGAGTGCTGGTCTCTTCTCCTTTCCACCATCCAGGTCCCTATAGATAACCACATCCCTGAGAAGACAGGGAGCGGAGTTCCCACCGAACCCAAGGAACTGGAGGAGAATGAAGTTATCCCCAAGAGGTCGTCCCCTTTTGATGGGGACGAGGATGTGTCCAACAAGGTGTCCATGTCTAGCACAGCCCAGGGTGGCAACATCTTTGAGAGGACAGAGGTGCTGGCAGGTAAGGCCCTGGGCTTCCCGCAAGATACCTCAAAAGGGGAGAGGGCTTGGGCAGGGATAGTGCTGCAGACAAGGATGCCTCTGGTCCAGTGGTCCCCAACCTTTTTGGCACCAGGCACCAGTTTCATGGAAGACAGTTTCTCCACCGACTGGATGGGGTAGGGGTGACGATGGTTCAGATGCTAATGCGAGTGATGGGGCAGATGAAACTTCGCTTGCTCACCTACTGCTTGCCTCCTGCTCTGCAGCTGGTTCCTAGTAAGCCACTGACCAGTACCAGCCCCGGGGGTTGGGAACCCCTGCTCTAGCCCATTAGGTGATTTGATACCCCTTCCTGCAGCCACTGGGTGTGCTGGGGCCTTGAAGGATAACCCTTCCCCTTAGAGGTGGCNCCAGTGTTCTTGCCTGGAGAATCCCAGGGACGGGGGAGCCTGGTGGGCTGCCGTCTATGGGGTCACACAGAGTCCGACATAACTGAAGCAACTTAGCAGCAGCAGCAGCAGCATGACATCTTATGAAACCAATCCTATTTTCCCCATTTATAGAAGAGGGAGCTGAGGCACAAAGAGGTTAAGTGCCTTGAACCAGACAAAGTCACACAAGTCACGCAACTAGTGTTCATACTGCTTGGCCATTGTCTGAAAAGTCGCTGTCAGCTCTGCATTCCTTCATTTTAAGGTGACCCCTCTGGAAATACATAGGCATAGTGTGAGGAGAAGGGAAGGTATGCATATACACATAATGTATGTACATGCACGTCTTTCTTGACCTACAACTGGGCTATGTCCCAATAAATCCATCATAAGTTGAAATAATCGAAGTTGAAAATTTATTTAATTCACCTAACCTACCAAGTGAAAGTCACTCAGTCTTGTCCGACTCTTTGCAACCCCATCCCATGGAATTCTCCAGGCAAGAATACTGGAGTGGGTAGCCTTTTCCTTCTCCAGGGGATTTTTCCAACCCAGGGATGGAATCCAGGTCTCCCGCATTGCAGGTGGATTCTGTATCAGCAGAGCCACAAGGGAAACATCCTAGCTTAGCCTTTGTTGTTCAGTTACTAAGTCACGTCCGACTCTTTGTGACCTCATGGACTAAAGCATGCCAGGCTCCTCTGTCCTCCACTGTCCCCTGGAGTTTGTTCAAATTCATGTCCATTGAGTGGGTGATGCTATCCCGTGTGCGTGCACGCTAAGTCGCTTCAGTTGTGTCCGACTCTGCGACCCTACAGACTGTAGGCCACCAGACTCCTCTGTCCGTGGGATTCTCCAGGCAAGAACACTGGAGTGGGTTGCCACTTCCTCCTCCGGGGCTCGAACCTGCGTCTCTTATGTCTCCTGCATTGGCAGGTGGATTCTTTACTAGTGCCAGCTGAGAAGCCCTGATGCTATTCTATGTACTTAAATGTACTCAGAACACTTACATTGGCCTAGAGTTGGGCAAAATCATCTAACACAAGGCCTATTTAATAATAAAGCGTTGACTCTCTCATGTAATCTATTAATACTGTAACGAAAGTGAGAAACAGAATGGTTTTCAGTTTATCAGCTGCCTACCCTCACAGTCACCTGGTGGACCGAAAACCGAGGCTCGTTGCCGTGGCCCTAACATCAGGAGAGACCAGACTGCCTATCGGCAGCCCAGAAAAAGATCAGAGTTTAAAGTACGGTTTCTTCTGAATGTGTATTGCTGTCTCACCAGGTAAAGTGGAAACAATCATAATTGGAGCCATGGTAAGTCAGGGACCACAAAACCAGCTGAGTCCAGGATACTCCCACCCAGGATGAGGTGCTAGGGGTGTGTATTTACAGACACCATCCAGAGTGGTGAGGGGATGCTTAGAACCTGAGAGGGGCTTGGGATGAACTTAGCAGAGTGGGTCCCACTTTAAGATTCTAGCACCAGTGAGTCCATAAAGAACTTGGTTCCAAGGCTCTGCCTTAGCCCCAACCCTCACCCGTGAGCTTTACCTGCTCCTCTCCCACCCCAGGGAGCGAGCAACCAGTTGTAACAGGTGTTCACCAATTTACCACTGAAATCATTGTGGCACAGCCATCCAACCTGCCTTTGTCCCCTGGGGTCTGGAACAGAGCCTTTTTGGGTGAATATGGTCAGGGCTGTTGCAAAACTCAGGAGATGTTGCCCTGCTGGTTTCATTCCCCTTAAAACCACTTCCTCTCTCCTCTGCCATCTTCATGGTCTGTGCCCACAGCCATCAGCATCCTCCCCAGGGAGGAAGGTGTCTGAGAATATTACCCACACTGTGGTCATGATGACTTTCTATTTAAAGAAACTCAACTTCAAAGAAACAGAAGAGAGAAACTCGAAGATCAATGCTCCCAGAAGACTTCAACCAAAAGACTTGCCCCCCCACCCCACCCCGTGGTCTCTC
Organism: Raphicerus campestris; assembly: GCA_006410735.1. Classification (NCBI taxonomy): domain Eukaryota; kingdom Metazoa; phylum Chordata; class Mammalia; order Artiodactyla; family Bovidae; genus Raphicerus; species Raphicerus campestris. The sequence goes on along the minus strand of SJYW01053364.1, from coordinate 574,109 downwards.
AGGCAGCATGCGTGTGTTAGTCGCTCAGTCGTGCCCAACTCTTTGTGACCCCATGGACTGCAATCCACCAGTTTCCTCTGTCCATGAGATTTTCCAGGCAAGGATACTGGAGTGGGTTGACATTTCCTTCTCCAAGGGGTCTTCCCAACCCAGGGATCGAACCCGGGTCTCCTGTACTGCAGGCAAATTCTTTACCAACTGAGGCAGCATGAGAGCTGGTAAACTGGGAGATTTGGGGAACAGAGATTTTGACCTTATTCACAGCAGGAACACAATATGTACCCCATCCACTCCCTACCCCCAATCTCGCCCTTTGTAACACACACATATGCTACCTACACATAGCAGGGAATTAAGAGTGTTAAAGGCTATGAAGTCGAAAATTAAAAGAATATCAGAGCCCCAGACTTTGTATCAAAAGTACAGGATTCAAATCAGACGCTGCCATCAACCTGCTCTGTTTCCTGGGGCTTCTCTCTCAGAGCCTTGGTTTCCCCATCTGTAAAATGAGGATGAAATATGGAGGACAGCAATGACTCTCAACTCTGTTCTGATCCTGAGAACATGAAAAAGTGAAGATTATCTTTAAGGACCCGATGTATTGTTTAACAATAAATACTCAATGCTTGGGAGGACAACAGTGCCACCTGCTGCTTTCACACTGCACTTGCAAAATCCAAATTTTATACCTGCCAATACAATCCCATACTCTTTGATATTCATTGAGCACTTATTCAGTGTTCAAGCGTTGCAATGCACCTCCTAGGCCACACCAGGATAAGCTCCTTCCCATATGAAGCTCACAGTCTAGGGTGGACAATTGACGTGTACATAAAGCCCTTTGATCCAAGGTGGGCAGTACATGGTTCAAATGAGATTCTATGGGAAAACAAGATGGAAAGCCTGGGGCCAGAGCCAGCTTCGTGGGTTTGTGACCTTGACAGGCACACAAGACCCTGCTTGGCAGGGCCCTGCTTTGATTTCATGCTCTGCTATCGCTGTCTTGAAAGTTTAAATAATTTTTGAACAAGGGGTTATATATTTTCATTTTGCCCTGGGCCTGCAAATTATGTAGTCTTGTCTTGGGGAAATTTTTTTTTTTTAACATATAACATTATATTAGTATCTGTGTACAACATAATGGTGCGATATTTGAATACACTGTAAAACGATCACCGTATTAAGTCTAATTAGGGAATTTTTTTTTTTGGCTGTGCTGGGTCTTCATTGCTGCTGCACGCGGCTTTCTCTAGTTGTGGTGTGCAGGCTTCTCACTGAGGTGGCTTCTTTCGTTGCGGAGCAATGGCTCTGTAGTTGTGGCACACAGATTTAGTTGCCCTGTGGCATGTGGGATCTTTCTGGACCAGGGATCGAACCTCTGTTCTCTGCATTGGCAGATGGATTCTTACCCACTGGACCACCAAGGAAGTCCCGAATTAGGGAAATCTCAAAGAACGGACTGTCTGAGCTGAGTTTGGAGAACCGAGCAGTAGTAGAGTGGAGGAGGAAGCCTCTTCTAGCAAGGGAGATGGAGAGGGAGGGGAGTTTGATGTTAGACAGATTCAGGCCTGGGGGAGAGAAGACCTCCCAGGACAGTCAGCAGCTGAAACTCAGAAGACAGGCCAGGGTTGGAGCTCTGAGGGCACAGACTTTCATAGGTGGGACCAAGGGCCTGGGAGTGTCCTGCAGATAGTGCAAAAAATAGAGCTGCATGGCTGGGCTTTCAGGCCAAGCTAGGTCCTTGGCTTCCAGGACTCCTGCCTGGTGGAGTGGTGGAGGAAGTTCTTGAGGGCAGAACTGGAAAGGCCCTTGAGCCCCAACTCCCCGTGTGATATGCTATGAAAACTTTTACCGTCTTTACAAGTGGCTTCCTGCTTCAATCTCACAGGGCAGTGAGCTCAAACTCTCCTGGGACGGGCACTCATGTGGAGGACGTTTTCCATCCAGCTGTTCCCTGGGTTCCTCAGCCAGGATCCACTCCCAGGAGCCATGGCAGACTCTGAACAAGCTTCTCTTTCCCATCATTATGGGTTTCAGTCTGCTGACAGCAGAGAACGGAACTTAGCCAAGACTTTGAGGACTCTAAGAGCAAAGCTCATTTTGCCCCCTTGGGAAATATCAGCTTCTTCTTTTTCATGGGGATTTCTATGTTCTGGGGAAAGCATCTCAGGAAATGAACTTAGAGCTTAAAGAAAGTCCCAGAAGGGTGAGAGCCCTTGACCCACATTTCAGACCAGTTCTCCCCTTTCGGCACCCCCAGGGGATGGTACAAGTAGTTGGTTGGCACCTATCATATCTATGTCATGGTTTCCATAGCCCAAGTCAGGACCCTCCCTGTGGGGCACACATTTGGCAGAGGGTGGAGAGTCTGGGCAGTGATAAATTGCAGTTTTATCCCTGGGCTCCATCCAAAGAAGCTGCTCTTTCTTGGTTATTGCCCAGCAGATCCCATGAGATCTGCCTAGAGTTGTCCTGGGCAAGTTTTGTTTTGGGTCTTGTGGTTGCCCCTGGGCCTGCTTAGAGGCAGCAGGTGGTCCCTAGAGCAGGGACAGGGGCTCAGGGACGCTGGCTACCTCTGAACCCCCATTGCTCCTCCAGGAAGTATCACAAGTGAGCCATCTGCTCCGCCACACACGTGGTCCTCTACTCTGTGTGTATGTGGGGGAAGCACACTGGGGCACCTCCCTCTGGGAGCAGGTGGGTCATACAGATCAGACTCTGCCCTGGCTGGGAGTGTATGTCAACACAGCAGAGCAATCTCCGACCCTTAGGACTGACTGCATGTTACTGGGCCTGCGAAAGAAATGCCTGGGTAGACAATTAAGATGGCAAGACCTGACCACTGCCCCAGGGACCTGCCCAGCCACCACAGTTGTGGACCAGAGGGCAAACATCTGCATGGGTTCTATGCCTGGCTCCAGCCAGAAAAAGACTAAGGAAAGGACTGAGCTCTGTATTGCAGAGTGGAAGCCAGCACTCCAGGACAGGTTCCCCATGCTCCAGAAGGGACTTGGTGCTTGGAGTGGGACCCAGTGTTCCAGGCAGGACCTGGTGCTTCAGGGTCAGCAGGGCAAGCGTGAGCCCATGCCCCATGTGTGTGAAGTACTACCCGTTTCTTCTTTCAGGGAAGACACAGCTGCCTGGAGGGTCACTGCTCTAGGCTAGGCTTTTCATAATGTGTGAAACTGTATGCCAGACCCAGAGAGATGGAGAGAAACGAAGATGCAGGGACAGGGATACACAAAGAAGAGAGATCTACAGGAAAACTCCCTGGTGGTCCAGGGACTAAGACTCTGCACTTCCACCGCATGGGGGAAGGGTTCCATTCCTGGTCTGGAAATTAAGATCCCACAGGCCATGTGGCGTGGCCAAAAACAAACAAACAAAAACAAAAAAACTATAGTTACTGCGGGAGAAAACCACACTCCTGACTGGATACAAAGGGAGCATCACTCAGGCGGAGTCTTCCTAGACGGAAAAGGACGAGGGAGTAACCGGTGTAAGACCCGCAGGGCCAGGTTTCTAGGGCGAAGAGCTTTCTGCAAGTCGGCCTGCAGCTTTCACTTCCGCAGCACCGAGGCGGAGGGCAGGGCTCAGGACCCAGAAAACCGGCCCCCGGCCAGGTCTCAGCGTCCAGGCCGCTCCTCCTACGTCTGGATGAAGAGGTGGAAGTTGGTGCGCGTGAACTCGTGATGGATGCTTTCCAGGAGCGCATCGGCATCAGCGGCAGGCGCCGCCGGGGCGCCCGGGGCCCCCGGCCGCGCGCTGTACTCAGGCGTGTAGGTGAAGGAGAAGGCGCTGGGGTAGAAAAGGCCGTCGGTGCGCACGAGGCTCAAGGGCACTGTGATGGGTGTGCGCAGCCAGCGCCAGTCGCTGCCGAAGACGGCTACGTCGGGTACCACACACACCAAGGACCGCGGGCTCCTGGGGGTGGGGCATCGAGGGCAAGGGCAGCAGCGATGCTGACGGCGTGCACCCCACTCCCCACCAGCTCCGTTCTCTGGGAGACAGGGAACCCCCTACCCCCATACCTGTACATGGTTTCGGCCTCCACGTCCCCGAACCACACTTTGAGCCCCGCGTGGAAGTTCTCACCGTGGAGCTCCAAGGTGGCCACGTCGCCCCCGCCACTCAGCTGGGGGAGAGTGAGACCAAGGGGTGTGGGAGAAGCGGAGGGCGCGGGGGGAGCTGAGAGCTCGCAGTTCTCCCTCACCTGCACTCCCACCCCGCCCACGGCAGTCAGGATCCACGCCCGCCTACGCCCCGCAGCGCCCGGATTCACCTCAAGGGTGCTGATGAGCGGCACGGGAGTGACCGGCTCCCGGGTGCACGCCAGGCTGGTACTGAAGGAGAATTCCACCGACTCGGTGCCGATGATGGTCCAGCAAGAGTTGTCGTTGAGCAGCGCTCTGTTGGCCTCCTTGGCGCAGGGGGAGGCCTGAGGGGAGACCCCAGGGGATGGAGAAGAAGCTGCGGCCGCGGCTGCCTTCAGCGCATCCAGCCGGCGCGGTGTCCGGGCTTCCGCATTCCTAACGTTCCAGCCCTGGGCTCTGCGGTTTACCTGCCCTGCGAGCTCCGACCAAACCTTTAATTTCTGTATTTAGAGTTACCTCAGCTCGCTGGACTAGCAGGTTTCTAAAGATCTATGTTCTTAGAATTCTAGAATTCCATTTTTAAAAAAAGAAAAGAGAAACATTGTGCAATCCTGTGCCCTAAACATTCCAACACTTTAAAATGCTTTTGGAAGGATTATTGCTCAATAATAATGTGATTATCTACGTATTATGATTTTATCTCAACATTCCATGATACTGTTCTTTGTATTGCTTAATAATAGCAGTTTTTCATATTTGACAATCTTATGTCTTAACAGTCCATGATTCAACCTTGCTCAGTAATACTCAAAAATTAGTTAGTTAAGTCGCTCAGTCGTGTCCGACTCTTTGTGACCCGGTGGACTGTAGCCCACCAGGCTCCTCCGTCGATGGAATTCTCCAGGCAATGCTGGATTGGGTTGCCATTTCCTTCCCCTGGGGATCTTCTCAATCCAGGGATCGAACCCAGGTCTCCCACAGTGCAGGCAGACACTTTAAACGCTTTAACCTCTGAGCCACCAGCCAAGACTACTATTTACTACTGATTTTTATCTACATTCTACAGTTTTTTTTTTCTTAACCCTGTGCCTCCAGGCTTGTGGGATCTTAGTTCTCAGACCAGAGATGGAACCCCAGCCCCCTGTGGTGGAAGTGCAGAGTCATAACCACTGGACCACCTGGGAATTCCCCTACGATTTTATATCACAACATTCTATGACTTTAATAGCCTTTGGGAAGGAGCGTTGCTCAATGTTACTATTACTATTCTTTTCTACCTTCTCTGATTCTATCCTGATAGTCTTCATGTTTAACATTCCACAGGAGGTAGTGTTGCTAAGTGAGCAGCAACCACGATGGTCGTGATAATGGTGATCTTATATCCCACTGTTCTTTGCAGTTCTGATTTTCTGGGAGACTTGGTGCTGAGAGTCTCCGCTTCTCACCTGAAACTGCACCACCTTCTCTGTAGCGAGACATAAGTAGGTGCCGCCTCCTCCTGGAGGACCACCGGGAAACTGGAATGCACACTTGTGGAGCTGGGAGATGGGCTCATCCACATCGAGGAGGGCACACTGTTTGGCTACTTTGCGGATGATCTACGGCAGAAGTATGGGGGAGATGTGGGAGCAGGGTGCCTGGGTGCCCACAGGCTGCCCTCCCAGCCAGCTCTCTGCTACCCCAGTAGCCATGCGAAATGCTAGCGTATTGCTGGCATATCCGACCCCCCCACCATGACAGCTCTTGACCTCCACACAGTCCCACAAACGCTGAGTGTCCTCAGTAAAGATAGGGGTCATCATGCTTTGGGTGCTCACCCTCAGCCCTTCTCTTGTGGATGGATCTGGGGTGACCCATCCAGCCGTGCCCTCCCATCCCATACCATCGGAGGTAGGGTGATGCCCGTGACCGTGCAGACGAGCTGCACCAGGGAGCCGTAGCGGACGTAGCCCTCTCGAGGTGGGAAGTCCCCCTGGGAACAGTGTTCATCAGCTGAGGAATAAACAGAAGGCAGGAGGGCTTCAGGGCTCCAACACTTCTGTCCCAAATCCTCTGCCTCTGGCCCCACCTCACGTCACACATGCGTCTTATGGGCAGGGTTGGCGCACAGGGAGGTGGCTCAGGCTGAAAATTCTCAGAAACCCCTTGTGGCTCATCCTTAAGAATGCCTGTGCTCTAGGGGCAGGGGCTGAGCTGGGGAAAGGGGCTGGATGCTGGAGTCAGAGTAGCTGGGTTCAGTTACCAACTCAGGATTTTTGACAAGTCTTTTGGTGTCTGGAAACCTTGGTTCCGTGGGGCAACATTTACTTCCGTGGATGAGTTACAGTGAAGATTAAATAAGTGAATGCATGTGAAGTGCCCAACCCCAGGCCTGCTGGTGGGATTACCCAGGTGGAGAGTGAAGGCGGCCCACTGGCGTGCACTGGCCACAAAGTCCCCGTCCTCCACGGAGAGGTAGCGCGTGGAGACCGTCTGAGAGCGCAGGCGGTTGAAGAGCGAGACCTTCGAGCCAGAGGATATGCACACTGCGAGGGGAGATGGAATCAGTGCCAGGCCGGCTTGGCCCCTTGGAATTGCCAGTTCCCACCCTCTGTCTCCTGAGCCAATCTGGCTCAAATTCCCAGACACACTAGCCATTCATTGTATCACGGCTATTTATCCAGCACCTGCTATAATCGTGCTTCTATATCTCTGTCTGGTCCTTTTCACTGCCTGGGCACGAAAAACAGAATTTTATCAAGTAGTTACTAAATGCCTGCTTGGTGGCCTGCCCTACGCTGGGTGCCAGGCACCAAAGGGTGAATTAGACCTAGTTTTGCTCTGGAGGAGTTCAGAGTCTCGGAGTGGGGACCAGGAATAAATAGAAACTTTCAGTAGGATGTAGTAAGGGCTGCATGGATTTTAGAAGGCTTTCTGGAGGAGGTTATACTCTCAGCTGGGGAGGATGAGGTAGGTAGGAGTTGCTCAGGAGACTGTATAAGCAAAAGGCATGTGGTGTGAAATAGCAGTCTATTTCTACGGTTTATTGATCTCTTTTGGCCTTTAGCACAGATTCAGAGCCACCATTCTGCTTTCTGATTGGATTTTGAGCACCTGGGGAGAAAGCACTGGGGCAACACCCATTCTTCCCTCGCAGTGCCAGGCATACTGTGGGTGCTCAATGCATACTTCACCCAAGTTCCCATCCACTATCATAATGATGATAGCTAACGTTCATTGTTTTTCAGGTACTGTTTCAAATGCTGAACATGAGTTAGCTCTTTTGCTTCTCAACAACCGTCTGCAGTAGATAGTATTATCTTTACTCAAGAGAACAACTCCCTCAGGATCACACAGCTAGCCAGCGGCAGAGCTAGGATTCAAACCCAGGCCACCTCGCTCCAGAATCTGCACGTAAAACTGTCACACTGTACCACCTAACCATTCCCTGGCCCTGTCCTCACACCAGCGGCCAGCCAGAGCACTACCAGGATCTGAGACATCCTTCAGCGTTTTTAACAGAAAGTAACAAGGTGCGGGGTGGGAGTGGGCTTGAGTCACATCAACTCAAGTTCAAATGCTGGCTGGACCACTTTTCCAGCTGGGCAAACCTAAGCAAGTCATTTGGAAGGTGATGGGCCCCAATATTTCTTTTTTCTTTTCCTTTTTTCTGGTCCCACTGAGTGGCATACAGGATCTTAGGGTTCACCAACCAGGTATCAAGCCTGAGTCCCTTACAGTGGAACCACAGAGTCTTAACCACTGGACTGCCAGGGAAGTCCAAGGGCCGAACATTTCTTAAACGAATGGATGGATGTTCCGCATCTCATTTTCCTCACCTACCACTCACCTTACAAGGATGAGCATCAAACAGGGTGATGAAGGTACATGCCTGCCAAGAAAGGCCCCCTTGGCCCAGATTCTCCCTTCCATCTTCCAGGGAGGGTGATGGTGTTATTGTCATTCAGGTTTTTTTCCCCTGTATTTTCAAACCTATTAGCCCTGGGGTTTATCACTTGGCATCCAGGGCAGTACTTATCTCCAAACGTCTCTTTGATCAGCTATGTGTGTCTCTCCCCTGCTAGGCTAGGCTGTTCCTCCAGAACAGACACTTGCAATGCACATCAGGCACTGAATAAATATTTTAAACTGAATTTCCTCTTCTTTTTTATTATATTTTGTCGTTAGTTCAGCACCTGCCAGCTATTTTGGGGACCCCCAACCTCAAACTGGGTACCTAAGCCACACCCACTCATCCAGACCCGGCCCCGCTTTCGGCTCAGACTCCCAGGCCTCTCCCCCTCCCCCTTTCCAAATCAAGCCGCTTGCAGACCTGCGGCACCTCCCCAAGCCCGCCGCGCGGCCAGGCCCCGCCCCCGCTCACGGTCGGTGTTTTTCAGCGACTGTTTCTTCTGCGAGGGCTTGGAGATGACCTTGATGAGGCGGCTGTGGAAGGTGCCCAGCTCCCGCCCGCCTCGGAGCATGAGCCGCAACACCAGTCGGAAGTGCTTCCTCTTGTCTGCGTCCGAGATGTACAGAGTCTTGGCGCAACTGAATTCCTACCAGGTTCGCGGGGACGGGGTCGTCTCATCGCAGCCCTAAGTCCCGGGATGAGCCCACCTCCCCCAGTTATCTGACGCCCGCCCCCATCGGACGTGACATGACACGTCCAAGCTCTTGGGCACAGCCTCAACCTGATCTCTCCGCATCCCCACCTATCTTTTGGCTCCTGCAGGGGGAGTTGAAGGAGCCCCCTCCCCTCTCCAGTCTCCTCCAAGGGAGAAGTGAGGATGGGAGAAGGAATCACAGCCAACCCACCCCCACCGCCCCCCTCCTGCCGTGAGCTCTCACCCTGGAGTCGGGCTGCTCTTCGAAATTCAACTTCTGCGTCTCGGCGGCGCTGCCGGACGCGCCGTCTAGTCCCATGTAACCGTAGACCAGGGACCCAGTCTCCCCTGCCTGGTGGGCTGCAAAGGGATGCGAGCGGGCTCTGGAAGCACTCAGGTGTCAGCCAGGCAAGCTTAGTTCTCGCCGCCAGAGGGCGCGGCGAGACTGCGCCTGAGAACCGTCCCGCTACCGGGCCCTACAGAGTCGCCGGTCCGCTTATAAACTGAGCCGCCCGGCCGCCCTGGAGTCCGCCCTCACCTTGCCCCGGCACTGGCTTCACCCTCCAGCCAGGACCTGCGAGGTAGACACAGGGCGGCGGGCAGAAGAACCTGCGGAGACATGTAAGCGCCGGACTCGTATATCCATCTCCACTTCAGTGTCCTGTTTTTGAGGCATCTCAAAGATAGCAGAAAGCCAACGGAATCCTTGATTCCTCCTCCATCTCCCGAGGTTTCTCCGCGACTGTGAACCCCATTAATACTCGAATCTTTCTTTT
>SJYW01053364.1:545644-560946 GCA_006410735.1 Raphicerus campestris | reverse complement strand
TTCTCCAGGCAAGAATACTGGAGTGGGTAGCCTTTTCCTTCTCCAGGGGATTTTTCCAACCCAGGGATGGAATCCAGGTCTCCCGCATTGCAGGTGGATTCTGTATCAGCAGAGCCACAAGGGAAACATCCTAGCTTAGCCTTTGTTGTTCAGTTACTAAGTCACGTCCGACTCTTTGTGACCTCATGGACTAAAGCATGCCAGGCTCCTCTGTCCTCCACTGTCCCCTGGAGTTTGTTCAAATTCATGTCCATTGAGTGGGTGATGCTATCCCGTGTGCGTGCACGCTAAGTCGCTTCAGTTGTGTCCGACTCTGCGACCCTACAGACTGTAGGCCACCAGACTCCTCTGTCCGTGGGATTCTCCAGGCAAGAACACTGGAGTGGGTTGCCACTTCCTCCTCCGGGGCTCGAACCTGCGTCTCTTATGTCTCCTGCATTGGCAGGTGGATTCTTTACTAGTGCCAGCTGAGAAGCCCTGATGCTATTCTATGTACTTAAATGTACTCAGAACACTTACATTGGCCTAGAGTTGGGCAAAATCATCTAACACAAGGCCTATTTAATAATAAAGTGTTGAATCTCTCATGTAATTTATTAATACTGTAATGAAAGTGAGAAACAGAATGGTTTTCAGTTTATCAGCTGCCTACCCTCACAGTCACCTGGTGGACCGAAAACCGAGGCTCGTTGCCGTGGCCCTAACATCAGGAGAGACCAGACTGCCTATCGGCAGCCCAGAAAAAGATCAGAGTTTAAAGTACGGTTTCTTCTGAATGTGTATTACTGTCTCACCAGGTAAAGTGGAAACAATCATAATTGGAGCCATGGTAAGTCAGGGACCACAAAACCAGCTGAGTCCAGGATACTCCCACCCAGGATGAGGTGCTAGGGGTGTGTATTTACAGACACTAGCCAGAGTGGTGAGGGGATGCTTAGAACCTGAGAGGGGCTTGGGATGAACTTAGCAGAGTGGGTCCCACTTTAAGATTCTAGCACCAGTGAGTCCATAAAGAACTTGGTTCCAAGGCTCTGCCTTAGCCCCAACCCTCACCCGTGAGCTTTACCTGCTCCTCTCCCACCCCAGGGAGCGAGCAACCAGTTGTAACAGGTGTTCACCAATTTACCACTGAAATCATTGTGGCACAGCCGTCCAACCTGCCTTTGTCCCTTGGGGTCTGGAACAGAGCCTTTTTGGGTGAATATGGTCAGGGCTGTTGCAAAACTCAGGAGATGTTGCCCTGCTGGTTTCATTCCCCTTAAAACCACTTCCTCTCTCCTCTGCCATCTTCATGGTCTGTGCCCACAGCCATCAGCATCCTCCCCAGGGAGGAAGGTGTCTGAGAATATTACCCACACTGTGGTCATGATGACTTTCTATTTAAAGAAACTCAACTTCAAAGAAACAGAAGAGAGAAACTCGAAGATCAATGCTCCCAGAAGACTTCAACCAAAAGACTTGCCCCCCCACCCCGCCCCGTGGTCTCTCAGGCAGCATGCGTGTGTTAGTCGCTCAGTCGTGCCCAACTCTTTGTGACCCCATGGACTGCAATCCACCAGTTTCCTCTGTCCATGAGATTTTCCAGGCAAGGATACTGGAGTGGGTTGACATTTCCTTCTCCAAGGGGTCTTCCCAACCCAGGGATCGAACCCGGGTCTCCTGCACTGCAGGCAAATTCTTTACCAACTGAGGCATCATGAGAGCTGGTAAACTGGGAGATTTGGGGAACAGAGATTTTGACCTTATTCACAGCAGGAACACAATATGTACCCCATCCACTCCCTACCCCCAATCTCGCCCTTTGTAACACACACATATGCTACCTACACATAGCAGGGAATTAAGAGTGTTAAAGGCTATGAAGTCGAAAATTAAAAGAATATCAGAGCCCCAGACTTTGTATCAAAAGTACAGGATTCAAATCAGACGCTGCCATCAACCTGCTCTGTTTCCTGGGGCTTCTCTCTCAGAGCCTTGGTTTCCCCATCTGTAAAATGAGGATGAAATATGGAGGACAGCAATGACTCTCAACTCTGTTCTGATCCTGAGAACATGAAAAAGTGAAGATTATCTTTAAGGACCCGATGTATTGTTTAACAATAAATACTCAATGCTTGGGAGGACAACAGTGCCACCTGCTGCTTTCACACTGCACTTGCAAAATCCAAATTTTATACCTGCCAATACAATCCCATACTCTTTGATATTCATTGAGCACTTATTCAGTGTTCAAGCGTTGCAATGCACCTCCTAGGCCACACCAGGATAAGCTCCTTCCCATATGAAGCTCACAGTCTAGGGTGGACAATTGACGTGTACATAAAGCCCTTTGATCCAAGGTGGGCAGTACATGGTTCAAATGAGATTCTATGGGAAAACAAGATGGAAAGCCTGGGGCCAGAGCCAGCTTCGTGGGTTTGTGACCTTGACAGGCACACAAGACCCTGCTTGGCAGGGCCCTGCTTTGATTTCATGCTCTGCTATCGCTGTCTTGAAAGTTTAAATAATTTTTGAACAAGGGGTTATATATTTTCATTTTGCCCTGGGCCTGCAAATTATGTAGTCTTGTCTTGGGGAAATTTTTTTTTTTTAACATATAACATTATATTAGTATCTGTGTACAACATAATGGTGCGATATTTGAATACACTGTAAAACGATCACCGTATTAAGTCTAATTAGGGAATTTTTTTTTTTGGCTGTGCTGGGTCTTCATTGCTGCTGCACGCGGCTTTCTCTAGTTGTGGTGTGCAGGCTTCTCACTGAGGTGGCTTCTTTCGTTGCGGAGCAATGGCTCTGTAGTTGTGGCACACAGATTTAGTTGCCCTGTGGCATGTGGGATCTTTCTGGACCAGGGATCGAACCTCTGTTCTCTGCATTGGCAGATGGATTCTTACCCACTGGACCACCAAGGAAGTCCCGAATTAGGGAAATCTCAAAGAACGGACTGTCTGAGCTGAGTTTGGAGAACCGAGCAGTAGTAGAGTGGAGGAGGAAGCCTCTTCTAGCAAGGGAGATGGAGAGGGAGGGGAGTTTGATGTTAGACAGATTCAGGCCTGGGGGAGAGAAGACCTCCCAGGACAGTCAGCAGCTGAAACTCAGAAGACAGGCCAGGGTTGGAGCTCTGAGGGCACAGACTTTCATAGGTGGGACCAAGGGCCTGGGAGTGTCCTGCAGATAGTGCAAAAAATAGAGCTGCATGGCTGGGCTTTCAGGCCAAGCTAGGTCCTTGGCTTCCAGGACTCCTGCCTGGTGGAGTGGTGGAGGAAGTTCTTGAGGGCAGAACTGGAAAGGCCCTTGAGCCCCAACTCCCCGTGTGATATGCTATGAAAACTTTTACCGTCTTTACAAGTGGCTTCCTGCTTCAATCTCACAGGGCAGTGAGCTCAAACTCTCCTGGGACGGGCACTCATGTGGAGGACGTTTTCCATCCAGCTGTTCCCTGGGTTCCTCAGCCAGGATCCACTCCCAGGAGCCATGGCAGACTCTGAACAAGCTTCTCTTTCCCATCATTATGGGTTTCAGTCTGCTGACAGCAGAGAACGGAACTTAGCCAAGACTTTGAGGACTCTAAGAGCAAAGCTCATTTTGCCCCCTTGGGAAATATCAGCTTCTTCTTTTTCATGGGGATTTCTATGTTCTGGGGAAAGCATCTCAGGAAATGAACTTAGAGCTTAAAGAAAGTCCCAGAAGGGTGAGAGCCCTTGACCCACATTTCAGACCAGTTCTCCCCTTTCGGCACCCCCAGGGGATGGTACAAGTAGTTGGTTGGCACCTATCATATCTATGTCATGGTTTCCATAGCCCAAGTCAGGACCCTCCCTGTGGGGCACACATTTGGCAGAGGGTGGAGAGTCTGGGCAGTGATAAATTGCAGTTTTATCCCTGGGCTCCATCCAAAGAAGCTGCTCTTTCTTGGTTATTGCCCAGCAGATCCCATGAGATCTGCCTAGAGTTGTCCTGGGCAAGTTTTGTTTTGGGTCTTGTGGTTGCCCCTGGGCCTGCTTAGAGGCAGCAGGTGGTCCCTAGAGCAGGGACAGGGGCTCAGGGACGCTGGCTACCTCTGAACCCCCATTGCTCCTCCAGGAAGTATCACAAGTGAGCCATCTGCTCCGCCACACACGTGGTCCTCTACTCTGTGTGTATGTGGGGGAAGCACACTGGGGCACCTCCCTCTGGGAGCAGGTGGGTCATACAGATCAGACTCTGCCCTGGCTGGGAGTGTATGTCAACACAGCAGAGCAATCTCCGACCCTTAGGACTGACTGCATGTTACTGGGCCTGCGAAAGAAATGCCTGGGTAGACAATTAAGATGGCAAGACCTGACCACTGCCCCAGGGACCTGCCCAGCCACCACAGTTGTGGACCAGAGGGCAAACATCTGCATGGGTTCTATGCCTGGCTCCAGCCAGAAAAAGACTAAGGAAAGGACTGAGCTCTGTATTGCAGAGTGGAAGCCAGCACTCCAGGACAGGTTCCCCATGCTCCAGAAGGGACTTGGTGCTTGGAGTGGGACCCAGTGTTCCAGNTAAGGAAAAGGGGACCAAGTCTATTTGTGGAGGGAGGATGGGCTTGAACTTTGTGTACAAGTACCTTTATAGGTAATATAGGGAATTTCTCAGGGAGTGATTTTTTTTTTTTTTTTTTACCATAGAGTCTTTAGACTGTAACCCAGGCCTACAATGTGACTTTTCTTTCAGATAAACAGGCCCCACTCCAGAGCTAGGTTCAGTAGGGCTATGCTGGGCCTGGACAATCTATGTTTAAAATATCTCTGTATATATGTATATATACATGTATATTTATGTATATGCATATACATATATACATACACACACACACCTTTCTTCCTCTCCCTCTCTCCAGGCTAATTCTAATTATTAGCAAGGATATTATGGAGACACGGGGTTAACTTCTCTTTCAGGGCCTTTCCTGTCCTCTTTCACTCATTTATTTATTTGGCTGTGCTGGCTCTCAGCTGCGGCACGCAGGATCTTTAATTGCAGCTGGGGACTCTTAGTTGTGGCATGTGGGATCTAATTCCCTGACCAGGGATCAAACCCAGGTCCCCTGCATTGGGAGCACGGAGCCTTAGCCACTAGACCACCAGGGAAGTCCCTAACTCTTATGTCCCCTGCAGTGTGACTTTGGACAAGTCACTTAACCCCCACCTGTCCCTTACCTTTCCCCTTCTGTAATAGGGCAGGGTGCTGGCTGCCCCAGGTTGCCTCTAGTTCTAGAATTCTAACTGAAATCTGGCCTCTGTGATTGAGGATCTTCACCAACCAATGAAGGATGACTTCGGGTAGATCCTCTTCTCTCTCTGGACCTTGGTTTCCCCGCCTGCAAAGTTAGGAGCCATTCTGGGACTATTATCAATATCACTGATGACGCAACATACAGCAGTTTGCTGAGGGTACATACAAGACTAAGATATAATTTTTAAATCATAATAGCAACTCTGTATTGAAAGCCAAGTGCCAGGCATTGTGGTGTAGTATTCAAATGGCACACATTAACAGAATTTAGTGAATCTAAGATACCATCCATTCTAAGAATCACTATTATTTGCTATACTGCTAAGAAAAAATATAAAGATGCTGGATTTAACTGTAAGGCACGTACTTTGATTTCAGCGATGTTGAAATGTGTGAGGAAATAGACTTCAATCAGTGGTTCGTAAACATTAGCGTGCATCAAATGCACCTGGAGGGTTTGTTAAAAGACAAATTGTTGTCTCCAACCCCAGAGTTTCCAATGCAGTAGATCTAGAGTAGAATCAGATCATTTGCATTTCTAATAACACCCTAGGTGATGCTGCTGCTGCTGGTGGTCCAGGGACCACACTTGAGAACGACTGATCCCTAAGATGTTGATGTTCACTCTTGCCATCTCTTGTTTGGCCACTTCCAATTTACCTTGACTCGTGGACCTAGGGAACCAATGAAATCCACTATAAAGTGTTTACCTCTATCAGTTCTAACATTTCACCCTCCAATAAACTAGCCACTAGCAACATATGCCCATTTAACTTAAACTAAATAATTCACTTCCTCAATCACACTAACCACATTTCAAGTGTTAAATATCTACCTGTGTGCTACCACACTAACAGATGCTACCATCACCGCATAAAGTTTCATTTGGACCGTATTTCTGTTGACTCTTGCTACTCAAAGTGTGGTCCATGGACCAGCAACATCAGTACCACTTGGGAGCTTACTAGAAATACAGCATCTCTGCTCCTTCCCCGTTAAGAATAAGAATCTATCTATCTATCAGTATCTCTTTATCTATCTATATTTTGGGTTTTTTGGCTGTTCTGTGTTTGTTTGTTTTTCCTGCCTCTAGTCTTTCTCTAGTTGTGGAAAGTAGGGGCTACTCCCCAGTTGCCCAGGCTTCTCATTGCAGGGGTTTCTCTTGTAGAGCACAGGCTCCAAGGCGCTCAGGCTTCAGTAGTTCTTGCAGCATGTGGTCTCAATAGTTGCAACTTTCTGGCTCTAGAGTGCATGGACTTCAGTAGTTGTTGCATAGAGACTTGAGTTAGTGGTGGTTCACAGGCTTAGTTGCTCCGAGGCATGTAGAATCTTCCTGGACCAGGGATTGCGGACCCGTGTCCCCTGCATCGGGCAGGCAGATTCTTATCCACTGCACCACCAGGGTAGTCCAAGAATCTATATTTTAACAAGATCTCCTAGTGAGTCCAATGAGCACCAAGGTTTGAGAAACCTGAGATGGGTACCCACATAAGACACACATGAAAATCACAGNGGGCTACAGTTGATAGGGTCGAAGAGAGTCAGACACAACTGAAGCAACTTAGCGTGGCATGGCATGGCACGTAACTGCATCATAATGCATTATTATTCTTATTTTACTGTGACTTGTGGTTAAAATTTTGAAACCACTGCCTTAGGTCATTAAAATATTGTTTCAGCCAACCCCATCATCCTATCTCCTGCCAAACTTAAACATTGGAGCCGTACTGGCCAGCCCATTCCAAACGTGTTGAGGGCTCCTGGCTTCCATGCCTCTACACACATTGCCCCCACCATCTAGAATGTCCCTTCCTGCCTTGGAGAACTCCTACTCATCCCTGAAGACCAAATCACTTCTCACCAGCTCCACGCAGCCTTCCTCACCAACTCCAGGAAGAATCCTACCTAGCTCCTTGCATGCCCCTGTATTCAAACACTTCCCTTGATGGTCACTAATCGCATATGTGACCGCTCTGCTTCATCCCTGTTTCCTTATGGATGAGGATTATGTTTCATTTATTGTCAAACCTTCCTTGGGGCCTAGCAAGGTCGCTGGCTGAGCACAGGGGAGGCAAAGTGCTCAGAATTCTGTTGGTTAACATAGTAGATGATTGTAAACAGTAGCCACTGTGATGATGATGACGACGATGAAAAAGATGCCTGTGCTAAGCACTTGCTTGCCAAGTCGCTTCAGTCATGTCCCACTCTTTGTGACCCCGTGGACTGTAGCCCACCAGCTTCCTTTGTCCATGGGATTTCCAGACAAGAATACTGGAGTGGGTTGCCATGCCCTCCTCCAGGGGATCTTCCCCACCCAGGGATCAAACCCGAGTCTTTTGCAGCTCCTGCACTGGAGGCAGATTCTTTACCACTGAGCCACCAGGGAAGCTCCATGCTAAGCACTTAATAAATGGCAAAGATGATAAGGATGCCGATGATGATGATGTGATGATTAGTTTTTATTATTTTATCACAGTGCCTGGCATAGGAAGGCGTTCACACATAGTATCTGTTATATAATAAATGTCTGCGAATGAATGAATGAATGAGCAAGTAGCTGCTGCCCGCCCTCACTCACTCGCAGTTCTTCTCCTCCGGTGAGGTGTAGGGTGCCGGGAAGGCCACGTGGACCTGGTTCTGCTCGTTGATGGCTCCAAGAGCGTGCGCCCGCAGAACTTCGAGCTGGTGAAACGCTTCGTGAACCAGATCGTGGACTTCCTGGACGTGTCCCCCGAGGGCACGCGCGTGGGACTGGTGCAGTTCTCCAGCCGGGTGCGCACCGAGTTTCCGCTGGGCCGCTACGGCACCGCGGCCGAGGTGAAGCAGGCGGTCCTGGCGGTGGAGTACATGGAGCGTGGCACCATGACCGGGCTGGCCCTGCGCCACATGGTGGAGCACAGCTTCTCCGAGGCGCAGGGCGCGCGGCCCCGGGAGCTCAACGTGCCCCGCGTGGGCTTGGTCTTCACCGATGGCCGCTCCCAGGATAACATCTCCGTGTGGGCGGCGCGAGCCAAGGAGGAAGGTGGGCTTGGCGAGGGCCGAGCTGACCTGAGGTTGAGCTGGACGCGGGGAGGCAGCTTTCCTGGAGCCCAGGGCGCCCCCTCTGTTCCCCCAACCCCGCAGGCATCGTCATGTACGCCGTGGGCGTGGGCAAGGCCGTGGAGGAAGAACTGCGAGAAATCGCCTCGGAGCCAGCCGAGCTGCACGTGTCCTACTCCCCGGACTTCAGCACCATGACGCACCTGCTGGAGAACCTCAAAGGCAGCATCTGCCCGGGTGAGCGCAGCCGGCTCGGGACCCCGCCCCTTCTCTCACCCCGCGTCCTCCGACGCCTCCCCGTCCTATTCGCTCCCGCCCCCTTCGCTGAGTGACAGCCGGGGGATGGGCTCGCTGGTCAGAGGCTCCTTACTCAAAGTGTGGTCCCTGGACCGTCGGCAGGGCTGTCACCTGGTAATTTGTTAAAACTGCAGGGTTTTCAGCGCTCTCAAAACCTACTTGACAAGACCCTCAGGGGATTAGTGCTAAGTTTAAGAAGCACAATTTTAAGCGATCTGTTGCCCAAATTAGCGGGAATTCAGAATAATTTGGTGGGGGGGGGCGTGGATTTTTTTCAAAGGCACGCCCAGTTCAGCATTGGTAAGGGGAGCCACATCATAAGTCCGTTTATCTTGCTGGAATTCAGCTTCACAGACCTGGGAAAGGGGCAGGACTGAGCGTGTTTCAAGTACACAAAGGTGTGTATTAAATATATGTGTGCTTAGTCGCTCAGTCTTGTCCGACTCTTTGTGACCCTATGGACTATAACCTGCCAGGCTCTTATGTCCATGCGATTCTCCAGGCAAGAATACTCGAGTAGGTTGCCATTTCCTCCTCCAGGGGATCTTACCAGCCCAGGGATGGAACCCACATCTCTTGCTGTCTCTTGCATCGTCAGGCGGATTCTTTACCACTAGCACTATCTGGGAGGCATATTAAATGTATATATATCCCATAAATTCAATTCATCTGCTTCATATGGTGCTCAGCTAAGGAAAAGGGGACCAAGTCTATTTGTGGAGGGAGGATGGGCTTGAACTTTGTGTACAAGTACCTTTATAGGTAATATAGGGAATTTCTCAGGGAGTGATTTTTTTTTTTTTTTTTTACCATAGAGTCTTTAGACTGTAACCCAGGCCTACAATGTGACTTTTCTTTCAGATAAACAGGCTCCACTCCAGAGCTAGGTTCAGTAGGGCTATGCTGGGCCTGGACAATCTATGTTTAAAATATCTCTGTATATATGTATATATACATGTATATTTATGTATATGCATATACATATATACATACACACACACACCTTTCTTCCTCTCCCTCTCTCCAGGCTAATTCTAATTATTAGCAAGGATATTATGGAGACACGGGGTTAACTTCTCTTTCAGGGCCTTTCCTGTCCTCTTTCACTCATTTATTTATTTGGCTGTGCTGGCTCTCAGCTGCGGCACGCAGGATCTTTAATTGCAGCTGGGGACTCTTAGTTGTGGCATGTGGGATCTAATTCCCTGACCAGGGATCAAACCCAGGTCCCCTGCATTGGGAGCACGGAGCCTTAGCCACTAGACCACCAGGGAAGTCCCTAACTCTTATGTCCCCTGCAGTGTGACTTTGGACAAGTCACTTAACCCCCACCTGTCCCTTACCTTTCCCCTTCTGTAATAGGGCAGGGTGCTGGCTGCCCCAGGTTGCCTCTAGTTCTAGAATTCTAACTGAAATCTGGCCTCTGTGATTGAGGATCTTCACCAACCAATGAAGGATGACTTCGGGTAGATCCTCTTCTCTCTCTGGACCTTGGTTTCCCCGCCTGCAAAGTTAGGAGCCATTCTGGGACTATTATCAATATCACTGATGACGCAACATACAGCAGTTTGCTGAGGGTACATACAAGACTAAGATATAATTTTTAAATCATAATAGCAACTCTGTATTGAAAGCCAAGTGCCAGGCATTGTGGTGTAGTATTCAAATGGCACACATTAACAGAATTTAGTGAATCTAAGATACCATCCATTCTAAGAATCACTATTATTTGCTATACTGCTAAGAAAAAATATAAAGATGCTGGATTTAACTGTAAGGCACGTACTTTGATTTCAGCGATGTTGAAATGTGTGAGGAAATAGACTTCAATCAGTGGTTCGTAAACATTAGCGTGCATCAAATGCACCTGGAGGGTTTGTTAAAAGACAAATTGTTGTCTCCAACCCCAGAGTTTCCAATGCAGTAGGTCTGGAGTAGAATCAGATCATTTGCATTTCTAATAACACCCTAGGTGATGCTGCTGCTGCTGCTGGTCCAGGGACCACATTTGAGAACGACTGATCCCTAAGATGTTGATGTTCACTCTTGCCATCTCTTGTTTGGCCACTTCCAATTTACCTTGACTCGTGGACCTAGGGAACCAATGAAATCCACTATAAAGTGTTTACCTCTATCAGTTCTAACATTTCACCCTCCAATAAACTAGCCACTAGCAACATATGCCCATTTAACTTAAACTAAATAATTCACTTCCTCAATCACACTAACCACATTTCAAGTGTTAAATATCCACCTGTGTGCTACCACACTAACAGATGCTACCATCACCGCATAAAGTTTCATTTGGACCGTATTTCTGTTGACTCTTGCTACTCAAAGTGTGGTCCATGGACCAGCAACATCAGTACCACTTGGGAGCTTACTAGAAATACAGCATCTCTGCTCCTTCCCCGTTAAGAATAAGAATCTATCTATCTATCAGTATCTCTTTATCTATCTATATTTTGGGTTTTTTGGCTGTTCTGTGTTTGTTTGTTTTTCCTGCCTCTAGTCTTTCTCTAGTTGTGGAAAGTAGGGGCTACTCCCCAGTTGCCCAGGCTTCTCATTGCAGTGGTTTCTCTTGTAGAGCACAGGCTCCAAGGCGCTCAGGCTTCAGTAGTTCTTGCAGCATGTGGTCTCAATAGTTGCAACTTTCTGGCTCTAGAGTGCATGGACTTCAGTAGTTGTTGCATAGAGACTTGAGTTAGTGGTGGTTCACAGGCTTAGTTGCTCCGAGGCATGTAGAATCTTCCTGGACCAGGGATTGCGGACCCGTGTCCCCTGCATCGGGCAGGCAGATTCTTATCCACTGCACCACCAGGGTAGTCCAAGAATCTATATTTTAACAAGATCTCCTAGTGAGTCCAATGAGCACCAAGGTTTGAGAAACCTGAGATGGGTACCCACATAAGACACACATGAAAATCACAGTCTTCAGCACCGCCCAACGAATAGGTCTTCTCATTGTATCCGTTTTTATAGACAATGAATCCACGGCTTAGAAAGGTTGAATGGGTTTTCCAGTATCTCACAGCTATCGAGCTGGGACTCATCCCAGGTCTGTCTGAATTTCAAACCGGTGCACTCAGCCGCAGGTGGGGTGGAGGGATATCGGGGGGCCTCGGCCAGGGCCGGCTGGTCCTCCTGCAGCTTCTCACTCCCCCGACTGTCTGTGCCCCTCTGGCAGAGGAGGGCATCGGCGCGGGGACAGAGCTTCGGAGCCCCTGCGAATGCGAAAGCCTCGTGGAGTTCCAGGGCCGGACGCTGGGGGCGCTAGAGAGTCTGTCGCAGAAGCATATCCTTTAGGTCCGGGGGCGCGGGCCGGAGGGGAGACGAAGGGACCCCCGAGAGCCCCAGAGGCTTCCTTAACCTCCCACTGGCCCAGCTGACCGCACGCCTGGAGGATCTGGAGAACCAGCTGGCCACCCAGAAGTGAGGGCCGCGGGTGGCCCGGACCCAGGCAAGGAAAGCGGCCCCGCGGACGGCCCCAGCCCTCTACCCCCGCTCCAGGGGCGCCGTCTGGGCGCCGGGCCCGGACAGAACCTGGGTCCCCCTGGGCTTGGGCTGTCGCGGGGGAGGCGCTGGCGGGCTCCCGGCGTTGCGCTCGAGCTGGGCTCGCTGGACCAGAAGTCGGACTGCGGGGAGGGATCGGGGGAGGGGAAGTGGAAGACGCGTGCTGCGCTCAGTTCTTTGTAGGATTTCTTTTTTTGTTTTCTTTTTCTTAAAAAAAAAAAAAAAAAAAAGTCTGGTTTCCACGGGGTCGGTGTGTGTGTCTTGCTGTGCCGCCAAGGGGAGGGGAGGCCAGACGGAGCGCTCTCCGGCGGCGCCCTGGCGGCGTCTCCTCGGAGAAAGGCGCATTGTGCGGGGGTCGGCCCGGGGGGCAGGGGACTGCGAGCTGCTTCCCCCCGCTGGTTTATTCAGCCGAGAACAGATGGCTCCTTATGCAGGCGGTGGGAAGGGGGCTCCACGGGTATCCTTGGGGTCTGGGCAAGTCTGCCCTCCATCTCTCAGCGGCCAGGCACCTGGCTCTCTGGCTGTGCCCGTCTCCTGGTTTCCCCCGAGTCTGGCTTAAAGGCTGTTAGAACTGGGCGGAGTTGGGGGGTGAGAGAAGAAGCGGGAGGCAGTAGTCGGACCTTCTGAAGGGATGGGGTGTGTGTGTGTGGTGGGGGGGGGTGCGTTGGTGAGTTTCACTCGGATTGCATCTCCCTGCACCAGGTAGAGAGAGGTGTGTGGGTTTGGGGGGAGCAGCCGGGACGTCTGGCCCAAAGTGGCCTGCACCGCCTCTGCGTCACCCTCTGCTCTCCTCCAAAAAACAAAAACAAAATAAAAACTAATCCTCTGTAGTTAAACAGCGCAAACCGGTACAGTCTCCCAAGTGCATGTGAGCAACTGCGAGGATGAAAATGCTTCCAGTCCTAGAGTGATGACAGGCAAATTACTCTGGGTTTGTTTCCTTATGTGTAAAATGGGGATTGAAATAGTCACTCCCAAGGGTGGTGGTGAGAATGGAGGAAAGTATTCTAAGGCATCTGACCTTGTGCCTGTTACCTATTAGACTCTCGTTTAATGGAAGCTGTGAATAGCTAACGTGCTTAGTCTCTGGCATTATTCAAGGCGACTTGGAGGTATTTTCATTGTATCATCACAACAACCTTGTGAGGTAGGAATTTTTGCCTTTATCATTATCAGGAGAAAACTGAGTCAAAGAGAGGTTAAGTCTCCCAGAGTCACATAAAGAGGAAGAAGATGAGCCAGTGTATTTTCATTTCCTGTGGCTGCTGTAGCATCATCACAAATTCATTGGCTTAATCATCACAAACGTTCTTGGGGTCAGAAGTCTCAAATGGCTGGCAGGGCTGGAGACTTGGTTCCTTGCCCTTTCCAGCTTCTAGAAGCTACCTGAATTCCTTCATCACCTCAGTTTCTGCTTCTGGCATCATACCTCCTTCTCTAACTTTGACCTTCCTGCCTCCGCTGTATAAGGACACTTGTGATGACCCAGATAATCCATGATAACCTCCCCATCTGAAGTTCTTTATTATCTGCAAACTCTCTTCCTAAAATTTTTTTTAAAGTATTCATTTGGCTGCTGCCAGTTTTAGTTGCAGCATGTGGGATCTAGTTCCCTGACCAGCAATCAAACCCGAGTCCCCTGCATTGGAAGCACAGAGTCTCAGCCACTGGACCCCTAGGGAAGTCCTTGCAAACTCTCTTTGCCATGTAAGGTAACATATTCTCAGGTTCCAGAGATTAGGATGTGGACATCTTTGCGGGGGGCCATTATTCTGTCTGCCACACTGGACTTGAAGTCAGGAGGACCAAACTCAGAGCAGGCATTGTGAATCACACCTATGCCTGGCCCCTCACTGTGCCTGGTGAGGAGGGAGAAAGATGACTGAGAAAAGCCCCTGGGTTGGGGGAGCCTCAGGCTGGAGTGGATGAGGTCCACCTGACTATACCTGTGGCAGAAAGAGGACCCTTCAGGTGAAGGGATGGAGCAAAGGGCAAGCAGGGAGAAATCCTGGAGGAGGTGACTTTCAGCTAAGCCTTGACCTACAGCTGAAATTTCTACAGGCATCCATGGGGATCTCACAGGTGAATGAAGCCACAGATACGAGTGGTCAGGAGTGACTGGAGTGACTAGAGTGACAGGAGACAAGATGATTGAAATCTTACCTGGTCATGAGGGTCAGATGAGCAAAAGTGCTAAGTACAGTGCCTAGCCTGTGCCCTGCCCATCCTCTTCATTTTATGGCAGGGGAAGTGGTCAGACAGGAGATGGCAAGAGTGAACACCGACATTTTAGGAATCAGTGAACTAAAATGGACTGGAATGGGTGAATTTAACTCAGATGGCCATTATATCTACTACTATGGGCAAGAATCCCTTAGAAGAAATGGAGTAGCCATCATAGTCAACAAAAGAGTCTGAAATGCAGTACTTGGATGCAATCTCAAAAATGACAGAATGGTCTCTTCATTTCCAAGGCGAACCATTCAGTATCACAGTAATCCGATTCTATGCCCCAACCAGTAATGCTGAAGAAGCTGAAGTTGAATGGTTCTATGAAGACCTACAAGACTTTCTAGAACTAACATCCAAAAAAGAAAGATGTCTTTTTCATTATAGGGGACTGGAATGAGAAAGTAGGAAGTCAAGAGCTACCTGGAGTAACAAGCAAATTTGGCCTTGGAGTACAAAACAAAGCAGGTCAAAGGCTAACAGAGTTTTGCCAAGAGAAAGCACTGGTCATAGCAAACACCCTCTTCTAACAACACAAAAGACTCTACACATAGACATCACCAGATGGTCAATACTGAAATCAGATTGATTATATTCTTTGCAGCAAAAGATGGAAAAGCTTTATACAGTCAGCAAAAACAAGACTGGGAGCTGACTGTGGCTCAGATCATGAACTCCTTATTGCCAAATTCATACTTAAATTGAAGAAAGTAGGGAAAACCGCTAGATCATTCAGGTATGACCTAAATCAAATCCCTTAGGATTATACAGTGGAAGTGACAAATAGATTCTATAGATCTGATAGACAGAGTACCTGAAGAACTATGGACAGAGGTTCATGACATTGTACAGGAGGCAGTGATCAAGACCATCCTCAAGAAAAAGAAATGTAAAAAGGCAAACTGGTTGTCTGAGGAGGCCTTACAAATAGCTGAGAAAAGAAGAGAAGCTAAAGGCAAAGGAGA
>SJYW01053364.1:507055-531218 GCA_006410735.1 Raphicerus campestris | reverse complement strand
TCTAAATAAAGCTGAGTGCCAAAGAACTGATGCTTTTGAACTGTGCTGTTGAAGAGGAATCTTGAGAGTCCCTTGGACTACAAGGAGATCCAACCAGTCTATCCTAAAGAAAATCAGTCCCGAGTGTTCATTGGAAGGACTGATGCTGAAGCTGAAACTCCATACTTTGGCCACCTGATGAAAAGAACTGACTCATTGGAAAAGACCCTGATGCTGGAAAGATTGAAGGTGGGAGGAGAAGGGGACAACAGAGGATGAGATGGTTGGATGGCATCACCAACACGATAGACATGAGTTTGAGTAAACTCTGGGAGTTGGTGATGGACAGGGAAGCCTGGCCTGCTGCAGTCCATGGGGTCGCAAAGAGTTGGACACGACTGAGTTACTGAATGGCTGGATGGCATCACTGACTCGATGGACGTGAATCTGAGTGAACTCTGGGAGTTGGTGATGGACAGGGAGGCCTGGCGTGCTGCAGTCCATGGGGTTGCAAAGAGTCAGACACGATTGAGCGAGTGAACTGAACTGAATCCGCGCCTAGAGGGCCGAGTTGTCTGCCCAAGATCACAGTGAGAGAACCGCAGCTGAGCCAGGGAGTTACCTGGGCGGAGGGGGTGTGTGTCCTGATTGGAACGGAGACCTCAAGGATGGAGGTGGCAATGAGGCAAAGCCTCAGCCCCTTCCTTGGCGCTGGCCAGGGCCGCCCTCGGGGGTGGGGTGGGGGGTGGGGGTTGTTTTTTCTTTCTCGCCTGTACTTCTCATGCAATCTCTGCAGTGGCCACTAGATGGTGCCTGGAGCTCTGATTCTGAGTTGGGTCCCAGAGCCCTTGGACTTCCAGGTGGCTCAGTGGAAAAGAACCTGCCTGCCAGTGCAGGAGACGAGGGTTGGATCCCTGGGTCAGGAAGATCCCTTGGAGAAAAAAAACGGCAACCCTCTCCGGTATCCTCGCCTGGAGAATTCCAGGGACAGAGGAGCCTGATTTCTGATTTTCATTTCAGTAAACTACCTGATATCCTGGCAAGGTCTCCAAGTTGCACAATTTCAAAAACCTTGGTGGGAGGGAGGCATATACAGGGAACACAGTGCAAATAGTGCCCCCACTAGCACTGTGAAAATGTCTTCCCCAAATCCTTCCAATAAAGCCCTTCCTGCTTAGTGACCCAGACTTGGTGTGTCTGTTGCTTGCATCCAAGACCTTTGTTCATGCCCTGGTTCATTCTTTGTAAGGGCTGCAGAGCATTCCACTCTGTCTATGTCTCATGTTTCATTCCAGCACCTTTAGTGGATGTTATCTAGGTAATTTACAGCTATTTTACATTCCATAGACAGACACAATGACGTGCTTCTTAGAACCTACTTCCCAGTCCTTATAACCTCATCTCCGACTCTCCCCACTCCCATAGGCACACAGTTTGGGTAGAGAATGGCCTCATCCACAGTTCCACACTGTGGCAGGTGTGATCCCCCGCCTGCTTGATCAAGGACATGTGTGCATGCGTGCTCACTCACTCAGCTGTGCTTGACTCTTTGTGACCCCATGGACTGTAACCCACCAGGCTCCTCTGTCCATAGGGTTCTCTAGGCAAGAATAGTGGAATAGGTTGCCATTTCCTTCTCCAGGAGTCCTTCCCAGCCCAGGACTTGAACCCCCATCTCTTAAGTGTCTTGCATTGGCTGGCAGATTCTTTACCACTGAGCCACCTTGATCTAGGGAGGACTGGCCAAACATCAAGGATAACAGAGAAAGAGCTCAGTGGGCTAGGGAAGAAATGGCAGATGATTTGGGGAAGGTGGGTGTGTTTGGGCAGCCAGCCAGGACCCCTCATGCCCAGACCCCTCCTTTCCCAGTGTTGGACTGTGTCATCTCACTTCTGTGTGGGAGGAAATACCTGACCAGCCTCTGATGCTTTGAGGGACCAAGTGCCTTGTATGTGCCCCTCCCAGAGGCACCTGCACTTCAAAAGAGGCCTGGAAGGAAGGGAGCAAGGTTGACCCAAAGGGAACGCCATTCATGGTGGGTTCAGATAGCCAAGGTCACACATCTGTACAGAGACCATCATGTGTCCCAGGGATGATGATGGGCTCCTCATCCTATACAACCCCATGTAATTCCTGTGGCAACACTCTGAGGCTGGTATCACCAGTTCCATTTCACAAATAAGGCAACTGAGGCCAGAGATGGGAAGAGATGTTCCCAAAACCATTCCAGGAGGGTGTCTATGTCTGGGGCTCTTTCCACTCTATCAGTAATGGGGAGAAAGTTTGAGGCGAAAGTGGGAGACTATCCCTTGACTTAGTACCAGCTGCCCAAAGGCAGAAGTCTTGGAGGAAAGAGGGATTGGTGAAGGGTTGAGAAGAGTGCTTGGGAGCCCTTTCACTGGCAATTCAGCTGCCTTCCAAAAGGTTACAAGTGTACCGCATTTACTAGTAATGTTAGAAAAGACCCTGATGCTGGGAAAGATTGAATGCAAGAGGAGAAAGGGATGACAGAGGACGAGATGACTGGATGGCATCCCGACTCAATGGATGTGACTTTGAGTAAGCTCTGGGAGATGATGAAGGGCAGGGAAGCCTGGCGTGCTGCAGTCCATGGGGTTGCAAAGAGTCAGAGATGACTGAGCGACTGAACCACAGCAACATACCAGAAGCTAAGTTCCAGGCTGTATCGACAGGGGAAATCCAGTAGTGGACAACAGCTGGATTGCTCATGCCTGAAGGCAATCCTCCGGCTCAACTGCACCTCCAGGAGTAGCTGGGGAGAAGCAGAATGATGAAGATGACCCATGGCCTGTGCTTCCCTGTTGTGATGAAAGCTCAGATGTATCCAGAGGCCAGTATGTGATGCTCAGACTCCCACACAATCGCAATGGTGTGCATTTCCCATAGAACCCCATTGCAGACGATCAGAGGAGGCTGAACTCATGCAAAACCCAATGTGAACACACCCTCTGGCGCCCTGAACCACGGATAAGAGATCACCTGCCCATTCACCCCTTAAGGGGAACATCTACCTGGCATTTCCAACTTTAGCACTTTCTTCCATCATTTTAACAATTTTGTGCAAAGAAACTGTGCTGCAACATTTCAAATTAAGCCAATATGGTGCCTTGATATATGGTAAGATAGGAGGAGACCAGGAATGTCCTAACCTCAGGGTCCCCTCTCCACTGTGCTCCCATTGATAAGGTCTTCTAGTTAAAGAAAAGTGAAAATGAAAACATTAGCCGCTCAGTCATGTCCAGCTCTTTGTGACCCCGTGGACTGCAGCCCTCCAGGGTCCTCTGTTCATGGAATTCACCAGGCAAGAATACTGGAATGGGTACTCATTTCCTTCTCCAGGGGATCTTCCTCGCCCAGGGATCGAACCCATGTCTCCCACATTGCAAGCAGACTCTTCACCATCTGAGCCTCCAGGAAAGCCCTTGACAGTCTGGAGAAGGGGGCTATAAACTGAGTTTCTGGATAAACTTTCTCCCTCAAGTCACGTTGCCTTGGCCACAGTTCTGCCATGATCTGTCCCCTGCATTTTGCTTCCCTCCAGACTAAGTTCTGGTTGGAAACCTGAGATAGTGCATTGGATTGGTGAAATGCAAATCACACCCAGAACCCCAGCTTTGGGGGTGGAGGGATGGTCTCAGAAATGTAACTTTGGGGACTTCCTTGGTGATCCAGTGGTTGACTTCAGCTTCCATTTCAGGGTTTGTAGGTTTGATCCCTTGTTGGGGAATTAAGATCCCACATGCCAAGTGGATATAAAAACACAAACAGGAAAAAGCAGAAGCAACATTGTAACAGATTCAATAAAAAGTTTTAAAATGGTCCACATCAAAAAATCTTTTTAAAAAAAGAAATATACCTTTTAACCTTCTGGCCTCTTGGCAATAGAGGGATACAGGAACAAGAGTGAAGCGGATGTTGAGGGAGTCAATTCATTGATTCCGCTCTAGCCTCTGCTCTCTATTCTCTGAAATGGTTTGCTGGGATTCTCCCAGTTTGCTGGATCTCTGGGTGGGCTGGAAATGGACGTACTGTTACCTAAAGTCAAGTCCAAACGTGCATCACAGTCAGAGGCCCTGTGGAGATTATCTAAATAAGTCGTTTTCAACCCTATATATTCTGGTGTCTGTTGTTGTTTTTTTGTAACAAATCTTTTGTTATAACCCCTTTACTAATCTGAAATGAAATTAAAATCTAATAAAACTTTGCTACACATATGAAATCAAAAACATCACATCTAACTATAATTATAGAAATGAAGTAACAGCAAAGTAAAATTTATAGCAGAATAGTATGTACCCCAGTATTTAAATGTTCCATTAAGGCTGCTATAAAAATGTAATCAAGCTATTTATAGGAAATGTAAATGAAGTACTCGTGTATAAAGAAGCGTGATGTGTACAACTTACTCTCAATGGTCAGAATAAACTATTATCTCTCACACACATGGAAGAAAGAGAATGATAAATGTGGCAAAAGGTTAACATTTAGTGGATCTGGGTGAAAGAAAAATGATAGCTCTTTGTACTATTCTTCCANAAGAAGCGTGATGTGTACAACTTACTCTCAATGGTCAGAATAAACTATTATCTCTCACACACATGGAAGAAAGAGAATGATAAATGTGGCAAAAGGTTAACATTTAGTGGATCTGGGTGAAAGAAAAATGATAGCTTTTTGTACTATTCTTCCAATTTTTTTCTATACACCTGACATTATTTCAAAAGTGACAAGTGTAATACATGTTAGGATATAGAATTTCTCAATATGCTGAAATTGTAAATAATTAGGGTACATCCCAGGAGTTTAAGGTTAGTTCAAGAACAGAAATTATCAATGTGATTAAATAAATTAAAAGTTTACAGAAAAAAATGTCCAAGTGACTCTTTAAATTTATTCATAAAAATTCTTCCATATTTTTCTATGATCATTCATGATAAAAAACACACACACAGTATACTAGCAACCAAAGTGAACATTCTTCACCTGATAAAGATTATTTACAAACAGTTACAGCAAGTATTTTACTCAGTGATGAAACTCTAAAAGTGGCACGCTTAAAGACAGTAAAGGCCAGGATTCCCTCTGTCACCGTGTGTGTTACTCGCTCAGTCAGTCGTGTCCGACTCTTTGCGACCCCACAAACTGTAGCCCACCAGGCTTCTCTGTCCATGGAACTCTCCAGGCAAGAATTCTGGAGTGGATTGCCATTCCCTTCCCCAGAGGATCTTCCCAACCCAGGGATCGAGCCCTGGTTCCCTCTAACTACCTGGACCTGGGTTCAATCCCTCGGTTGGGAAGATCTCCTGCAGAAGGGAAAGGCTACCCACTCCAGTATTCTGGCCTGGAGTTGCCAGAGTAAAACATGACTAAACCATTTTCTCTCACATTCCCTCAACCATTACTCTGATTCAATATCAAACTACTGATTGTAGGCCAATGCAGTAGAATTGGACATAAAAATAAAATAAAGAGGTACAGGAGTGGCCAAGGAAAACTAGAATGGTCAGTGCTTACAGACGATATGAGTGTCTTCAGACGGAATACTAGAGAGTCATGGGTAAACTATTAAAATTCACGAGAAAACATACTGAGTTTGCAATGACGAAAGTCAATATACAAAAGACTAATTGCATGCTTACACATCAAAAACTATCAAATAAATTGAAAAGAGGGAAAAATCCTATTCACAGTAGTCATGAAATTTATTACTAAAAATAAATCAAGGAAAAGTTTGCAAGAGTTTTATGAGAAACAATCTTTATTGCTTTGAAGAGGACTTGAATAGAGTGATGCTCATTATATATATATATATATATGAAGATGTAACATGGTAAATATTTTGGCTCCTCTCCATAATATATAGCTCTGATGCAACTTTTTAAAGATCTTGAGAAATTGACCCTAAAATGTATGTGGTAGAGTAAAAAGGCAACAATAGCCAAAACAATTCTGAGTAAGTAAAACAGAAAACACTTGTGCTGTAAAGCACCAAGATTTTTAAAACATAGATGTTCATTAACAGAGCTCCAGGGACCTCCCTGGTGGTCCAGTGGCTAAAACTCGACACTCCCAATGCAGGGGGCCCGGGTTGGGTCTCTGGTCTGGGACTAGACCACACTTGCTACAACTAAAAAGAACCTACATCCCTCAAGGAAGATCAAAGATGCTGCGCGCTGCAAGTAAGAGCTGGCACAGCCAAAGGAAAAAAAATTTTTTTAAGAGCATTAAGGAAGACAGATTTGATAGCAGACAAATTGGGTAAAACTAGAGCTCAGAAATACATCTATATATGAAAACTTGGGACAAAATAGATGTAGTTTATAAGTTAATAGGGGATCAATGATATGCATTCCATATTAGGAAAAAATGGAAACAAGATCCCTACTTCAAACTTTCCATGAAAAATAAATTCCAAGTGAATTAATGACTTAAATGTGTGTGGAAGACAAAATTCATAAAAAGATTTAAAGAAAATGGAAGGGATTGTGTAAGGAGAATTTGACATAAACGGTACAATCCATAGAGGGAGAGATGGGTAAAACTGACTCTATCAAAATTAAAATATATATATTATTTCCTTTTTTTTTTTGGCCGCATTCGTGGATTGCAGGGTCTTAGCACCTTAGTTCTGAACTGAACCTGGGCCACAGCTGTAAAAAGCACTGAGTACTAGCCACTGGACTGCCAGGGATTTCCCTATTCTTTTTTAAAGATAACCTCAAACAAAGCTTGTGATAATTGATATTTCTCTCTGGGGCTTATTTACCGTCTGTACACTGGGCACACAAATTGCACACNTGAGTACTAGCCACTGGACTGCCAGGGATTTCCCTATTCTTTTTAAAAGATAACCTCAAACAAAGCTTGTGATAATTGATATTTCTCTCTGGGGCTTATTTACCGTCTGTACATTGGGCACACAAATTGCACAAGCTATAGAGATGATCCTCAGAGGGGTTCTCTCTTCGACCCTAGCTTTGGACTCAGGGTACCACTTGGGTGCTTTCAGATCTGGGCAAGTAGCATCAGGTTAGGCATTCCCCAATCAACTACACCTAGAGTACTCCCTCTTTCTGTACCCTGTATGCAAAGTGGACTCTGAGCCTATTTAGAAAATTGGATGATTGTTACACCTACTTAACATATTGTCATGATGTTTAAAAGTGATAAATCATGCAATGGGCTCAGCACTGAGCCTGGAACATAGCAAATGCTCAGTCCTGATTAACTATAATTATGCAAAGGGACATTTATTAAGTGGGAGAGTCAGGATTTGAAACCAAGTCCATGTAATTCCAAAGTCTGTAATCTTTTAATGACACATTTTTCTCTCTCAAAGAAACCAAAGTGTAGTGTGTGTTAGTCATTCAGTTATGTCCGACTCGTTGCGACCCCTAGGACTATAGCCTGCCAGGCTCTATCCATGGAATTCTCCATGCAAGAATACTGGAGTGAGTAGCCATTCCCTTCTCCAGGTGATCTTCCCAACCCAGGGACTGAACCCAGGTCTCCTGAATTGCAGGCAGATTCTTTACCAGCTGAGCCACCAGGGAAGGCATAGTGTAGTGTGGAGACAAATAAATCAATTGGCAAAGAGGTAGGTAAACTGAGGCACAGAGAAGAGCATCTAATATAAAGGATGTCAGAGACCCACTGCTCTCCTCTCCCCCAACACCAGTGAATGGCAGGACAGATGGTATCTGAGAGAGAAAGAGGGAGAGACAGACAGGCATGGCCGTGAGTCTCACAGTCTTGAGAAGGAACAGCCACTGGCCCCGCCTGGCCCCTCTTCCTACCCTAGGTCTTAAGAGGCAAGCCTGTGAGCATAGCCAAGAGTGCCTCCAAGAACAGGAGAGCCCACCAGCTTTGTCTCCAGTCTGTGCCGGGATGTACAGTCATGGCAACATCAGTTCTAGACAAGCCCTTCACCTCCTAGTTCAACCTTCTCATTATACAGATGGGGAGACTGAGGCTCACAGAGCTGCAGTGTCCTGACCAAGGGCATGCAGTGTTAGAGGGCTCCGGGCAAAGGGGAAGTGTGCAGGCCTCTCTTCAAAACCAGGAGAAAAGTAAGACTTCCCTGGTGGTTCAGGAGTTAAGACTCTGAGCTTCCAGTACTGAGGAGTGATGTTCAATCCCTGTGCCATGTGGCAAAAAAAAAAGGAAAGAAAAGTCAGGGAAAAAGTGCTGTTAAAGATACTAAAAAACAAAAACCCAAGCAAACCTCTTCCCCTTCTTTTGCAATCTGTCAAGGTTTGGGGGGGTTTTCTTTTTTGGCCACACTATGTGCCCTACAAGATAGTAGTTCTCCAATCAGGGTTTGAACCCTGGGTCCCAGCAGGGAAAGCACGGAATCCTAACCACTGGACCACCAGGGAACTCCCTTGATATTTTTAGCTTGTCATTTGACTTTGCTTCCCATAGGCATGAGGATACTCATAGGGAGAGTGCAGAGCCCATGGGTGCTCTGGGTCCTGTCCCACTACTCAGCATGGACAGTAGCCACCAACTGCCAGACCAGATTCCTGCTAGCTGCATTTGTGATCAAAAAGGAACAACCTTTGAGACAGTCACTGGACACTCATATTAAGGGCTGGTGTAGTGGATGATACAGCCTCATGGGCAATAAGTAAATAAATAGTATTGGGAATTGCAGAGGATAGAAAGGTATATTGATTAAGGTTCTTGAGAGAAAGAGAACCTTTCTATATGATACTATATATCTATATATCTGTATCTATGCCTATGTGCTGAGATGGCTTAGTCGCTCACTCATGCCCGACTCTTTGGGACTCCTTTGACTGTAGCCTGCCATGGGGATTCTCCAGGCAAGAATACTGGGGTGGGTTGTCATGCCCTCCTGCAGGCAATCTTCTAAACTCAGGGATCAAACCNAGATGGCTTAGTCGCTCACTCATGCCCGACTCTTTGGGACTCCTTTGACTGTAGCCTGCCATGGGGATTCTCCAGGCAAGAATACTGGGGTGGGTTGTCATGCCCTCCTGCAGGCAATCTTCTAAACTCAGGGATCAAACCCAGGTCTCCCACATAGCAGGTAGATTCTTTACCATCTGAGCCACTGGCTATCTATATTTATATATGGGCTTCCATATATATATATATATATATATATATATATACACATATATGGGCTTCTCTGGTGGCTCAGGCAGTAAAGAATTCGCCTGCAATACAGGAGACCTGAGTTCTATCCCTGGATCAGGAAGATCCCCTGGAAAAAAATGGCTACCCACTCCAGTATTCTTGCCTGGAGAATTTCATGGACAGAGGAGCCTGGGGGGCGCTACAGTCTACGGGGTCGCAGGGTCCGACACGACTGAGCGACTGACACTTTCACTTTCATACACATCTATATACATGATGCCTAGATGATAGATAGATGGATAAACAGTGAGAGGATTAAAGAGTGAGAGAGAACAAAAGACAGTATCTTTTTTTAATATTGGATCTTGCATTCCTGGCTTTTGGTAAGTATGAAATTCATACAGCAGGCTGAAAATTCGGGTAAGAATGTTGTATTCTTGTGTCCGAATTCTGCAGGACAGCAGGTTGGAAAGTCAGGCAGTTTCTAAATTTCAGGCTAACGTTTCTAAATTTCATCCTTCTTTTTCAAGAAATCTCATTTCGTTTTGTTAAGTATTTTTATTTATTTATTTAGGCCATACTATATGGCTTGTGGGATCTTAGTTCCCTGACCAGGGATCGAACCTGTGCCCCTTGCATTGGAAGCTTGGAGTCTTAACCCCTGGGCCACCAGAGAATTCCCTCTCTACCTTCGTGGATAAACCATGATACCTCACATGGGCCTGTGAATTTTGTAATATATTTAAAAATCAAATTGTTCACGCCCTAAGAACAACTCTGTTTCAAAGGCTCAGTCAGGCATTTAATGGGGCTAAGCAAGAAGGACCCAGACCGAAGGACCCAAGGACCTCACATCCAGTGTACCTGATTGTCATAAGAAAAATGTCCACCACGCTGAGTGGACTGGACTCTGTGCTGAGTGCTTGTCAAATATTTCTTACCACAATCACATTACAGGAGAAACCAACACTCCCATCTTAGAGCTGAGGAAACAGCCTCAGAGAGGGTCAATGATTTTCTTCCAGACTAGATATCTCAGACCTTAAGCTTAGGTTCTTTTCTTTTTAACTTAATTTTTTTTTATCTGTGGCATGTCAGATCTTAGTTCCCTAACCAGGGATTGAACCTGTGCCCCCTGCAGTGGAAGAGTGGTGTCTTTACCACTAGACCACCAAGGAAGTCCCAAGGTTTTTTTTTTAATTTATATTTTATTGAAGTATAGTTGATCTATCATTTTTAATTTATTTATTCTATTGAATTATAGTTGATTTATACTTTTAAATATTTATTTTATTGAAATATAATTGATTTATAATGTCGTGAAGTTTAAGTTCTTAGCAACCACATGGTATTGACTGTGTATATCTTCTTGATTGCAGCCTGAGAGCCCGGCACGCAGTAAGAATTCATTAAATGATTTTTCTGTGAATGAACTGAATGAATGAATGAGTCTATAGTATTTATAGAAGACTTAGCAGCAGCAGCATAGAGTGTGTGAGAGGTAAGCTCAATGAATCAATCTTGGGTTGAGATCGGGCTTGGAGGGACGAGTGTCCACCCATTATCATTACCAAATAGGTTCTGGGGATCAGCATGGGAGTAACCAGTTTTAGAAACGCTCAGTCTGGTGTCGTGTAATTCATTCATTCTGCAGCTTCAAGCTTGTACCTTCTCTCGAGGGCCTCAGTCTCCCACTCCCAGTGAGAGGTTGGTTCTGGATCAGGAGGCACCAAACATATTCTGTGAAGGACTGAGAATAAATATTGGCTTTGTCTAAGGACTAATTTGAGTCTCTGCCACATCTATACAACCCTCCTACTGTAGGGAGAAAGTATCCTCAGACAACACGTAGATGAATGTGTGTCTGTGTTCCAATAAAAAGTCATTTAGAAAAATAAGCAGTTGTCTGGATTTAGTCTCTAGGCTACAGCTTGCTGACCTGATCTTTGAATCCCTTTTAATCTTAACAGTCCATTATATGGATATATGGCATTCGGTATGGTTTCCAGAATCTTATTTCCGCAAACCATAATCAAACCCTCAGTCCCTGCAGCGAGAGCACGGAGTTCTAACCACCAAACCACCAGGGAATTCCCAACAGTCTATGATTTAAAAACTTAGAACCACACGTACAAAGGACAGAAATGATCAGACAATGTCGTAATCCGCATATAGTGTCCATGCAGACACTGCTAATTGATCACAGAACTCTTCTGATGAGAACGGAGTCGGCTTTTTATAATCAATCACAGATAGAGAACTTTAGCTGGAGCATTCCCTCTTTCACTCTTTTTGGCCATGCTGTGCAGCTTATGAGTCTTAATTCCCTGACCAGGAATCGAACCCTCGTCCATTGCAGTAGCAGCTCGGTTTCTTAACCCCTGGACCACCAGGGAAGTTCCTCTCTTTCAAACTTTATGAGGCAAATATTTAGAAAACGGCAGACAGTCTCTTGGGTGTGACATTGAGGAAAATAGGAAGAGACAGAGAGTGGGANAACCCCTGGACCACCAGGGAAGTTCCTCTCTTTCAAACTTTATGAGGCAAATATTTAGAAAACGGCAGACAGTCTCTTGGGTGTGACATTGAGGAAAATAGGAAGAGACAGAGAGTGGGAAGTCTGGCCAATTCTGTCATTCTTATCCCGGAGTAAGAAGAATCAAATTGTCCCCAGGGTGGTGTAAGTGAGAACCAGAGTCCTGAACCTAAGCCAGGCTGTTTGACCTGCCTGTGGTATTACCCACTGATGGAAGTCAGGCATTCTGTCTCTCACTTGCCCTACTGAATGTGCCAGCTAGGAGTGAAAGCCCCCACATAGTAGCTCTCTAGGGCATTTTTATTTTCTTTTTTCTTTTCCCACCATTTTTCTTTAAACTGCACTGGGTCTTCATCCTCTGCTTTGGAAGATGGATTCTTAACCACTGGACCACCAAGGAAGTCCCCCCAAGTTTAAATCATTGAGTGACTTCTGCATACAGGGATCAACTGCCGGTCTAGTTGGAGGATATTTTACAAATTAGTTCATGTGGAGCTTGGCAATGCAAGACTCTTGTGTCTATTTGAATTTCCACAAACCTCTGCCTTGAAGAGTGAATGGGGAACTTCCAAGCATCAAAAAGCTACATGATAATGGGGCAAGAGTTTGGATTTTGCAGTGAGACAAATTTGGCTTGGGTTCTAGAGAGAATGATCACTCTCTTGATAATTAGAAGGCATCTATTCAGGGCTTCTCTGGTGGCTCAATGCTAAAGAATCCACCTACCAATGGAGGAGACGTGGTTTCAATGATGTCTGATGTCTGATGGGTTCAATGATGTCAATGATCAGGGATTTTCCCTGATCTGGGAAAACCCCACATGCAATGGAGCAACTAAGCCCACGCACCACAGGTACTGAGCCTGTGCTCTGGAGCCCAGGAGCCGAAACTGCTGAGCCCACGTGCCTCAGCTACTGAAGGCCGTGCACCCCAGAGCTGCTGCTCCACAGCAAGAGAAGTCACTGCAATGAGAAGCCCATGCACCACAGACAGTAGCATGCGCTTGCTGCAACTCGAGAAAAGCCCATTTTTTTGTAATGGCATGAAATTTGTAGGGGTAGGAAGAGGGTAGGAAGCATTCCTCTGACATCTCAAATTACACACTATAATGAAATGTTGCTTATAGTGATTGGTGGGCTGCTTTGCCCCTTTAGCTCAGATTCAGTTCTGTTCAGTCAAAAGGGAAACAATTCATTTATTCTTTTTAGAGTCCTTCCACACTCATAACCTCACAACTCTCTGAGAAGCCTGATTTGTTAGAATCATCCCATTTCAGTCAGGAAAACTGAGCTCCAAAGAGATTTGTTGAAGGCAGAGCTCTTTTCTTCTGTATCTTTTATGTGACAACAGTTTATGAGCACCTTCCATGTCCAGACATGGAATAGGCACTGGAGACATAAGGGTATAAATATTGGGGAGGGGGGAGGCGTGCAGAGATCAATATCTTTTAGCTGAAGGATTTGTTGTGACCCACCTGGGTTCTTGGAATCTTTCAATCGATGGAAATCGAGAAGAGGTCAGATAAGATTTCTTAATTCAGGCAAGTCTTCATTGGGACACCAGGGAGAAAAGCAAGCAACAGTTTTCCTTGCTCGCTTGCTTTGGGGGCTGGTGAGCTGGTCCTCTGCGTGGAGTGCGGGTGCGGCTGAGTCCAGGGGGCTGGAGGGGTGGCTTGCGTGCGCTGGCCCCCTCCTTGGCGGCGCTCCGTGTGCTATGTGCAGAGTGCCTGTGTAATACCCTGTTTTTGCTCCACTTCACAACTCAGAAGCGGCAGTCGGGTTTTGGGGCTTTTTGTAACTCATTGTTCATAATTTGCCCCAACTGCGCATGTGGGCAGTTATTTTTAGTCACTTATAGATTCTTTGTATTCTGTTGCTTCAGAACAACAGTTAGTCCAGGTGCAAGCA
Source organism: Raphicerus campestris (assembly GCA_006410735.1). Taxonomy (NCBI): domain Eukaryota; kingdom Metazoa; phylum Chordata; class Mammalia; order Artiodactyla; family Bovidae; genus Raphicerus; species Raphicerus campestris. The sequence continues at coordinate 517,669 of SJYW01053364.1, read as the reverse complement.
CTAAGAAAGGGGTCCCAGATCCCAGCTTGTTTCAATGTTCTCTGAAATTTGAGAAAGAAACTGCATTGAGCAATCAGTATACAGTTTCACACTTCCCTGGGAGTCCAGGAGTGGGAGAACTAGGGGTGCATTTCCCAACATCTTACCTAAAAATCCAGGGCTAAATAGCATCCTTGCAGTTGACCTTTTACCCCATCTCCACTAACAAGGCTAAGGGATGTGGGGCCCCCACAATGTTCAGGGTTCAGATGGACACCTGAGACAGTTTCCTCATCAGCCTGCCCATCTCCCAGGCCAGCCTCTCCTCTGTTTCTTCCCTGGAAGCTATTTCAGTGGCCCTGCAGTCTTGCCCGGGATAGGAAGGAGCCACTGCCTCTCTGCTATCAAGCCTTCTGGCCTCTGGCTTCCGGTTTATGCCATGGAAGCTGGGAGGGGCCAAGGAAATGCTGGTGAGGCCACACCCACTAGTGAAGGTATAAATTGGGAGATCTGGCCCTCAGTATTACCTCTGCCCTCACCATGAAACTCAGTGGCCTCTTCCCCGTTGTGCTTCTTGCCCTGGGAACCCTGGCACTTTGGGCTGTGGAAGGTGCTGAAAATGGTGAGTTGGAGATGCCCAGGTACCATCTTGGCTGGAACGTCAGAGGTGGTGTGGGGATGTACCCTTCTCTAGACTGTGAACTCTGAGCTTAGCTTCAGGAGATATCCCTGGGAACCTGTTTATGTCCACCTGGGCTCCAGGGTCTCTGTGAGGGCTTCTGAGCATCTGAAAATTCTTCTTTTACTCTGCCATCTGTCAGCCCAGGTCTCACTCCATTCCTGTTCTTATTCCTCTCTCTCTCTCTCTCCCCACGCCCCGCCCCCTTAGTTCCTAGTCTGTGGTTCTCCAGTCATCAGTCTGACTCTTGCTGATTCTTTCTGTTACCTGTTTTCCTGCCTCGGGCTCTAGCTCTCCTGCTGCCCTGTCAGTTCCATTTATCTGTTTAATTCCCTCCGTCTCCATTACTCTCAGCCTTGCTCACTCCCTGTGTGTAGACTTTGCTTTTGTCTGAGGCCAGAAACCTTGGCTGGGAGCCCTATGCCTTTCTCCTGACAATGTGTGTGATTTCATCAAGCTTGTCCAGACGGGGACTTCCCTTCGGACTTTGTGGACAGTCGCCTGGGCGAGGGTCACTGCTGGAGAGCGGTGCTTTGTCCAGGAGCTGTGATGGCCTACTTACCACCCAGCCCCCTTCAAACTCTTGAACTTCTCTTCAGAAGCTTTGAAAGCTGGGGCCTGCCCTCCTAGAAAATCTGCCCAGTGCTTTGGAAATGAGAAACCCAAGTGCAGTAGTGACTGGCAGTGTCCACACAAGAAGAAATGTTGCCTCGACACTTGCGGAACCGAATGTCTGGACCCTGTCAACATCACAAACCCAGGTGAGAAGGTGGAAGAGCTGGTGGGGAGGAGTGGAACGAAGGACACAGCCTTGGGGAGATGGGGGCAGGTCCTGCCAGGCCTCCTCCTTGCGAAGAATTGTTGAGCAGAGTTTGTCAGGAAGTCATCCAGCCCCAGACAGGAAGTTACCCACTTGGCTCGTAAAGTAGCCAGTCTGCCAAGAGGTCAGTTTTGCAGGTAATAGTCATCTGGTCATTAAGATAGCCAGGCAGTGGGCAGCCACCCAACCACTCAGCACTGGAAAACTGGCCTCCTGTGTTGACTGAGGGTTTGGTATCAAAGGAGAAATAGGTCCTATTTTCAGGGGGTACTTCNTAAGATAGCCAGGCAGTGGGCAGCCACCCAACCACTCAGCACTGGAAAACTGGCCTCCTGTGTTGACTGAGGGTTTGGTATCAGAGGAGAAATAGGTCCTATTTTTAGGGGGTACTTCTTGGCCTCAGGAAAGACGTGGAGGTCATGGACACAGGGGGCCCGGGATTCTCTCTGCTCAGGCCAGGGCAGGGGCTGGGACCCAGAAGTGGGGGGGGGGGCTTTGATGTGGAAGGCCTAAGCCTTCTAACCCATGACTCTACTCTCTCCAGTTAAGAAGAAGCCTGGGATGTGTCCAGTGGTCCATGGCCAATGTCTGATGCTTAAACCCCTCAATCACTGTGAGACAGACGACCAGTGCATAGGTGCATTAAAGTGCTGCAGGGCCCTATGTGGGAAAGTCTGCCTTTCCCCTGTGAAAGGTAAGGAGGGGCTGGGGCAGGCTGACCTCCTTCCCTCTGACTCTCTCTGTCTCAACCCTCTGAAGTTCCCAGCATATGAACAGGGGACCCCTGATCCCAACCCCAAGCAGAGCTTCTGCCAGACTCCATGGTCTTCAAGAGACCTCTCTCCAGGCTTCAGGGCAAGAATTTCCATAGGATGGCTCATGGCTTTGATTCTACCCCAGCCCTTCTGAGTAAGGGTCCCGGGCAAGTAACTCTCAGCCTCAGCTCCCTTATATGTAAAATGGATATAATGAACTTGAAAGTGCGTTGTCAAAAGTACCATTCAGTATGTGTTATTTAGGTTATTTCCGGGATGTTGTTTAGGGTCTAAGCCCAAGGGACCAGTGGATTTTGAGGATAATCCAGTCGAAGGCTCTGATTTATAGAGTTTTATAGTAAAATAGAGGCTTGTACTCAGCCTCCTGATACCAAGACTCATTCAACTCTATCAGCACCTTGCTATTTTCTATATCTCAAGGAATTTCTTGGGGGGAAGAATGTGAAGATGACTTGGCTGGTTCCAATATTGAAGCCTTGATCTCATTTTCTCTCCCAGCCTGATTCCTGCTGTTTGAGAGAGTCTCTGGATTCCTACGCTGTGTGGTCTGGGAATTCCATTTCTATACCCAGGCTTGAATCACTCTGTGGTGAAGACTTGGTTCTAACACCAATATCTTCTTTGCAGAAGAAGCCAACAAATGCCTGTTGACTTATCAATAAATAAAATGAGCATGTTTCACTCTGTACATCCTGCTTCTGTGATACATTGGGGAGGATAAGGTGGGTGGGTGGTGATGAGGAAATATTTGGATAAGAGGCTTCCCTCCTACAGATATGGAGTGGAAGAAAGAGGCTGAGGAGCTAATCATGAGTTCACATCATAGTTCTGAAAGACTCAGCTCTGTGATTTGAAACAAACAACTTTATTTCTAACATCTTAATCTCTTAACTTGCAAAGTGGTGATAAAAATCAGTTTCTCGAAGTGTATGGAGCATTGGTATGTGCAATGCAAAATGAATAGCAATGTTACGGGGCCAGTGCAGGCTCTCAAAAAATGGTGGGTACTTGCCTTCTGCGGTGATCTTGAGCCTTTTTTCATTTCTTCTCTCTCTCAAGACACAGCTTCTTCTGTCTTTAAGTGTTGAGCAGAATGACATGAACTGATTATCAGTCATGTGGGAGGACTCCAAACACTTCTGTCTGTCCATTGTATTGGGTTGACCAAAACATTTTGTTTGCATCTTTCCATAACATCTGAAAAACAAAACCCCAATTTTTTGCCAACCCAATATATTGATGTCAGAGTCTCCAAGGAAAGCAAAAACGTAATCAAGCAAAAACGTAATCAAGCTTTGGGTGAAACAATGCTTCAACCCCATAAGACACTTCCACAGTGGGCTTTGATCTCCCATGGCCAGGGAGTCTCCTGGCAGCTGACGCTGGGCAGTTTACCTACATGCACTCCTCTCATGTACTGCTAAAGGCACTCCACCCCATTCTTTCCTTGCTGAGGATGGATACAGCTGTGGGGTTGACCAGATGCCCAAGGGCACACACACTGACATAAAATGAAGGAGCATGTGTTGAGGCTGAAACGGGGGAAGATATTTCTATACATGCAGTAAGTCTGTCACAGGCTGTGTGGACTCTTTATCTCTTGGTAAGCAAGTATCATATTTTAGGTTGAATGCCCTTTCTTCTGCAGTGGGGGATGCTTGAGACTGCCTTTCCTAATAATAGGAATATTGTCACGGTAGGTCATGTGGAGCATATGTTCTTGGCCAGAAACACAGGAGGGTGATATTGTTCTCAATTCAGTGGAGCGGAAAGTAATAAGAGCTGGAATTCCTAGAGCTAGGGCCAAGTAGGGAAATTTGCTCCGCATTTTTCTGTGGTCTATGGATTCTAAAGTAAACAGAGAACTTAATGATTTTTTTAAAAACACAAAATTGTAATTCAGTCTTCTGAAAAATGTCACAGGTGGAAGAAAATAGTCCATACTATTTGAACCAATATACTAAGAGCAACAACTACATGTATTAAATTCACCATTTCAGAGATGAGGGAAAAGGAGAAGAGCCACTGAATTCATTTTATGAGCCATTCATTTCATGTTAATTTCATATATTTTATTTTATTCATTTTAGCCACCATCCAAGTTGACTTCCAATGATCCTCACCTCTTGGTATTCACACCCTAATGTGGTCCCCTCCCACATTTTTGCACAGTTGGTCTGTGTGACCAATAAAGCTTTGCAGAGTGATAGATCATTATGTCCTTATGAGATTAGATCATTAAAAGAGATTGGTTTCCATTTGGGGAGGCTATGCTCTCCTCAATCATCTACTCAGGCAGGACTCAGCTGGTGCGCCATGAGGACATTCAGCCCTCTGTGGAGTGCCCAGAGGAACCAATGTCTCTGCTCAACAGCCTCTGTGGAGCCAAGATCCACCAGCATGTGAGCGNTGTGGTCCCCTCCCACATTTTTGCACAGTTGGTCTGTGTGACCAATAAAGCTTTGCAGAGTGATAGATCATTATGTCCTTAGGAGATTAGATCATTAAAAGAGATTGGTTTCCATTTGGGGAGGCTATGCTGTCCTCAATCATCTACTCAGGCAGGACTCAGCTGGTACGCCATGAGGACATCCAGCCCTCTGTGGAGTGCCCAGAGGAACCAATGTCTCTGCTCAACAGCCTCTGTGGAGCCAAGGTCCACCAGCATGTGAGCAACCTGGAAGCAGGTTTTCCAGTCTCCATCTAGTCTTGTCCCAGCAAACAGCCTGATTATAACCTGTGAGAGACTCCAGATCAGAACCATCCAGCCAAGCTGTTCCTGGATGTTTCTTTCTGTTACCAAATGTTTTATTGTTATCATTGTTATCCACAACATTAAACTAGGTGGGAGATGACAATGCTGGTTTATGTTAATGGTGGTGATGGGATAACACTTCATCACTTACACATAACCACTCAGTTTTATTAATTAACATATAATAAGTTCACACAAAGTCTAAATAAAGCCTTCCCAAAATCCAGTGTATAATCCTTGATCAAAATACAAATTGTAAGAATTCAGATTTTCTTGTTCTTTTGATAACATGATCTGAGAAATGTGATTTTTATAGTTTACAAAACAGTAACTATGGTTTACAAAATGGGTGGATGCATCTTAATTATATNTTCCCAAAATCCAGTGTATAATCCTTGATCAAAATACAAATTGTAAGAATTCAGATTTTCTTGTTCTTTTGATAACATGATCTGAGAAATGCGATTTTTATAGTTTACAAAACAGTAACTATTTATGGTTTACAAAATGGGTGGATGTACCTTAATTATATGACCTTTTAGGGAAGAGTTACACATACTTTCCTTGGCTATCTATGAAGACTTCTTTATGTCAACCATGTCAGCATATATTCATGACTTCTATCTATTGCTTTCAAGAAGACACGAGAAATTCAATAAACCTTAATTCTCAGACTGTGAGATGATGTTAATGGTTTTAAGATGCTGTTTGGGGGCAATTTGTTATGTAGTTATAAATGACAAATTTTCTGAGGTTAGTAAAAGTTTGATACTACAACCAAATACGCTGACCTGTAGAAGAAAAAATAATTATGTGCCAATTTTGTCTGCTCTGAACAAAGATGGAAACATCTTAAACAAAATACTCAACAGAATTCAGTAAGTTTTAAACAGCTCTCCTAAAACTGAAATGTGAATTCTTCGATAAAATTAGGAATGGAAATGAGGATTCCCTTGGTGGGCCAGTGGTTAAGACTCTGAGCTTCCAGTGCAAGGGGCATAGGCTCAATCCCTGGTCGAGTAACTAAGATCCCACATGCTGCATGGCACAATCAAAATATTAAAAAAAAAAAAAAAAAGGAAATGAAAGGATAGAAATTAATCCAAAAAAGGGAANGTGTTTTAACTGTAGAGTACCCATCACAGGTCTTTAATTTATCATTTATTTTGGCCACCCTGCGAGGCATGCGGACTCTTAGTTCCCTGACCAGGTATCAAACCAGCACTCCTTGCAGGGCAAACATGGAGTCTCAACCACTGGACCACTAGGGAAGTGCCCACACTGTAAAATTCTTAACACCATCATTTGTATCCTCTGCCTCCTTTGAGTTTCTTGAAGGCCTTGGGGAAAACAGAGAGTAGGGATGATTGGTGTTGAAAGCCTTAAAAAATAGCCAAACGCTTTGACTTGGTACATTCCACCTCTAGGTATCTGACCTCAGAGAAATCGGAATTAAAGAAAACATGACTCATGCAGAAGGATTTACACATACACATAATCTTTAATAGAAACCAAGAACTGGACACAACCGGTCTGTCCAGTGGAGTTACAGAAATGACCACAAAGCCCTGAAGGGGACAACAATGTGATCATTAAGTGAGGTCAGCTAAATAATTGTTTCCTGAGTGGACTTTCCAAGCCAAGTGCATGTTGTATCCGAGAGCTGACAGACATGACTCCACTCTGATGAAGGTAAAGATATTGATGAAGTTGTATGACATTGGGAAATTGTTTTGTAACATAGACCAGAAGAGAGGACATGAAGTTATACAGCTGAAAATATGCGCTGGAAACAAAACAAGTCACGCCTTCCTTCCAGATGAAGGATGGGGAGGAGGCAAGGGACCTGCCTGAGACCTTGGACCAGAAGCCTGGGCACGTGGTCCTGTGAAAGCCTTGGCTTGTCTTCTCTATGAATTGTTTCTTATTCCCCACAGATTGCGAGAGTCACAATTCCAAAGGAACAAAAGGGCTGCTTTGTGAAATAAGGTCAATGCTTGGTGGGGAGGATGGCTTTGCAAATTACAGGCAGGTTTAGGAAAATGTTTCTTTTTGTGTAGATTTAGCCTACACAATCTGACAAATGTTTATCCTTCAGCCTGTCATCTCATCCACCCAGTATTCACTGGACATGTGCACAAATCAAGATTATCTGTAATTGACAAAAGGTAAACTGTGTTGGGTCATTGACCACTCTGGATAATTTTGGGAAACATGGAATGCTAAAGACCTCACCAGATCATCACGCTGTATCCTTCCCTTATCTCCAGCGAGGGTTATTCCAGACTGAGGACCTCAGGCTCAGGGAGATACAGTCCGGCCCATGTATCATCTTGCAGCAGAGGGAAGAGGCCAAGCCCTGAAAGGAAATAAACTCCTGGGTTACACATATGCTGAAGAAGCAGTGGTACTTCTCCAGTTTTTTTGGACAATGATCACTTTTTAAAAAGGAAACTCTCATCAGTGAATCTAAAAATAGTTGTATCTAGAAATTCCTTCTGCTTCCCTAATCCTTTTTCTTTTTTTTTTTCTAAGACTTAACATTTTTAGAGTACTTTCAGGTTCATAGCAAAATTAAGAAAGTACCAGGTTTCCCTGGTGATCTGGTGGTCAGAAGTCGGCCTTGTAATGCAGGGGACACCGGTTTGATCCATGGGTTGGGAAGATCTCACATGCTGTGCAGCACCTAAGGCCATGCACCACAGCTACGGAAGCCCGAGTGCCGAGAGCCCCTGAGCCGCAAGAAGAGAAGCCACCGGTGGAGAGCAGCAGCCGCTCGCTGCAACTAGAGAAAGCCCGCGGGCAGCAACAAAGACCCAGTGCAGTCAGAAACAAACAAGTAAGTATTAAAAAGAAGATACAGAGATTTCCTATATACCCCATGGCCCTATACACATGGATAGCCTCCCTTATTATCAACATTCCTCGTCAGAGTGGTGCATTTGTTACTATCAGTGAACCTACACCGACACGTCACAATCACCCAAAGTCCATCATTTACAGTAAGGCTCTCTCTTGGTGTTACACATTCTATGGGCTTGCACAAATGTATAATGACATATATCAGTCATTACAATATCATACAGAGTATTCTCCAAGCCCTAAAAATCCTCTGCGGTCTGCCTATTTATCTCCCCTTTCCCAATCTCTGGCAACCATTGATCTTTTTACTGTCTCCATAGTTTTGCCTTTTCCAGAATGTCACAATGATCATTTTGCCTAATCTTCCTTAGGTTTCCTAGAAAATGGTCTCAGGGGCAGATGCTTACGTGTGGGAGGTTTGCTGGGAGTATACCGAGGAGCAGCATCTGTGAGAAGTAAGAGAAGCAGGGCCGGGGAGAAGTGGAATTGTGATGCATAGCAACAAAGGCCCAGCCAGTCCCCTGGAGAGCTCTGAGTGGGTTGGGGGGTAGGGTCCTTCAGAGGTGCCCTGAATCAAACTGTGGAGCTAGGCCTTTGTACCCCAACATCAACCAGTCAGTGGATATAGATTATCCCTGGGAATGGGGTGTAACTTTGGATAAAACAGCCCACCATGGCCCAGGGAAATTCCCAGGGAGGGACTCATCTGTGAGCGTCAGCAACACCCCAGCGAAAGAGAGAATGAGTATCTTCATCCCAGGGGTATCTGACAGCCCACTACAGTATCCACTATATAATCTGAAAAAAAAAAAAACTAGAAATAAAGAAAAAGAATAGGAGGCTTGGAGATAAAGATACTGAGCTCCACCAGTGACTTACTCTATGATCTTAGGCATATCTTTTCTTTGGGTCTAGGTTCCCCATCTCTACACCGAGACAGGGTTATTGGATTCACTGGGACACTCCTAAGTTACAAGCACCATGTGAAGCCCCTGCCCTGGAAGCTGACCACAGGAGCTGGAGAAGATGGGCCTGAGATGAGGCTGAGAGGTGAGGAAGGAAGCCTGTCATCACAGGGAGGTCATCAGACTTGATGAGGGGACCCATCCCCCTGGGACTTTCCCTCCAAGGTGCGTGTATGAATCATTAGTTTGTAAAACAGCAGAACAAAGTAGAGCCTTAAAGTTCCAGGGGCTCACCCCTTTTTATACAAGGAGTCAAGGAACATGGCCAGTGTCACAGACTGAGTCAGCAGCAAGCTGGGAGTCAACCTCTGTTCCCGAAACCTAGCACATTTATTGGTACCTTTATTTATTCACTGGTTTCTCAACGTCCACATTGCCTTTTCCTTGAGAGACTGAGTCAAAGCTTGTTTTGGTTCAAAGAAAGAGATACCCCTCAAGCTAACTTCCCTGAAAGGAGAGCTATGTGAAATGAGTTGGAATGAAAGAAAATCTGCCCACCCTCCAGCATTCTTAAAAAGGGAAGAAACCAAGGGACTAGTGATTTGAGCACAAAATTCAGTCAGTGAAGGGCAGGTTCAAAACTGACCAAGAGGATTGGAAGGGCAGACATTCTTTTAAAACAGTAAGGCAGAAAAAATTAGCCCTGTGGTCCAAATATTTCATTTTAGATAAGCTTGTTGACAGTAAGTTCTAGCCAGAGTGGAAGACCGCTGGGAGACCTCACTATTCACAAAAGTTTTTTGATTCCTCCCTTTTTCAGAGCCGTGTCTCACTTCCTTCGCCATGCCAGGAATGGCTGAGCCCAGGATTCCTACCTTTCGATTTCTGTGGAAACCAAAACCTCTAACTTCTTTAGGAGATGCCTGAGTTACAGGCATACATAGACCTAGCCCTTGGAATCTAATTGTTCTTCTCATAGATATTTTTTTTCTTGTAAGTTTTTTTAAATTATTAAGTTACAAGAATTATTATCAGATACATAATTTGTAAACATTTTCTCCCATTCTGTGTGGAGTATCTTTCACTTTATTGATGCTATCTTTTGAAGCACCAAAGTTTTAAATTTTAATGAAGTTAAATTTATCTCTTTTTTCTTTCAATGTTTATGCTTTCCGTTCAGTCTCTCAGTCGTGTCCAACTCTTTGTGACCCCATGAATCACAGCACGCCCTCCCTGTCCATCACCACTCCCAGAGTTCACTCAAACTCACATCCATCGAGTTGGTGATGCCATCCAGCCATCTCATCCTCTGTCGTCCCCTTCTCCTCCTGCCCCCAATCCCTCCCAGCATCACGGTCTTTTCCAATGAGTCAACTCTTTGCGTGAGGTGGCCAAAGTACTGGAGTTTCAGCTTCAGCATCATTCCTTCCAAAGAAATCCCAGGGCTGATCTCCTTCAGAATGGACTGGTTGGATCTCCTTGCAGTCCAAGGGACTCTCAAGAGTCTTCTCCAACACCACAGTTCAAAAGCATCAATTCTCCGGTGCTCAGCTTTCTTCACAGTCCAACTCTCACATCCATACATGACCACAGGAAAAACCATATCCTTGACTAGATGGACCTTAGTTGGCAAAGTGATGTCTCTGCTTTTCAATATGCTATCTAGGTTGGTCATAACTTTTTTTCCAAGGAGTGAGGGTCTTTTAATTTCATGGCTGCAATCACCATCTGCAGTGATTTTGGAGCCCCCCAAATAAAGTCTGACACTGTTTCCACTGTTTTCCCATCTATTTACCATGAAGTGATGGGAACAGATGCCATGATCTTCGTTTTCTGAA
>SJYW01053364.1:415494-447683 GCA_006410735.1 Raphicerus campestris | reverse complement strand
AGGGGGTGGGGGGGGGGGGGGGATGGACTGGGAGTTTGGGATTAGTAGGTGCAAACTATAATATATAGAATGAATGAACAAGGCCCTCCTGTATAGCACAGGGCACTATATGCAATATCTTGTGATAAATCATAATGGGAAAGCATGTGAAAAAGAATCTGTGTGGGTATGTATAACTGAATCTCTACTGTACAAAAGAAATGGACACAACATTGTAAATCAGTTATACTTCAATAAAAAATTTTGAAAAACTAGGACTTAACATCACTTACTAGCTCTGTGTCTTTGGGTGATTAATGACGCTTTCATGACTTCAATCTTTTTTTTTTTTTTTTGGCTGTGCTGTGCAGGACCTCAGTTCCCTGATCGAGGATCAAAGTCACACCCTCTGCACTGGAGGGTCTGACCCATTGGACTGCCAGGGAAGTCCCATGGTTTCAATCTTTTAACAGAATTAAAGAGGTGTATATGACCCAGCTGAGGGAGTTCTGATGAGAGATAAGACAATGCTTATGACATGTTTAGTACAGGATCTGGAAGAGACGAAACACTCAGACAGGAACCATTCTTACCACCAGTGGTGTATTATGCGTTTCTCAGGCCAGAAGTTTAGGCACTGCTCTTGTCTGTCCTCCAAGATGCGTGATCTAGTCCATCCCCTGGAGAATCAGAGGGGAACCCTGGCTCCTGGGGGGGGTGTGTCTAGGGGACACTGGGCTCTCTGTTTTCTCACCCCCAGCAAAGCCTTTGTTCCCCACCTCCCCTCTAGCAGAGCCCAGCACACACAGACAAAGAAGAGAGGTTTCAGCACCAGAATATCAGGGCTGAGCTGCCATTCATCACTATACTTNATTCTTACCACCAGTGGTGTATTATGCGTTTCTCAGGCCAGAAGTTTAGGCACTGCTCTTGTCTGTCCTCCAAGATGCGTGGTCCAGTCCATCCCCTGGAGAATCAGAGGGGAACCCTGGCTCCTGGGGGGGGGTGTCTAGGGGACACTGGGCTCTCTGTTCTCTCACCCCCAGCAAAGCCTTTGTTCCCCACCTCCCCTCTAGCAGAGCCCAGCACACATAGACAAAGAAGAGAGGTTTCAGCGCCAGAATATCAGGGCTGAGCTGCCATTCATCACTATACTCCCAGAATAACTTCACCCCGCTCCCCTCAAACTGAACAGACAAAACTGAGGCTCAGAGAGAGAAAGAGATTGATCTGCAGTCATCTAGTAAGTTGGGAGGAGGCTAGAGCTAGAATTCAGGTCTCTTGACTCCCAAGTGGGGTGCCCACTGCACCCCAAGGCTCCTCCCACTTCTTCCTGGAGAACTCCATTGCACAAGGGCAGTGAGGCAGGTGAGCCAACAGCAGAGCCATGAGGTCATCCAAGGTTAGCCAACATACACCTTCCCGCTGTCTTCACTCCTCTAGTCTACTCTACCCCAACTTGCATGTCCCCAGCAATGACATGGAAGGATCGATGTGTCTTGCCTCCTCATTCACATCTTGAAATAGAAAGCTGGGAGAGGATATTGCTTCACTCAAAGGAATTATGTGTTATTGGAGGTCATCTCAATCATGAACAAATGCTTCATGAGCAGGGATTTCCTGGCATCTGTCTTTCTGTCTTCTTGGAGGATACAGATTCATGGGAAATATTAGAGGAAGGGAAGGAGGGAGTCAGGGGTTTAGCCAGGAGGGTTGGTTGGTCACACTGGCAGGGTTGCTCATAGCCAGGTCAGAAGTGGAGGTCAATGGGAAGGTTTGGGGGTTTATTTCCCTGGTCCGAGGCCAGAGGTCAGAGGCCAAATGTCTAGGTTTCCATTTCCTGGTGAAATGGAGGCTGTGGTTCTTGGGTTGATTTTTGGATTTCTACAGTGAACCCTAGGAATAGGCCTTCTTGCTCCTGCCCCCTCCTCTCCTTCACACCCGAGGAACATCTGCCATGGGTTCTGTTCCACTCTTCACTGGGGACAGGAAGTCCCAAACCCACACCCATCTCCCCAGAGCTCTTGGGAGCCCAGAAGTCACAGGAACCAGAAACAAATGGGTTTGAAAGCAGTCTTTTATTGGAAAGTTCATGAGGGAGGCAGTCCATGCTCAAGCTTGGGCCTCCTGGATAAGAGGAAGAAGGGGGAGTGTGGGAGAGGGTCGTGCTCCAGGCACCGGGACCTACATCCCTGGGGACTTCACAGGTGCAGCGAGCAGACTCTACCTGGTAGAAGAAAAGAGAATCAGAAACGTGAGTGAGCAGGTGAAAGACTCAGAGGCAGTGGGAGGCAGGACCAAGTCCACATGCCATCCTTCTCAGGACCCCAGCTGTAGCCCCTGAGACCCCTCAGTCTCTCCATCACCTCCCGTGTCCTTTCCCCCATAGCCTAGGATCGCCCTCTGCCAGTTGGCCTCTCTACGCCCTTACAGGCCACCTTTCCCTCCACCCATTTCTCACCTCACTGGGGATCCATACAGGTCTTCCCACAAGAGCTTTCACAGCACTTCTTGGCCCCTGGGCACTGAGCATCTCTCAGACACCGGTTAGGGGGGTTCATCATGGCACACCGGATCAGAACCCTGGGGCAGGAGCCACGCTTAGTGAGGAGTGGACCTCTGACTCGGTTTTGTCCTTTGACTGGCTCTTGTCCTTTGACTGGCTCTTGCCCTTTGACTGGATCTTGACCTTTGACTGGATCTTGCCCTTTGACTGGATCTTGACCTTTGACTGGATCTTGACCTTTGACTGGATCTTGCCCTTTGACTGGATCTTGACCTTTGACTGGATCTTGACCTTTGACTGGATCTTGCCCTTTGACTGGATCTTGACCTTTCACTGGATCTTGCCCTTTGACTGGATCTTGACCTTTGACTGGATCTTGACCTTTGACTGGATCTTGCCCTTTGACTGGATCTTGACCTTTGACTGGATCTTGACCTTTGACTGGATCTTGCCCTTTGACTGGATCTTGACCTTTCACTGGATCTTGCCCTTTGACTGGATCTTGACCTTTGACTGGATCTTGACCTTTGACTGGATCTTGACCTTTGACTGGATCTTGACCTTTGACTGGATCTTGCCCTTTGACTGGATCTTGACCTTTGACTGGATCTTGACCTTTGACTGGATCTTGCCCTTTGACTGGATCTTGACCTTTCACTGGATCTTGCCCTTTGACTGGATCTTGACCTTTGACTGGATCTTGACCTTTGACTGGATCTTGACCTTTGACTGGATCTTGACCTTTGACTGGATCTTGCCCTTTGACTGGATCTTGACCTTTGACTGGATCTTGACCTTTGACTGGATCTTGCCCTTTGACTGGATCTTGACCTTTCACTGGATCTTGCCCTTTGACTGGATCTTGACCTTTGACTGGATCTTGACCTTTGACTGGATCTTGACCTTTGACTGGATCTTGACCTTTGACTGGATCTTGCCCTTTGACTGGATCTTGACCTTTGACTGGATCTTGACCTTTGACTGGATCTTGCCCTTTGACTGGATCTTGACCTTTCACTGGATCTTGCCCTTTGACTGGATCTTGACCTTTCACTGGATCTTGCCCTTTGACTGGATCTTGACCTTTCACTGGATCTTGACCTTTCACTGGATCTTGACCTTTGACTGGATCTTGTCCTTTGACTGGATCTTGACCTTTCACTGGATCTTGACCTTTTACTGGACCTTGACCTTTCACTGGACCTTGACCTTTCACTGGATTTGGTCTTTTGACAGGATATTGACTGTTGATTGGACCCTTTTCGTTGACTAAAACATTTGTTTTCTTAGTGCCTTGACCTTTTGGATGACCTGTTGAAAGAAATATCCCTACTATTACTAATATTTAGACCAGCGTGTCTGCTTCAATCTAGTCTTTCCTCCAGGTCCAGCCACTGCTCACTGCGATGTCCCTTAAGCTGAGGGACCCTGAGACAGAGGAGGCTCACCAGGGCTAGGTGGGGTCTGCACTCTCGGATGGCTGTTCTCTGGGCTTTGGAGAAAAAGTCCATAAGACCAGGTTTCCTTTGGGTGTCCATTTCTTCCCCTCATCCTCCATTCTGGGTCTTGGGGCCCTCATGAGGATATGCCAGGGAGGAGTGACTTTCAGGAGATGAGGACACATTGACATCTTTGAGGAAACTTGGTGGAAGAGCAAGGAGCTTTGAGACACGTGCCAGGAGACCTGAGCTCCAGCCTGGCTCTGGAGATTGCCCTGACAATTCCTCACCTCGCTCTAGGTCTCAGTGTCCTGCTTTGGAAAACAGAGGTCTGCAGACTCCATGATTTCTGAGGCCCTGTTAGTTCTTAACCTCCCCTTACAGGACTGATGACTCAGATGCTTTGATGGAGCAAACAGGCAGGGAAGAGACACCACCACCCAGGGCCCAGATTTCTGGGGCTCCTCAACTTCGTTGCATGATCTGTCCAAGTATCAGTGCTTGAGGCCAAGGTCATGTTACAACACTCCTTCCACAAACAGCCCTGATTTCTCAGTCCTGGGGCAGAATGTACATGGAGTCTAGTGGGCAATTTCCTAATTCTCTGTATATACTCAAAACTTTAGGCTGCTATCCAGGCTAAACAGTGGGCTCCAGCTCTGCATGCTGCCTCTTGTCAAGACCCAGGCTGCCCCTAACAACCTCTCCTCAACCCAAGCCAGCCTCACCCAGGCCACTTGTCCACTCACCTCTTACGACAGCTGCCTCTGCCACCAGCATCCCAAGGACGAGAAGCACCACCACCTGGACCAAGAAGCTTCTGGTCTTCATGTTGTCAAGAAGGTGTATGACTGAGAGCTGAAGCTAAGCCTAGTTTTATGCAGCTTCAGCTTGGCCAGGTGCCAAGGGTGGGTCTGTGGTTTCACAAGGGATAAGACTTAAATTTTCTTAGTTCTACCAGGAAATATCCACCCTCATCCTGGGAGGGACCTGAGGCCCTTCCCCAAGGATTATCCACAGGAAGAAATGGTGGCTGTTACATCATTTCTAATAGCCCCAAGAGCTATCTCACATTCTCACAAAGAAGTAGGGCTGGCTGGTCTGTGGGCATCATCATGACCAAATTCTTTGTATTTAAAGAGTCTGAAGCCCAAAGGAGAGAGAGGAATTGCCTGCAGTCATTCAACAAGTCAGTGGTAGGTCTGTAGTATGTTTGCATAGCCAAGGTGTTCCCCCATTTCTCCCCAGCTCCTGCAAGCCCCACCCAGACCTACCCTAACAATTTATTCTTCCCAGCATCATGCTAGGCTTTTCTTTCATTCTCCCCCTGATCCCAAGAAAAACTCTCAAAGGCAGATTTGCCCTGAACGTTTAATGACTAATCATTATACTTTTCCATTTCATAAGCAGTCTCTGAAATGCACCAAGAAAGTAATAGGGAAGGTGGCATTCGACATCTGGAGTAGCATGATGCTCTTTAAATCACAGTAAGAAGAGAGGGAACACCATAAAGGGAAGAAAATAGAAATCATCTACAAGGTGGAATCTACTACAGTGCCTACATCTAATATGGCTTTTTCCTTTTTAGAACAGGCCCCGTTTCTTCTGAAGGACTCCTGTTTCTTTGTACCATCAACTTAGGAATCTAATGGGGACTGTTGATCACGAAAGCTTGACAGCCAGTCACAGATCAGGGGTGTGTGTGTGTGGTCAGTTGACATCCTTTATTTAAATGGACACTAAGGGCAAGTCCCTCCTTTTTGGTAAAGGTAGGAGAGATGAGCCTGGAAACTCCTGAAGCTATGGTTCCAGTCTGGGAGGAGGGCAACTGTTTGAGAAAAATAAACTTAATTCAATTAGAAAAGCAGAGAAAGGATGGTAAGAGAGGCTTTGGAAGAGACTAAACTTCGGAAGCCAGCCCTTCATTCCCCTCTATCTTGAGAGCAGTTCTTCCCATACCTTTGCCGTAGTTTGGTTATAATGCAACAAACTGCCTAAGCTAGTCTGAGTTGGTATTTTGTCACTGCTGTCATAGTTCAGAGTAATAAAAATGAATACACAGAAGTTAGGTATTGACAGGAACAGAACCTGAAGTGTGGAAATAACAGTTGAGTTCTGGGCGAGACAGGGATGGAAGCAAACCAAGTATTTTATAGTCAAACAGTTGTTTAAATCTCCACCCTTTGTCTCTCTGGACTCAGACCTCATCATCCCCACCAGTGCTGTTGAAACATTAAGGAGCTCTAATAAATGCAAGACATTGGAGTTGGCAGGCTACTTAAAAAAATGCTCATCAAAAAATAAATTATACAAACAAAAAAAGTGCGTAGAACTTATATTCTTCAAAGAATTAAAGCATTAAAATGGCAGCCTGCACTCACTCACCAGGTAAAAAAGGAGACTATTTCCTGTATATAGGCCCTATCAACATTTACTCCTCACCAATTTCTTCCCTCTCCATCTTCCACAGAGGTAACCACTATCTTGGATTTTCTAATTTCCTGTTAACTCAAGCATCTTGCCCATCTCTAGCTGGGTTTTCTATTCTTCTTCTCATTGTTTTGTAGAGAGAAGAAACTCTCACTCATTACTAGTGAGAGTGTATATTCATGCAACCTATTTGAAAATAAATTTGGCATCAGCTAGTAAAATTAAACATGAGCAAAATCTTTTAGATTTTGACCAATCTGATGAGTGAGAACTGATACACTCCTGAAGTTTTAAGTTAGCATTTTTTTAATCAATTATTTTAAGTATTTTTCATATCTTAAAAGCCACTTATATTTATCTGAAAACGTCATTTCTTTTGCTCATTTTCCTCTATAATCATTAGCTTTTTTCTTCTCAACATCTAAGCCCTCCTTACATATTATAAAGATCTTCATCTGTGATAAGTTTGCAAGTAAAATTTTTAACTCATTCTTAGACCTGCTCAAAACACCTCAGGATGGCACCTTTTTCTCCTCTTATCTAGAGATTGCCTACTGTTGTTTGGCTATTTCTGCTCTGGACTTCTGCATTTCTGCTTCATGATATCCTTAGATTGGTGAAACTGGTTCATTAATCTTTTTTCAATTTGTGTGCCAAAAAAAATCTTAATGGTACAAATGAATCATAGAAAAAAATAACTTTCTAAGCTGAAATTGACACAAGAAAAAGTAGAAAATCTGAATAATACTGCAACCATTACAAGGATGGAGACAACAGTCAACAATATTCGATCAAATTAAAGCGTCAGGATTAGACCTCTTCATAAGCATATTCTATAAGGCAATCAAGGAACAGCTAATTCTGCTGCTGCTGCTGCTAAGTCGTTTTAGTCGTGTCTGACTCTGTGCGACCCCATAGACAGCAGCCCACTAGGCTTCCCTGTCCCTGGGATTCTCCAGGCAAGAACACTGGAGTGGGTCGCCATTTCCTTCTCCAATGCATGAAAGTGAAAAGTGAAAGTGAAGTCACTCAGTCGTGTCCAACTCTTCATGACCCCATGGACTGCAGCCCACCAGGCTCCTCCATCCATGGGATTTTCCAGGCAAGAGTACTGGAGTGGGGTGCCATTGCCTTCTTCTAATATGACATAAATAAAAATAAGAAACAATTCCCAGTTTCTTATGTTTTATGAAGTAAACATAACCTTGATACCAGAGCTTAATAGGAACTTATGTCAATTATATGTCAATAAAGCTGTTTAAAAATAAAATTATCAATAAGGATTCTATGAAAAAGGAAGCTTTTAGCAAATCTCACTCATAGAACATAGATTCATGAACATAAAAATCAACTGTGTTCATAAACTTCCAAACAAATCTACAAATTGTTAGAATCAATGAGAGTTTGTCATAACAGATGCATACAAAGGAAATGTACAAAAATCAATGGTACTATATATATTAACAACACAAATCAGCAAATGAAATTTTAATCATTTTTATAATCATATAAAATATGAAGAGCTTATAAATACAAGTAATAAATTTTGTGCAGAATCACTACAGAGAAAACGACAAAACTTTAGTGAGAGACGNGTACAAAAATCAATGGTACTATATATATTAACAACACAAATCAGCAAATGAAATTTTAATCATTTTTATAATCATATAAAATATGAAGAGCTTATAAATACAAGTAATAAATTTTGTGCAGAATCACTACAGAGAAAATGACAAAACTTTAGTGAGAGACATTTTGTAACACTCCCAAATCAGATATGTATACCATGTTCATGGATTGGAAGACTCAATATGATAAGCATGGCAATTCTCTTCAAACTGATTTTTAGTCTCAATGCACTCAAACCCCCAGAAAAGTTTTTATAAAAGTAAACCAAGAGAAAATTAGCAATGCAATTCTGAAATGCATACAAAAAATGCAAAAGGCAAGACAGCCAAAATATTCTTGAATAAGAATAATTTAATAAAGCTTGATATAAGAGATATCAAGCTTTATTTTAAAGCTGTAATAATTATGATTAAGTGGTATTATAACAACCATAGATAGATCTGCAAATGAAACAGAATAGAGAGTCCTCAAACAGATGACTGCACATAATGAGAGTATGTTTCTAACTTGGCTATAGTAAACAAATATCGCTACAGTCATATTAAGAAGGCTGCACACCATAATATTAATATACACTCCCTAAGCGGCTGAAGGAGGATTCAGGTTAAGAAGGTAGGATAGAAGGAAGAAGAAGAAAAATAAACAAATGTTGATTTACCGAAAAACTCATCCTGTCTCCTGGCATCCTATTACATTTATAAATATATTGCCAAAAAATGAATATCACTAGATCTCTGTTTACTGTCTTCCGGTGATGTCCATGAAATCTTAACCAACAGAAAAAAAAAGTTGGAGAGTAATATATGGGTTTTGATAATATTTCAGTTGAACTTTCCTGTATACAAAAATACTCATGTATGAAAAAGGAAAAGGGTTTGAAGGAATATCCACTGCTGTGAATAGTGGTTACATGATGATGATGGGAGTGGAAAGGGGACAAGCATGAATAGCTCTGCCTTTATCCATATTAGTTTGTAATTTTTTTCTTGTTACAGCTGTCGATGAAGGCTCAGTTAACAATTAAGAAGAAAGGGAATTTTAGTTGAACCAGACTGAGGATTATAACCTGAAAGAGAGACTCTCAGAAAGCTCTGAGAAACTGTTCCGCCAGGTGAAAGTTGAAGGCATGTTTTTGAGACAAAGGATCATACATCAAAATGACATACTGATATTTTATACAAAGTTCACCAAGGACACGTAGTGCCGGTAAGCACGTATAAAGAGAGCAGGAAGTCCGTGAGCCCCCACAGAGTTGGGAAAGAATGCTATCCTTTTAAGAAATTATATTGCTAATGTCAGAAGAAAGGGGGAAATGTTATCTTTATGGTCAAGCAGACACTCCTGTCTTCAAGGAAGTTTGTTTAATATGTAATGCAAGAACACACTACACATTCGGGAGGGAGGGAAGAGACCCAAATGGATGCAGAGAGAGTTTTGTGTTTGATTTTTTCTTATCCTCCCTGGAAATAAGAATTTTATTTCATCACAGCAAAAATCACTACTCTTATGATCTGAACATATCAAATAAAGAAAATTAAAATTCATTATTTGTTGCTGTTTAGTTGTTGTGTCCAACTCTTTTGCAACCTCACGGACGGTAGCCCCCGCCCAGGCTCCTCTGTCCATGGGATTTCTCAGGCAAGAATACTGGGGAGGGTTGCCATTTCCTTCTCCAGGGGATTTTTCCCAACCCAAGGATCAAACTCACATCTCCTGCATTGACAGGCAGATTCTTTACCACTGAGCCACCAAAATTCATTATAGGCTAGAATAAAGCACTCAAGTAATCATGTGAGTGGAGAAAACAGTGTAATTGAGAGTTGCATCTAAAGAAATGATTATATATACAGATAATCATGAATGTGTTACAAAGGGATGTTTAAAATATGTCATAATGTAAAAGTAAAATAGTGCATGAATCAGAGGCAGTCAAAAGAAATCACCTAGGTAGTTCAAGCAGAAAAAGAATTTCAGCTATTGTACGCGCACATCTCATTGGAAGAAACCGAATCACGCGTGAAATCCTGGATATGAAAGAGTCTGGGGAAAGATAGGCATTTGATTTACAACCCCTGCAGGAAGGCAGTCTGGGAGCAGCTGAGATGCATGTAGATGGACACTGCACAGTACCTGCCACACCCCAGCTCCTTCCCATACTTACCCTTCCAATTAGAAAACGTTCACCTCTCAGAAAGCAAAGTGCCCACCTTGAGTGGGAGCTGAAGTGAGTGGGTCTGAGAATAAGCAAGGCAGGACAGAAGTGCTGGAGATATGAATAAAATAAATAGAGAAGAATACAGGGTATTTATGAGAGCAGTCGTTACCTTGCAGTGCTGGAGTAATATCTCCCAGTGGCCAGGGCTGATGGTGGGAGCCCTCCTCTTTCAACAAGTACCTAAGAAAGAGAAGTCCCCCTGTGTATTAGGAAAACTGCGACAGAGGAGGGAGCCCTTGAGCTAAATTAAGAAACCTATTCCTTCCAACCCTTCCCACTCAAATAAGATCCTCCTTTCAAGAGATAGTCCCTGACTCTGATTTTAAAACAAGAAATTTGGAAATCATATAAGCTGTATAAAGAGACTCCTTAAAAAAAAAAAGAAATGAGAAGCAAATCTTAAAAGCACTTGAAAGAGGAGTTTTTAAATCCCGAGTAAAATATCACCACAAAGCTGAGAAAAAAATTATAATCTAAAATAGATTTTTTAAACGAGTGAAATTAAAGGTATGAGAAGAAGTGTAAGTCGCTCAGCCATGTCTGACTCTGCTACCCCATGGATTGTAGCCCACTGGGCTTCTCTGTCCATGGAATTCTCCAGGCAAAAATACTGTGGTAGGTAGCTGTTCCCTTCTCCAGAGGATCTTCCCAACCGAGGGACTGAACCCAGGTCTTCCCCACTAAAGGCAAATTCTTTACCATCTGAGCCACTAGGGAAGCCCAAAGGTATGAGGAGCCATCATAAGACAGCAATATAGAAACTCAAAGAAGAGATAGCAAGGTAACAGGAAAATGTGAAATAGAATCTGATGGAGAGAAGAGAAATTGAAGAAAAGGACAAAAATATTTCATAAATAAGCACTAAGTAAAGTAAGAAAGAAAAAGGAAAACATTTAAAAAGTATATAACATAAAATAAAAATAACTAAAGAAGTAGCTTAAAAACAGAGTCTTAAATATTAAAAAGTCAATGAAGATCCACCAGACACAAAAATCAAGTCGAGGAAGAAAACCAAGTCAACAAAACAGAAGAATTATTTAAAACAATAATTGAGGAAAATATCTGTGAAATAAAAGATTTGAGTATGCATATTAAAAGCTCACATTATAGTAAACATAAGACAAATGCAAGTAAATATTGTGGTCTTTCAAGAAAAAAATAGAAGCCTTCAAGAGGCCAACACTCCCCCCTCCAATAAGATAGCAATACTCAAAGCCAGAAAATAATGAAGCAAAACTTAGATACTCTATGGAAGAAAATACGCACTGAGGATTTTTGTACAACTAATTTGTCCTTGACCTAAATGTATTTCTAAATGTGCAAGAACTCAAGAAATATTGTTTCTGATAACTTTCCTGGGGAGTTTCCAAGAGACAAGATCTATTCAATCAAAAAACATTTGTGGGAATTAGCAACACGATTATTACTGAGTACTGAACATTTTCATTGTGGAATTAAGTCTAATGAAGGAATAATAAATAGTATGTAAATGTGACCTATTGTGGGAATTAGCAACACGATTATTANCAAGAAATATTGTTTCTGATAACTTTCCTGGGGAGTTTCCAAGAGACAAGATCTATTCAATCAAGAAACATTTGTGGGAAGTAGCAACACGATTATTACTGAGTACTGAACATTTTCACTGTGGAATTAAGTCTGATGAAGGAATAATAAATAGTATGTAAATGTGACCTATTGTGATAATGTACAAATACCAAAACTTCCGTCAGATCGAGGATGAGGGAGAGAGGTAGCGCAAAGAACAAGTGCACTGACTGCTTTATATATAATAGCTTCAAGTCAAAGGATATTTAAAACACATAAGGTTCAACAAAATTAAAAACTTGTGCTTCAAAGGATCCTATCAGGATAGTGAGAGGATCATGCTGAGAAGAAGAAACAAACCAGGTCTCTGATAAGGGCCTATGACCCAGACTATACAAAGATCTCTCACAACTCCACATTAAAAAGATGAACAACCCAATTTAAAAATGGGGAAAGAACTTAGACATTTCTCTGAAGATACACAAGTGGCCAGTGAGCACCAGGAAAAGATGCTCAACATCACTAGTCATTGCTGCTGCTAAGTCACTTCAGTCGTGTCCACCTCTTAGCGACTGCATGGACTACAGTCTTCCAGGCTCCTCCGTCCACGGGATTTTCCAGGCAAGAATACTGGAGTGGGGTGCCATTTCCTTCTCCAGTCATTAGTCATTAGGCAGATGCAAATCAAAATCACAAGATACCACTTCAGGGGCTGGTGCACTGGGATGACCCAGAGGGAGGGTATGGGGGAAGGAGATACCACGTGTGCACCCGTGGCAGATTCATGTTGATGTGTGGCAGAACCAATACAATATTGTAAAGCCTCCAATTAAAATAAATAAATTTAAATTTTAAAAAAGTTAATGGAAAATGACAAGCATCGGCCAGGAGGTGAAGAAATTGGAACCCTTGTACATTGCTGGGGAGAAGGTAAAATGGTGCGAACTCCGTGGAAAATAGCCTGACAGTCCCTCCAAAAGGTCAGCATAGAATTACCAGATGACTCAGCAATTCCACTCCCAGATGTATATGTGAAAGAACTGAAAACAGGAAGTTCTGGTCCATGACGGAGACACAGGAGGCTCCTCAACTCACCTCCACCCCTGGTCACACAAAGCTGACAGCTACAACACAAAGCCATTGAAAGAAATCCAGTAATGAGTTGAGCCAGTGCTACATATTGGGCAACCAAGAAAATACTCCCATTGGAGAGGGTCTTGGCACACCCTCAAGCCATGAAGAACAAAGAAGTCAGCTTGGACAATTACAAGGGTTCAAGACACAACCAAGAGCTTGGGAGGGTGGGACGATGAGGTTCCTCTCCTATATGTGGTCATGTGGTCTAAACTGGAAGATGTTGCTATTTTATCTAATGCCCAGAAGCCAGTACAGACTGTGGAGGAAAATGAAGTCTCCACACTGGGTCTTTTCCCCACACCTGCAGGTAGCTCCCTACTGGGCACACCCACTTTCACTGCAGGCTCCAACTCCAACCCAGACCACCGACCCTCCGCTCTGCTAGCCCTGCCATCTCACCTCATTATGTCCCAGGAATATCAGAAAGTGTTGCTGCAACAGTTTACTGGGAGGTCCCTGCTCTTTAAGCATCTCTCCTGTTGGAGTCTGAGATTCCGCTTCACAGGCAGGCACTCCATCTGCCTGGATGGCATAGTAACCTCCTCCCTGTGGTCTCTTTTGAGAAATAAATGATAAGGCAAAACACCCTGAGTCTCTGATACATTAGAATAATTTAGTGGCATGAGCAGTCTCCTCTCAGTTCAGTTCAGTTGCTCAGTCGCCTCCGACTCTGCGACCCCACGGACTGCAGCACGCCAGGTCTCCCTGTCCATCACCAGCTCCCAGAGTTTACCCAAACTCATGTCCATCGAGTTGGTGATGCCATCCAAGCGTCTCATCCTCTGTCATCCCCTTCTCCTCCTGCCCTCAATCTTTCCCAGCATCAGGGTCTTTTCAAATGAGTCAGTTCNACAGGAAAAGGTCCATCCTACAACCACAGGGAAATGAATTCTGCCAACACTCTGTGAGCTGGAAGAGAACCCCAAACTCCAGATGAGAACCATGACCCTAGCTGACACCTTAACTTCAACCTAGTAAGACCCTGAGTAGAGAATCCAGCCATACCATGCCCAGATTTCTGATCCACAGAAACTGAGATGATTAATTTCATATTTCTTCAAGTTGCTAGGGAGACCAGGTTCAATCCCTGGTTGGGGAACTAGATTCCATACGCCACAGCTAAGGGTTTGCATGAAGTGAAGTGAAGTGAAGTCGCTCAATTGTGTCCAACTTTTTGTGACCCCATGGACTGTAGCTTACCAGGCCCCTCCGTCCTTGGGATTTTCCAGGCAAGAGTACTGGAGTGGGTTGCCATTTCCTTCTCCAGGGGATTTTCTCAACCCAGGGATCAAATCTAGGTCTCCTGCATTGCAGGCAGATGCTTTACCGTCTGAGCCACCAGGGAAGCCCTGGTGTTTGCATGCTGCAACTAAAAAAAAGAAAAGACCCCACACGTTGCAAGTAAAAGAGCCCACATGTGGGGCATCCAGGGTAGCTCAGATGGTAAAGATTCCACATGCCACAGCTAAGACCTGGTACAGCCAAATAAATAAATACTAAGAACAAACAACCTCCCTCAAAGTAATACCTGGATTTTGAAGACAGCACAAAAGTGAAAATGTAAAATATCTCATTCATACGTTCTTTATTGATTTCATGTTGAACTTATATTAATAATATTGAGGTTAAATAAAATATAGTAGTAAGACTAATGTTACCCATTTCTTTTTACTGTTTTTAAAAGTTGCCTTAAGAAAAATTTAAAGCCTATATGTGGCTCACATTACATCTATCAGACACTGATGGCCTAGAGGACTAAGAAGTCGACTGACCATATGACCTTGAGCAAGTCACCTCACCTCTCAAAGCCTTACATTTCTTATCTGGAAGACTGGAATAATAATAATGGGGCCTATGCCACAAACATTGTGGAGTTTAAGAGATGAGGTCTATAGAATATTGGAACCACGGTAAGTGCTCAATAAATAAACCATCATTATTAATAACAATATCTGTAAAGTAGGAATCCTTTCTTGTATCCACGTCCTAATCTTCAGGACCAGGCACACAGTAGACGTTTAATAAAAGCTTGTGGGTCACACACTTTGACAAAGCTCTTTGGCAGGGTTCTGTCTTACCCTTGCCACCGTGAATCAGGAATTCTGTGGGCAGGTAAGGATACTGAATTTTGGGGGCAAAATGATTTGTTTCAGGCTTTCCTGTTTCAAGATGTCCCTGCTGAAATATTGGAATATGTGAGTTCCAGTCCCAGGGCCACAAGGTTTAGCTAAGTGCCCTGAGCAAGTGACACTTGGAAACAAAGAACAGAAGACCCTGTCAGCAAGAACTTAGATAAGTTACCTGAAGCCCAGCCCCTGGCCCATATTAAGGACTCAACTAACGAAGCTGTTATTACTGTTGTCCTTCTCTACAGGGACCCCCCCCACCAAATTACCCCTCATCCCCTGGCCCCTGACTTGGTGAGGATGCTGTGGGGGCCCAGTCTCCATATACCCCCCTTCTTCTCTCAACTGAGTCAGGAATAGAAACCACCGCTTCCGGGCTTCCTCCCCGGGCAGCGGCAGCGATCAATAGACCTCAGCCACCGGGGACAGAGGAAGGTTGGGCAGAGGCAGCAGCGGGCCTCTGGCTGCAGGCTGCAGAGGCACAGAGGGGCCGCGAGGCAGAGAGATCCTGCTCAGCCAGCGGCTCTCCAGCCTCTGAGCCTTTGGGAACCACACGGCCTGCAGGCACACTGGGGGAGCCCCTACAGGTAAGGGACCTCCCTTGGTGGGGGGGAGCGACGAGGTTAGGGAAGGGGCGTGGGCTGCAAGAATGGGAAGCCAGGCTGCCCCGGGGTTCCCAGTGCCTGGGCCCCCACTATGAGAACCCCCTCAAGGAGTGAGCAGTGTGGGACTGGCTGAGCTCTGGGCTGTCCCATCAGCTCATCTGTACAGCAGGAGTCGAAAACCTCCCAGTCAGGATGGAGGGATTAAACTCAGTCAAGAGTATCTAGAGCCCAGAGAAGTGACCAGCATATAGTAGGTGCTCAAAATTAATGTATGGAGAGTCTTGAATCAAAAATTCTAGTCTCCAGCCTCAACTGTGCCATGGGCTAGTTGGATAATAATTTTGAGCAAATGATTTTGAGCAAATCATTAATCTTTCTTACTGATATTCAGATTCTTGTCAGAGAAGGTTTGTTAAATTATTCATCCTATTTCATAGAGAAGGAAGGTGGGTTCTAGAAAAAAGGGAAAAGGATTTGCCCACAGTCATGTGCCTAATGCATGATGGAACTGGATTAGAAACCCCATCTTTTGACTCCAAGTCCATTGGAAGCATAGGAGCTGCATCACATATGTATTTATTATGCATGAATTATGTGCCAGGAATGGTGCTGTCCATTAACAATTTGCCTCATTTAATCCTCAAAACTTCTCATGAAAAGTATGATGTTCCCCAGTTTACAGATGAGGAAACCAAAGCTCAGAGAGGGGCATGATTCTGCTCAAGGTCAACAGTTAGTAAATGGCAGATGCAGAATTTGAACCCAAGTCTAATGAGGGAAGTGCGATGAATTGACATTTATTGAGCATCTATTGTGTTCCAGGGCCCTCTGCACACATACTCACAATAACTCTTCACCGGAATGTATTATCTCCATTCTGTAGATAAGGGAGCTAAAACCCAGAGCTGGAGGAGACTGACCAGAGGTCACACAAGTGACAGAGGTAAGGACGAAATCCCCACTTACTTAAACACTAGGCTCAGAGTGAGTGAAAGGTATCCTGTGTGCTTCCTGTCAGGCACTGGGTCAGCGGCTGGATACAAACTCAGTCCCTGGTCCACCCTGAGAAGCAGGCATTACTGAACACGCAGCACAGATGAGATTACTGAGAGGTGGTCACTAGCCCTTGAATCCAACAGAGCTTGGAGACAGTGAGCCAGTGGAAGGATCTAACAGTTCCTGAGTATCCACTAAGGCTGAGCACATCCATAACCCACCTTAATCCTCCAGCCTTCGGGAGCAGAGGCTATTGTCTGCACTGTGAATTGTGCATCGTGCCAGAAATAGAAATCTGGAGAAAAGCATCTTCTTCAAGGCTCCAGCTGCATTGGGGTGGTGATAAGCCCAGGTTTGCCTAACTCTGGGAGACAGCAAAACAGGTGAACAACTTATTACAGCCCTCTGGAGCCAGGCCTGCTAAAGACATTAGGTCTTTTAATATTTTTAACCACCTCTGGCGATGGTTGACAGAAGCTCTGAAAGGTGACATGACTTGTTTATGGTCACACAAGTGGCAAAATTCTGTTTCACTGATGCTTATGGTTGTTGTTTAGTCACTAAGTCATATCTGACACTTTGCGACCCTATGGACTGACTATATATAGCCTGCCAGGCTCCCCTGTGCATGGGATTTTCCATGCAATATCCTGGAGTGGGTTGCCATGCCCTTCTCCAGGGCATCTTCCTGACCCAGGAATCAAACCCATGTCTCCTGCATTAGCAGGTGGATTCTTTATTGCTGAGCCACCACAGAAGCCCTCTGACAGACTCTACCAATGTTTTAAAAAGTCTAAGCCAATGACTCGCAATCCTGACTGTGCATCAGAATCACCCTCCAAACTTGCTGAAACACACACTGCTGAATCCCCTCCCCTGAGTTTTTGATTCAGCAAGTCCCCAGCAGGCTAAGAATACGGTGCATCTTTGACAAATCCCTAGGTGATGGTGATGCTGCTAGTTCAGGAAACGCATCTTAAGAACTTCTGGTCTAAACTGACTCTCCCAATAACCGTAGATAGTAAGCATTAACTATCCATTGTGTAAAGGAGGAAACTGAAGTTCAAAGTACCGGCTTGTCCAAGATCCCGTAGGAAACCTCTGGTATGCGAAAATCCAAGTTTGGGCAAGGAGACATATTGTATGGGGAACCACCAGGTGCCAGGACATCCTGCCTTCAATAGTTCTCATCACCCAAGGTACAGCTCAGCATTTCCTTTATGTAAATGAAGGAGGCGGACTCGGTGATTTGGCCAAAACCCTCCCAGATAGGGGAGTGAGAGAGAGTCAAACCCAAGCCTGTCTCTTGAGTCCAGAGGGCACTTGACACTCACTGTGCGCCTATGGCATACCAGACGCTTTATATGGAACCTCCAACACGCTTGGCTGGTGGATGGCGCAGGAAGGGAATTTAGACCTGGTCTTTGGGGAAGGGGCTAAGCACTAGGGCTCCCAGATAGCTCAGACGGTAAAGCGTCTGCCTACAATGCGGGAGACCTGGGTTCAGTCCCTGGCTCGGGAAGATCCTCTGGATAAGGAAATGGCAACCCACTCCAGTACCCTTGCCTGGAATCCCATGGACAGTGGAGCCTGGCGGGNGACGCTTTACATGGAACCTCCAACACGCTTGGCTGGTGGATGGCGCAGGAAGGGAATTTAGACCTGGTCTTTGGGGAAGGGGCTAGGCACTAGGGCTCCCAGATAGCTCAGACGGTAAAGCGTCTGCTACAATGCGGGAGACCTGGGTTCAATCCCTGGCTCAGGAAGATCCTCTGGATAAGGAAATGGCAACCCACTCCAGTACCCTTGCCTGGAATCCCATGGACAGTGGAGCCTGGCGGGCTACAGCCCATGGGGTCGCAAAGAGTCAGACACGATTGAGTGACCTCACTTTGACTTTGGAGAAGGGAGGTCCGAGGACGCCCCCTTCAGCGTGTTCCTCCCTGTCCGCAGGCCAGGGTGCCTCAGCCATGGTGAGCGAGTCCCCGGGGCCCGGCGCCCGGGTCCCGTGGCGGCGAAGCGACGAGGCGCTGCGCGTGAACGTGGGCGGCGTGCGGCGGCGGCTGAGCGCGCGCGCCCTGGCGCGCTTCCCAGGCACGCGGCTGGGCCGCCTGCAGGCCGCGGCGTCGGAGGAGCAGGCGCGGCGCCTGTGCGACGACTACGACGCGGCGGCGCGCGAGTTCTACTTCGACCGGCACCCGGGCTTCTTCCTGGGCCTGCTGCACTTCTACCGCACTGGCCACCTGCACGTGCTCGACGAGCTGTGCGTCTTCGCCTTTGGCCAGGAGGCCGACTACTGGGGCCTGGGTGAGAGCGCGCTGGCCACGTGCTGCCGCGCGCGCTACCTGGAGCGGCGGGTGACGCGGCCGCGCGCCTGGGACGAGGACAGCGACACGCCGAGCAGCGTGGACCCGTGCCCCGACGAGATCTCCGACGTGCAGCGCGAGCTGGCGCGCTACGGGGCGGCGCGCTGCGGCCGCCTGCGCCGCCGCCTCTGGCTCACCATGGAGAACCCGGGCTACTCGCTGCCCAGCAAGCTCTTTAGCTGCGTCTCCATCGGCGTGGTGCTCGCCTCCATCGCCGCCATGTGCATCCACAGCCTGCCTGAGTACCAGGCCCGCGAGGCGGCGGCCGCAGTGGCAGCGGTGGCCGCGGGCCGCAGCCCGGAGGGCGTGCGCGACGATCCGGTGCTGCGGCGCCTCGAGTACTTCTGCATCGCCTGGTTCAGCTTCGAGGTGTCGTCGCGCCTGCTGCTAGCGCCCAGCACGCGCAACTTCTTCTGCCACCCACTCAACCTCATCGACATCGTGTCCGTGCTGCCCTTTTACCTTACGCTGCTGGCCGGCGCGGCGCTCCGAGACCGGGGCGGAGCAGGTGGCGAGGAGCTGGGCGATCTGGGCAAGGTGGTGCAGGTGTTCCGTCTCATGCGCATCTTCCGCGTGCTCAAGTTGGCGCGCCACTCCACCGGCCTGCGCTCACTGGGCGCAACACTCAAGGTAGGGGGTGGGGGTTTCGGGGAGGTGGCTGTAACCGCGGGGCTGGTGAGCAGGGGCCCTTCCGGGTCTGCAGGGTCCAGGCTCAGGATACCAGGCGTGCATTTCAACAGGAGGTCTTTCTGTTATCTATTTCCCAGGGGAGAAGGGGAAAACCGAGGCAGAGCTTAACCAAATGAAACCAAAAACATACCAAAACAAACAAACAAAAAACCAGACAGATTACTTTGGAGCTATCTATCAAAACACCATTGTTGTTGTCGTTAAGTCGTGTCCAACTCTTTGCAAGTCAACTATCATAAAAATACGCAAAGCAGGGTGCTAGCCGGCTTCTCCCGGTGAGCCTTTGTGCTGGCGTTATCAGAGAACACAGATATCATAGGTCACCCTGCCTAGGCTAAGTGTAGAGTGGATCCAAAGCTAACACTTAACTGAATGCTGCCTCTGTGCCAGTTTCATATCCATTCTCGATTTTATCCTCAGGAAGGTGCTATTATTCATTCCCTTCTGGTAGATAAAGAAGCTGAGGTCTGAGGGTTGGCTTTTTAAAGCCTGGTTGCAACTTATTGAGCAGCCGCCCTGTGTCAGGCCCTGTGCTGGGGGTGAATCGCTGCCCTGGCAAGCTTACCCTTAAGGGGGTGAAATTGACCTGTTTGGATGAGGGAGGAACTGTGAACAGCTTGGATGAAGGTTTGGAGGGGAATAAGGGTGATGCTGGGAGGGGGACCTGCAGGGAAGAACACGCCCACTGAGGAGGTTGGAGAGGTAAGTGGGGCAAGGTACTGAAGGGCCCTCAATTTTTTTAAAATATTTTAATTAATTTGGCTGTGCCAAGTCTTAGTTGTGGCACACCAGAACTCTCAGTTGGGCCATGTGGGATCTAATTCTCTGACCAGGGATTGAACCCAGGCCCCCCTGCACTGGGAGCATGGAGTCTAAGCCACTGGGCCACCCAGGAAGTCCCTGGCCCACAACTTTGGATTTTATCCCATAGGAATAGGGGATCCTGTGAGAGTTTTAAACAGGGCAGGTATTTCTGTGACTACTTTGCAGATGTGGAAACTGAGGCTCCAAGAGGCGGCAGGACCTATCAGAAGTTCCTCAGGGAGTAAGTGGGACAGCCCAGAGAGGAGTCCAGCTGGTCCTGACTCTAGCAGCTCGGCTCCTTCTCCTGAAGGTCCATGCAACCCTGTTAAGAATCCCTAAAAGGTGCTAAAAGGTCCCTTCCATGCGTAGCTTAGGAAAACCTTCTGCATGCTTTTATGGCAGAGTACCTAGGATGCTGAATGGAAGCAGGGCAGCTGGCAGAATGCTGGGGCAGGTAGAGGGAATTCATTTGCTGGACTTCCTGAACNAGGAAAACCTTCTGCATGCTTTTATGGCAGGGCAGCTAGGATGCTGAATGGAAGCAGGGCAGCTGGCAGAATGCTGGGGCAGGTAGAGGGAATTCATTTGCCGGACTTCCTGAACTTGGCATCTCTCCAGCACCCCAGAACCCTGCCTCCACCCTGCAGGGAGCCAGGGCCTGATGCTGCTGACATTTTCTACAAGGAAGAAGAGTATAGACCAAAGCTGCAGAGTCTAAGACACGGGTGAAAGACTCCTGATGAGGCCCCTGGCCAGCCTCTGCTTTCTTATTACCAAGGAGCTTGCAAAATCTCGGGCCCTGCCACAGACCTGGAGTTAAGGCTCAGCAATAGAGAATCTGCCTGCCAATGCAGGAGATTTGGGGTTTGATCCCTGGGTTGGGAAGATCTCCTGAAGAAGGAAATGGCAACCCACTTGAGTATTCTTGCCTGGGAAATTCCATGGACAGAGGAGCCTGGCAGGCTACAGTCCACGGTGTTGCAAAAGAGTCAGACACGACTTGGCAACTAAGCAATAACCCCAGAAATACTGAATTGGTCTCCCCTACCTGATTTCTCTCCAGCTTACAGGCTTCCGTGGTGGCTCAGATGGTAAAGAATCCACCTGCAATTCTGGAGACCTGGGTTTAATCCCTGGGTTGGGAAGATCCCCTGGAGAAGGGCATGGCAACCCACTCCAGTATTTTTGCCGAGAGAATCCCCATGGACAGAGGAGTCTGGCGGGCTACAGTCCACAGGTCACGAAGAGTCAGACACATCTGAGCAGCTAAGCATGGCACCGGACATGATTTCTCTCCACCTTATAGTCGGGAGGCCCTGTTCCAGACTAGGGGTTCTCAGCCCTGGCACTGTGGATGTTTAG
This sequence comes from Raphicerus campestris, assembly GCA_006410735.1. Lineage (NCBI taxonomy): Eukaryota > Metazoa > Chordata > Mammalia > Artiodactyla > Bovidae > Raphicerus > Raphicerus campestris. The sequence goes on along the minus strand of SJYW01053364.1, from coordinate 425,848 downwards.
GGTCAGATAATTCCTTGTTGGGGCTGTCCTGTGCATTGTAGGGTGTTAGCAGCATCCCTGGCCTCTACCACTGATGCCAGTACTAGATGCTTCTACCTAGATGCCAGTAGCACACCTGCCCCTGAAATGACTCCAGACATTGCTGCATGCCCCGTGGGGGCACNTAGGGCCAGATAATTCCTTGTTGGGGCTGTCCTGTGCATTGTAGGGTGTTAGCAGCATCCCTGGCCTCTACCACTGATGCCAGTACTAGATGCTTCTACCTAGATGCCAGTAGCACACCTGCCCCCGAAATGACTCCAGACATTGCTGCATGCCCTGTGGGGGCACAGTCACCCTAGAGAATCAGTGCCATGGGGCTTGGCCTACGGGCAGAACAAATATACATACCCACAGGCAAGTGCATTCAGTAGGTGGTCCAGGGAACCTATGTATCCTCTCAGCTTCCTTGAGTGGCAGAAAATATTTTTGTCCTTATCAGAAATAGGATAGACCAAAGGACATGAGCCCACCTCTTTGCGTTGTGGAATATAAACTGTGGTTCTCTTGGTGCTGCAACAGTGGAAAAAATTATGAGCTTTCCATAAGTGGCTGGTGTTACCAGTGGCCCCTGCACTAGAAGAAATCGCCACGGCTTGGCTGGCATTCAACTTTGGACAACAGAAATCAGGCCTGTGTTCAATCTCAGGGCGATCTGCTGGCTATTATAGTTGAAAGATCTTAGTGTGCAGCAGGGAACCCTGGGTGTTGGCATCAGTTCTGCTTTGTTGGGTGACTTCAGACCTGCCCCTAGGACTCTCTGAGCCTCAGTTTCCACACCTTCCCAACAAAGTCTGTAAGCCAAGCCGGCTCTCACCTGGCTTCCCTCATTCTCTTCCAGCACAGCTACCGTGAGGTGGGCATCTTGCTGTTGTATCTGGCCGTGGGGGTGTCTGTGTTCTCCGGTGTGGCCTACACAGCCGAGAAGGAGGAGGACGTGGGCTTTGACACCATCCCAGCCTGCTGGTGGTGGGGCACGGTGAGCATGACCACTGTGGGCTATGGGGACGTGGTGCCAGTGACGGTGGCTGGCAAGCTGGCGGCCTCAGGCTGCATCCTAGGGGGCATCCTGGTGGTGGCGCTCCCCATCACCATCATCTTCAACAAGTTCTCCCACTTCTACCGGCGCCAGAAGGCTCTGGAAGCCGCCGTCCGCAACAGCGACCACCAGGAATTTGAGGACTTGCTGAGCAGCATCGATGGGGTGTCAGAGGCATCTCTGGAGACCTCTCGTGAGACCTCCCAGGAGGGCAGGTCTGAAGATCTGGAGGCCCAGGCCTCCAGTGGTCCTCCAAACTCTCAGGTTTATTAAAACCAGGGCTCCAAGCACCCCCTTCCCACATCCCTGCAGTCAGCTGAAACGGAGCAGAGATTCCTCCCCTGCTTAACTTCTTCTTTGTGGCATGACCTCTCAGGATCACTCACTCTAGCCTCAGAAATGACACCTGGAGGCTGGGTCCTTTCCTCCAAAGACACAGGGAAGCATAGTGTTATCCTAGACTCTATAAGCCTGCGGAGTAACCCAAAGACCTTTATAAATAAACCTGCAAGCCACCCACAATACAGGCATGAGCCAGAGAGGGAAAGTCAAAAGGATGCTAACAATTCCTGAGCACTTCCTATCTGTTAGCCATGTTCCATTGACCCTATGTTAGAAGATGAGAATTATCCCCATTTCACAGAAACTGAGGCTCAGAGAAGCACAGTGACTTGCCTAAATATCACAGGGCTAGAAGTGGTGGAGCCAAGGTTGGAATCCCAGCTTGTTGATCTGCCAAGGCCAATATTTCTTGCTCTGGTCTTTCTTCTACCCTCACAAAGTTTGCAGGTGGTTTTAGGTTGTTCATGGGCCCCCAGAGTTGGTTCATAGGGTTAGACAGTTCTGTTAGAGCTAGGGAAAGGACCAGACAGGGGATTCACATGTAGAATCCCTGGACCTCATCTGTGGTTCTTTTCCAGGACCTTCCAACAAGAATTAGGTCTCAAAGGTGAGGTCTGGGAGGAAGGACTAGGAGACTGCCTCCTCAGTGGATGGGTAAGACTTGCTCAGCAATAGTCCTGAGGCTTCCTCCCAGGACTCCTCCCTGGCTNAGTTCTGTTAGAGCTAGGGAAAGGACCAGACAGGGGATTCACATGTAGAATCTCTGGACCTCATCTGTGGTTCTTTTCCAGGACCTTCCAACAAGAATTAGGTCTCAAAGATGAGGTCTGGGAGGAAGGACTAGGAGGCTGCCTCCTCAGTGGATGGGTAAGACTTGCTCAGCAATAGTCCTGAGGCTTCCTCCCAGGATTCCTCCCTGGCTTAAGATATAGAAAATCTGAAGGGGCCCCGGCCTGAGGCCTGAAGTCTAGACCCAGCTGTGCTAGGGCTGCTCCATCTCCATGTCACAGCCCATTTACAGATGGTCACAGTCCGTGCCCCCGAGGGAGATGAAAGCCAAATGGAGCAGGGGTGGCATTGATTTAGAGCCAGCTCAGCTCTGAAGTGTTGATGGCAAGGAGCTGCTCTGCCTGGACATCTTGTCTCCCCTTCCCAGATCCCCCTAGACTGACCTTGGCAGTTCCCTTCTTCCCATGATACAGACCTCCAGCCCTGCCTTGGGTCACCAGCCAGGCAATGCTTGAGCCTCCTGTCCCCTTAGGCCAGGTCCAGCTCTCCTCTTTTCTGGGGCCATATCTCTTATATTCACCTGCTGAATCCTCTCTCTACTTGCCGAGAAAGTTGGGAGGGAAGGGTTCCCACAGCCCTTTCCACATACTGTGGCCAGGAGAGCCATCACAGGGCCATNGGGCCATATCTCTTATATTCACCTGCTGAATCCTCTCTCTACTTGCCGAGAAAGTTGGGAGGGAAGGGTTCCCACAGCCCTTTCCACATACTGTGGCCAGGAGAGCCATCACAGGGCCATCATGGCTGGACTATGCTCCAAGATGGAAGACGCTGTCTGATTGAACCCAGCTTGGTTTGGAGCAGGTGTTTTGTCAACGCTGAATGGATTGACCGATTTGTACAGTCCACTGGGTGCTGGGCGCTGAGGAGAAAGAGAAATAGAAAGAGACCTTGTCCTCAAGAAAGAGGGCAAAATTGAGATAGAAAAGGAGGCTCTGCCTCCCTCCTCCTTGCTTTTTGAGGATTTAAAAATGATTTCCTTATAGATTCTTTCCTCACTCATTCAACCAATACCTTTTGGGAGGGGCATAAGCTGGGACTACACGTGTGGCCTGCAGATGTGTTTTGCTTGGCTGAACAGTATTTTTAGTGTATTTTTAAATTCAGACATCGTTGGGGCAGGCACGCACTCTCCAGTTCCCCACAGCAACCCCCGCGTCCCATGCACCTCCTCATACACACAGGCGCCACTGTTTCAGCCCCACCACTTCTCAGATCTGCATCACCCACCCGGCTTCTGAATTATTAACTGCTTACTAGGTTCCAGAGATACAATGGGGAGCAAAATATATATCCCTACACTCGTGAAGCTTATAGACTAGTGGAGGAAGTGGATTTTAATCCAATAATCACATAAAGATGTAATTGTTTTATGAAGTAAAGGGGAACTGTAAGCCTGTAAGGGAGCAGGGACTGTTAACCAAGAAGCTCAGAGGAGACTTTTCTGAGCAAGTGGTCACCCCATCATAAGGATAAATACCAAATCAAATACCAAATCAGGCAATGGGGTGCCTAGAAGCGTGTTTCAAGCAGAGGGAACAGCATGTGCTAAGGCCTTGGGTCCCACACAGGGCCTAGTACACAGGCGGCCCCCACAGGTGGGTGGATTCTGAGTCTCCAGATTGGAGCAGAGACTGGAGCTAAGCCAAGGGGCTGCCTATGAATTCACCACGCACACACCAGCCCTCCTATACACTCACATAATTCCTAGCCCAGCTCTGCCCAGGTCAGGGCACANCTGTGGCCAAGAACCCTGAAAGAACACACCTTTGGAATGTGCAAGATGACAAGGAAGCTTGACAGAGGCTAAAAGTTGGAGGAAGTTATCAGGATGCCAGGATGCCACTCCAAAATTTATTTATTTATTGGATTGTGCTGAGTCTTATTTGTGAAACGTGGGTCTTCGATCATTGAGGCATGTGGGATCTAGTTCTCTGACTGGGGATGGAACTCAGGCCTCCTACAATGGGAGTGCAGAGTCTCAGCCACTGGACTGCGAGGGAAGTCCCTACTCCATATCTTTAACACCCTCCCCTAGACGGTTAGCCAAAGTGCAACAGAGAAAACACATAGACATCAGGCAAAAGGCATCGAAGACACTGATTTAGATCCACCAAAGACAGGTAGCCTTTCTTGATGAGACCTTGTCTCCATCTAGGGGTGGATTCAAGACTGGGGACTGGGGACTTTAGTAAGATAAGATTCTTGGATGATGCAGTCACCTCTCAGCAGGTGAGTGAGAAGATAGTAATGCAGAAGAGCAAGGATGCTGACAAGTAAATAACAGCTTATGTGGATTAAACAAGCACTGGGCCATTCAGTTTCAAAAGATCTTGCTCCTTAAATAAGCCTTGTGAGAATTTTAAGTGACTGCCTCTGATTCAAATTACTGTCATGCCAAATCACGCTTCCACCTTACAAAATCTTCCTCATGCCTCTCCAATAAGGTAGAAAAGTGGCAAAACTGTTAGTAAATTTACTACCAGTAAACTGGTAGTAAATTATTTCTGCAATCCCATTCGAAGTTTATGATGACTTTGAATCGATACATGGAAGTGTTACCAGAATTCTAACCAAAGAAGACATGACTGCACATGTATAAAATATTTACTAAGATGACTGGAATGAAATGCAGACTTTGAACCTGGGCGAAACAAAGAAATCTGGCTCCACGCAGGGATGGTGATATAATGACAAGAGCTTTGACAGGGGTCAGAAGATTGGCCTCAGATAACCCGCAGATTGCATCCAAAGAGCCTCCCACTCAGAGAGGGCTCAGTATGAATTGTGTGTGTGCGAGTGAAGGATTAATTTGACAAATGGTGTAAACAAAAAGTGGGCTTTCCAGGTGGCTCAGCGGTACAGAATCTGCCTGTAATACAGGAGATCCATGCTTGATCCCTGGATCAGGGAGATTCCCCTGGAGAACTGGCAACCTCCTCCAGTATTTTTGCCTGGAGAATTCTATGGACCGAGAAGTATGGCGGGCTTCAGTCCATGGAGTTGCAAAGAGTTGGATATGACTTAGAGACTAAACAATAACNATAAATGGTATAAACAAAAAGTGGGCTTTCCAGGTGGCTCAGCGGTACAGAATCTGCCTGTAATACAGGAGATCCAGGCTTGATCCCTGGATCAGGGAGATTCCCCTGGAGAAGAACTGGCAACCTCCTCCAGTATTTTTGCCTGGAGAACTCTATGGACCGAGAAGTATGGCGGGCATCAGTCCATGGAGTTGCAAAGAGTTGGATATGACTTAGAGACTAAACAATAACAAAATAAAAAGAGTGTTTCTTTAAATAATGGGGCTTTACTAGAGTATATATAGTACTTGCATTCTCTTAGTTATTTGTGATTTTCTCAAAGTCTTCCTTAAACTTCCATGACAAAATGGGATTTTGAAGTAGTACTTTCACATGCTTAGAATTTATTCCAGTTCTGTTCTGGCATGAACTTTCACAGCTTACTCTGAAAATCACAGTGCACCTGCTTTTTCTTGTTGTTTTGGTTTGGTTTTGTGAGTTTTATAATAGCTGTTGGCCAAAGGTAGTCATGTTTTGACCAAACCCAGATTTTCCCCAGACTTTATAAATGGGGCTTTTCACAGCAAAAACCCCCAAAGAAATTTCATATCCCAAATGTAAAAGAATAATGGATCTCAAGATGTACTCCATTGCTAATATTTAACATTATAACTTTATAAAGATGCAGTGAGTACCAGCTCTGTGTCAGACATTTGTGCTTGGCTTGGACTGGGCAGGAATGCAGGTGATAGAGGGTTATGACCAAGGAAGGGTGTATATGGGACAAAAAGTATAATGGCAGGGTCCCTTCACACAAGCAGCAGAAATAAACAAGGTAGGTAAGTCACAGAACCAAGCTACAATATAATATGAGGCCTCACCAAGCAAGTGCCCAGTGTCACAGAACCAAGCTACAATATAATGTGAGGCACCACCGAGCAAGTGCCCAGTGACTGCTAATGAGAGTTGCTCTGAACTGAGTGCTATGTGCTCAGCCCGTTACGTGCATCACCTCATGGGAGCCTCAAGTCCACGGAATAAGTATCCATTTTACAGAGGTGGAAACTGAGTCTAGGGGAGATACAGGAATTTCTCCCCAATAAATGGAAGTGACCAGGTTAGGACATGAACCCTTGCTTGTCTGAGGGCAAAGCCAAGCCAAGACTGTATCAAGACAACATGTACTCCAGTTAAGAGAAGGAAGAATCCCTGTGGTCAATGTCTCTGAGAGAAAGACTTCGTCTTTTTATACATTTATTGTGCACAGAAGGGGCACTAACTGAATTGTAAAACTTTAAAAAAATGAAATGCAAATCTAATTTCAAGTCACTATCACACCTGAGGTACAGGGAGCTAATAAAATTAGGTTGGCCAAATGAAGGGATGTGTAAGTTCCTATATTAGTATCACTAATAGCTACTGAAATCTCCTTTAGGTACCATAGTTTTTCCTGCCTCCAGGCTTCTGCAGAACAGAATTCTGTCTTCGGTTTAGGGAATGCCCATTCAACCTTGCAGCCCAGCTCAACCCCCTACTCATGTCTCTCTCCAATTTCCTTTTTCTTTTACTAAAGTGGGAGCTGTTTAAGAGTGGGAACTACATCTATTTTCAGAGAGTCAGGACCGCATAAGAGAGTTCTCAATGAATATTTAATAAAGAAACAGATCCTTCCATCTTGAAGCTTTTGCATGAAAATGATACTGACTTTTTACTGGGTTCCAGCGATTACTAGTAAGACACTGGGCTTTCCAGAAGCTTTGAAAATGTAGAATCAATAAATAAGCCTGAGTATAATGTAAGAGTGTTAAATAAGGTTATGTCAGTTACTCCAGACTGATCAATGCAGGCCAAAATCAAAACGAACAGCTCATCCACTCTCATGATTGCAGTAAAGTTACAAGAGAAAATGGACAGAAAAATCCATGCTTGTCTTGACTGCTAACAACTGCTCTTTTAAGAAAAATTCTACTTTCAAAGTGTACTGAGACATATACATTACCATATGTAAAACAGATAACCAATGCGAGTTTGATGCAAATTTGATGCATGACGCAGGGCACCCAAAGCTGGTGCTCTGTGACAACCTGGTAGGATAGGGTGGGGAGAGAGTGGAAGGGGGTCACAGGATAGAGGGGACACATGTATACCCATGGCCAATTCATACTCATGTATGGCAGAAACCATTACAATACACTGTAAAGTAATCATCCTCCAATTAAAACTAAATTTTTTTAAAAAGTGGCTCTAAATTGGCTTATAGATTGCACACTGAAGGAAGCCAAACTATCAAAGGAAAACTTTCAGGAAGTTAGCAAACACATAGCCTTCTAGAATAATGAAATGTTATAAAATAACTGTCGATGCCTAAAGGAGGAAGAGTATGGGAACAGAGCTGAATACGATGCCCCTGATATTTGAAAGCACTAAAGGGAGACATCAACAATATCATCATTCTTGTGAGGGTATTAATCTTTCAGAGGATATGAAAACCTAAGGCACCAACTGCACCAAGCAGCTGCTGTTTAAATGCCGCTGAATAATTCAGGAAAAGGAGCAGCTAGTCACACGAGAGTCCCTATCGGTTGTGCCTCTGGACACTTTTGGGGGCTGGAAATTTCCAAGGTACCAAAAAGTCCAGGCTATTTTTCTCTCTTATCTTGTCAAATAAAAGAAGCTCAAAGAATCCTAAAGCACACTCTGAAGACTGAAATATACATTAATCTCACTTTATTTCATAAAGGTAGTCTCCAAAGGTATCTTCAGAGATAAATAAGACCCAATCTAAATAGACTAAAATAACAATGTTTACAGAAAACTGGTAAAGAAGGAAAGTAAAAGCTCTCTGAGTAAGCTACTTGGTAGGCCTGAGTTTTTTCAGCGTGGGCTTTCTCAAAGTGGGAAAACTTGTAAGTGAACAGCATTCTATTTCTGGAAACCTCCGTGAGCCTTACTGCTGGGTGCTCCCCTGTCATGGAGGATCAGAGATTTATAATGCAAATACCCACAAGGAAGAAAGAAAGTGAAGTCTGACTATTTGCAACCCCATGGACTGGAGCCCGCCAGGGTCCTCCGTCCATGGAATTTTCCAGGCAACAGTACTGGAGTAGGTTTCCATTTCCTTCTCCAGGGGATCTTCCTGACCCAGGGATCAAACCTGGGTCTCCCACATCGCAGGCAGATGCTTTACCATCTGAGCCACCAGGGAAGCCCACTCACAAGGAAACACTCTCTCAGTACCCTTTAATAAAAGGACTCTGCAACAAAAGCAGTTAAGTTCTATCTGCAAAGCATGTCAGCATCTTTCTGCAATGACCATCAAGTTTGGGGACATAAATTCCTTGCAAAATTCTTGTCAAAAAGAAAAAAATTAGGTCTAGATAGAGAGAGGTGTGTCTCTGTGTGTGTAGAATACTTTTTTATTCTGCCAACCCACAAAACTGCTAAACGGGGATTTGTGCCATTTTCTTTTTCTGACTTAAGACTTTTTTTTCAAAGTCATCTTTTTTTAGAAGACTTAAATCAGAAAAATAAAAGTATTAATATGTATGTGTCCTAGATGCTGTGAGACAGTCCTTTATTCTTTTCCACCAATGTTTAATCGTTATGGATAATCAAATGTGATTTAATTCATGCCACGGTAATACTTTTCCAATGTGTATAAATTCAGAAACCAGAAAGCACTCTTTGTAAAGACCATGTGTCCTAGTTTTTTGGTTCAGAAATAGTGATCACCATATTCTTAGCAGCAAGCTCATCCAAGCTCAGAGTTAAAAACCACTTAACTCCTCTGGTGTAAAACTGTTCTTTAAAATTGGTGTCCCAAATATTTTCTATAATGAGCAAGCAGCATGAAGAAAGAAACTATCTCCAGCCTGGGATCTGGCATAAAATTTGGAATCATTAATGACAGGGAGCAGGAAGAATGATGCTCATACCATGATGTACATGCTAATATGCTTCCCTTGCGGCTCAGCTGGTAAAGAAACTGTCTGCAATGCCGGAGACCTGGGTACAATCCCTGGGTTGGGAAGATCCCCTGGAGAAGGGAAAGACCACCCACTCCAGTAGTCTGGACTGGAGAATTCCATGGATTGTATAGTGCAGGGGATCGCAAAGAGTCAGAAACCAAGCGACTTTCACTCACTATGTAATATATGCTAATATGGCATGGGAAAGTCTATTTCATGATTCAGATGATGTTGATATGTGTCTATAAACGGAGTCTTTGTACATCCTCATTTTCTTAAACTTTTTTCCCCTGGTGAAATATCTGACTGTTAATAGCACAAGTACATGGTTAGTACTGCTTTTGACTTGATAGTATTTTTTTGAAAAAGAACAGGGTACCAATTTACTGCCTCTCAGCTCCGAAAGCACCCTTCTCTGCCATAAACAAACACTCTTTTAAGCGCTTCTCCTTTCAAGCATATGTGATGTCAAGCTTTCTCAGAAGAGGCTGGAGGGACAGTGCAAGCAGGAGGCGGCTCCCCTGAATGCCCCACACTGGGGCAGGCTATGTGGACAGGAGGTCAGTTAGTGGAGTGTGGCCCACTCACAGCCCAGGACCTGGTTCCTGTGTTATCTTGCAGCCTCAGCCTGGCCATAATCTTTTGGCAGTCTTTGTCAATGTGGATACCAGCGCCTCCACTGGCTCTGAAGGTCTTGGGGTCCCACTGGTACCCAGACCTGGAGTGCACATCCATGGCACTGGCTGCCTCTTGCTTGCTCCTTGCCTGCACTCCGGAGGGCCATCTATGGTTTTCCCAGAGCTCGTGCGCCAGCTTGGGTCTAGCTAAACCAGCCAACTCCTCTGCTATGCCATGGGCCGAACCCTGCCTTCTCTACCTTCTTTGGCAACACTCCCTCAGCCCTAGCAAACACCCTCAGCCCTAGCAAACCATAGAGAGTTTTCTTACACCTTGTGGGTATAGTTGATTTATTAACACAGTGCAGTGTTAGTTTCAGGTGTATGGTGAAGTGAATCAGTTACACACACACACACACACACACACACACCGTCAGTTACACACACACACCATCAGTTACACACACACACACACACACACACACACACACACACACACACACACACACACACACACACACACACACACACACACAC
>SJYW01053364.1:356770-404773 GCA_006410735.1 Raphicerus campestris | reverse complement strand
GGCCCCATGGACTGTAGCCCACCAGGTTCCTCTGTCCATGGGATTTTCCAGGCAAGAATACTAGAGTGGGTTGTCATCTCCTACTCCAGGGGCTCTTCCCAACCCAGAGATTGAACCTGCATCTCTTGTATCATATATATATATATATATATATATATGATATATCCTCTTTTTTGGGTTTACTCCCCATTTAGGTCATCACAGAGCATGGAATTCCCTGTGCTACACAGTTATCTGTTTTATACATAGTAGTGTATATATGTCAATCCCAATCTCCCAGTTCATCCCACCAACCGCCATCCCCCCACCCCAGGCTGAGAGCATTCTAAGCAACCCTCTGGGGTCACAAGCCACAGCGCTGAAGGCTTGCTCTTGGAGCCATGTCAATAACCAAGTTAAAAACCAAGCTTCCCTCAGCTGCACGATTCCCCAGCAGAACAAGGCCGCTGTGACTCAAGACAAAGACGACATTCATCTGCCATGTGGTTTCTCAAAGCATATCTAAACAGCAGGTTGCCCGGGCAATTTTGGATACATATTTCTTTTTCCGACTGCTGTTCTTGGCCGGTTTTCTGACAGTAAAAAGTACAAGATCTCGTTATATTCCCGCATACAAATGAATTCAGCCTTAACATACTTTAAGCCCAGCTTTACAGGAAAAATAACAAATCTGAAACAAAAATAGTATACCTTGTCAGGAACAATTTAGGACAGTCTTCTCACCAGGAGCTGCTCGGCGTGGTTACCCCAGTAAAGACCATTAACGTGCAACTGGTGTTTATTCTGGCTGGCTCTGGGCACTCACAAGGCACTGCAGGGTAGGAGGCCAGAGTACTAATCACGGTCTCCATTCACCTTTCTTTCAGCACAGGATTATGAAAAGAAGGTCATCAAAGGAGGTTAACAAGCACATAAGCGTGGAGTTAGTCCAGGACAGAGAGAGGGTGGCAAGAGATGGCACTACAGAGAGAGTGGCATCTGAGGTTTAGAATCCTGACTTCATTCACACACTGCCCACACAACACCACCAACAAAAGCAAACAGGAAGCCTCCATTCCTAAACCTCTCACTGACGAGAGAGAAGCCTGGCTTAATGAGTGCGAATGATCTCAAGGCAACCTGTGTGCGTGCGAAGTTGCTTCAATCTTGTCTCTGTGTGACCTCACGGACTATACCCCGCCAGGCTCCTCTGTCCCTGGGGCATGGGTTCTCCAGGCAGGAGTACTGGGGTGGGTAGCCATTTCCTTCTCCAGGGAATCTTCCCGACCCAGGGACTGAACCTGGGTCTCTGATGTCTCCTGCTCTGGCAGGTGGGTTCTTTATCGCTAGTGCCCCCTGGGAAGCCTCAAAGCAACCTAACTTCAACCAAAAAGCTCCCAATACTGAACATCAAATGAAAGGAGCATGAAGAAGTTAATCAAAATATCATGTGGGGGAATTCCCTGGTGGTTCAGTGGCTAAGACTCCATGCTCCCAATACAGGGGGCCTGGGTTCAAACCCTGGTCAGGGAACTAGGTCCCACATGCTGTAACTGAGCGCTCACATTCTGTAACGTAGATCGACGATCCCAGGTGCTACAACTCAGACCCAGCACAGCCAAATAACTAAATAAATATTTTAAAAAATAAATAAATTACAAGATGTGGTGAACTATTACATAACCACCCGAATGGTAATTTTATAGATGTTTCTAATAATATGAAAAAATGTCTGACATGTTATGTGAAAAAAAAAAAAATCAAGATGCCGTATTATATACACAAAAGGATTTCAGCTGTGTACAATATGTAAGTATAAGAAATCGGAAACGAATACATTAAAATGTGAACTGGGATTATTGTTGGGGGTGGTGGAACCATGGAAGAAATTTTCTTCTCTATGCTTTTCAACTTCTAAACGTTACACAATGGGCATGTATTCTTTTTACACCTTAAAGGCAGGAAAACAGCATAGCAACATCCAAAAGAGCAAGCCAGCACTGAAAAAGAAGATAAGAAGCAGCGTTTATTAAGGGCTCAGTACAGGCCAGGCCACGGTCCTGAGGGCTTCAGATACATCAGCACATCTGCTTTTACAACAAGCCTATGAGATGAGCGAGACTTCTCTCCGTATCTGATAAGGAAACTGAAGGTGAGCCAGATGACATAACAGACGGGTAAGACAGGACATGAAGCCGTACAGCACAGCTGGTGGTTTTAACCACGACTTAAACTACCTCTCGAACACAGCAGCAGAATCTGCCCTTCTGCCTGCAAGCTGGACCTAAAAACAAGCATCGGTGATAAAAACCTTCTTGACGCCATCATAATGGAGGAGAATGACTACCAAAGAGGAATCTGCCCAGATGCTAAGATACTTGGGTTTGAGTTTTCAAACTGGAAGAACTAAAAGCACTAATTAAAATTTTAAAGAGAACTGACGTGAAAGAATGAATCATCACTGTAGGTGAAAACATACCAGCACAACAAATTCAATCCAGAGCTGAATGCTACAGTACAAAAGAAAGCTGGGAATCACTGTCAAAGGAAAGACCTCAGGCAGCTATTCATCAAACTAATAAAGAAGTAAACAAAAGCATTTTAAGTTGGTGCTAGTGGTAGAGACCTGCTAGTTGGCGCTAGTGTTGTGGCTGTGTGGATCACAACAAACTGGAAAATTCTTCAAGAGATGGGAATACCAGACCACCTTATCTGCCTCCTGAGAAATCTGTATGCAGGTCAAGAAGCAACAGTTAAAACTGGACATGAAACTACAACTGGTTCCAAATTGGGAAAGGAGTACATCAAGGCTGTATATTGTCACTGTGCTTATTTAACTTAGATGCAGAGTATATCATGAGAAATGCTGGGCTGGATGAAGCACAAGCTAGAATCAAGATTGCTGGGAGAAATATCAATAACCTCAGATATGCAGATGACACTGTCCTTATGGCAGAAAGAGAAGAGGATATGAAGAGCCTCTTGATGAAAGTGAAAGAGGAGAGTGAAAAAGCTGGCTTAAAAGTCAGCATTCAGAAAACTAAGATCATGGCATTCTGTCCCATCACCTCATGGCAAACAGATGGGGGAACAACGGAAACAGTGACAGATTTTATTTTCTTGGGCTCTAAAATCACTGCAGATGGTGACTATGGCCATGAAGTTAAAAGACACTTGCTCCTTGGAAGAAAGGCTATGACAAACGTAGACAGCATATTAAAAAGCAGAGACATTACTTTGCTGACAAAGTTCCATCTAGTCAAAGCTATGGTTTTTCCAGTAGTCATGTGAGAGTTGGACTATAAGGAAAGCTGAACACCAAAAAATTGATGCTTCTGAACTGTGGTATTGGAGAAGACTCCCGAGAGCCCCTTGTACCACAGGGAGATCCAACCAGTCCATCCTAAAGGAAATCAGGCCTGAATATTCACTGGAAGGACGGATGCTGAAGCTGAAGCTCCAATACTTTGGCCTCTGATGCAAAGAACTGACTCATTGGAAAAGGCCCTGATGCTGGGAAAGATTGAAGGCAGGAGAAGAAGGGGACGACAGAGGATGAGATGGCTGGATGGCATCACTGACTTGATGGACATGAGTTTGAGCAAGCTCCTGGAGTTGGTGATGGACAGGGAGGCCTGCTATGCTGCAGTCCATGAGGTTGCAAAGAGTTCACTGAGAGACTGAACTGACAGTGGTAGAGAACCCACCTGCCAATGCAGGAGACGTAAGAGATATGGGTTCAAACCCTGGGTCAGGAAGATCCTCTGGAGGAGGGCATGGTAACCCACTCCAGTATTCTTACCTGNGTTGCAAAGAGTTCACTGAGAGACTGAACTGACAGTGGTAGAGAACCCACCTGCCAATGCAGGAGACGTAAGAGATATGGGTTCAAACCCTGGGTCAGGAAGATCCTCTGGAGGAGGGCATGGTAACCCACTCCAGTATTCTTACCTGGAGAATCCCACGGACAAAGAAGCCTGGAAGGCTACAGTCTGTGGGGTCGCAAAGAGTCGGAAACGACTGAAGCGACTTAGCACACTTAAGTTATAATTACTAAGGTTTGGACAAAGAGGACCTGAATTTGCCCTCCAAATACGAAGTACCCAGCAGCAAGGGGCACTGACTCTTAAAGACTAGAGAACGGAAAGAAACTTAGGAGAAAAAAGCACTGTACTTGATGCAAAATTATATAACCTGCAACCAGTCTAAGAGGATCCCGACTCTTTTTGCAGTCCAGCATTGAAGGCCTTTGGTCAGAAAGAATCAATTTTGCTTGGCAAAAAAGGCATCAAGACATAGAAGTGCTTTGGATCAAATTCTGTAGAATCAGCCTCTTTGAGATGCATTAAAGTTAATGCCAAAACCAATATAGTGTTCTGTTCACAGCTCCTTTCTAGAGGCTTTAAAAGCAGAAAAATATTTAAACTCAAAAGTCTGAAGTAGAAACTTGCTATCTGTAAAAATGAAGCCACTTTAATAGCTATGAGACACCACTGAGATTTGGTAATTCCAAATTCACCATGTATAATAAAAGTACTGGTTGTTAGGGAAATTGGCTAGCTGTTTAGAAAAATATGAAACTGGACTGCAACCTTAGTCTTCATACCAAGACACATCCTGACAAGATCAATATTGAAAAAGAAAAGCATAAACATTCTAAAACAAAGTAAGGGCTAATATTTTATAATACTGGGATCTGAAAAAGTTCTAAACATGGCATTAAATTCCAGAAACCACAAAGGAAAAGCTGCTAAATGAAAATACATAGAATTAAAAATATCTGAACAGACATCTTACATAAAGTTTTTTAAAACTAGGAAAATATCTTTATTTAAAAATTCATAAGCTCACTTGATATATATGAAGAACTCTTTGGAATCAATAGACAAATAAAAACTCCACTGACAAATAACACCAAGTGACAATTTAGACACCAAAACGATAGGGGAACGTGCCCATCTGTATCACAATCTCAAATTTGTAAGGTTTGATGCTCAAGTGTTCTACTTGTAAGAATTACTTCTAAGGACATACATATCGTGCAAAGAGTTTCATTAAAGCATGCTTAATTTCAAAAAGCCGGAAGCTACCTTGAGGTCCGTGATTTAGGGATTACTTAAATCAGAGGTCACAAACGCAGCTGTTTTCAGAACCCAGAACAGCCAAGGAAAATGACCTCAATGGGCCAATTTTAACACAAGGAAGCAGGAAGTGGTAAGATCCGGGGTGAATTGGAGAGTGCAGACCCTTTTTGGTAATCCAAATGGTAAAAATGTGTTCATGGCCACACAGGCTCTCCCTTCCCCAGTCTCACGGCCCCTCAGGGTTGGATGTGTGATCCATGGCACGTACAGCAGCCTGGGCTCTCTGAGACACACCCAGGAGGATCCCCTTACTGTGAATGCGGGATGCTCCTCGACCCCATCGCACCAGAGAGGCTACAAAAGAGTTCACTGATGCAATATCACTGGCTCCCAGAAGCGGATAATTGAAGGTCAGAGTCTACACATTTCCTTGAGGCTATGGTCAGTTCCGCCTTGTTGAACAGTCCCAGGTACAGAAGGAAGACGGGGCGGGGAGAGGCAGGGATGAGGGAAGGCCAGTAGTCAGGGAAGAAGGCTTTCTTGTGGGATTTTCAGTTTTCATAAGAACAAAACTGAGACGGGAGGAGAGGTTGTGCGAATGAAAAAAAGGCGAAGTCCTCCGAATCATATACCTTCTATGGAAGTGCCCCTAAAACTGCACACACTGATCAAATACCAGGAAATCAGGCACGATTTCTCAAAATTCTTACACAGAGTGCTGAGTTCACAGCACCACTGTTACGTGTTCCTTCGGCAATAAACTTCTGGGCAGCTGCTGGCCTCGTTAACCAAGCTGGCACAGGGAAGGGCTGCCACGGATAATGCGACATGATGTGTGCTATTTTTCTCCCAAGATCTTAATTCATCCCAGGAACCGGTTTAACTAAACTCATCCCAGAATGGTTGTAGATTATAATTTCAGTCTGGGCAGCACGTCAGATGCAGAAAATATCCACCTGAATGTGGAATGGAACATTTCTTCCCAGAGAAAAGAACTTGCTGCTCGGTCCTGCCCCATCTGGGGTAAGNGGTGAGTTTGGGGCTTGCCTCCTGCCTCTCTTATTTGGGGGCAACACGCCTCATCATCTTTAACTTTTTCCCTCTGGTAGTTCATCTCTCCCACCAAAATCCTACAAATCAATATAAAATTTACGAAATGCCTGCTATGTGTGAAGCACTCTTTTAAACAGTTTAAAAGCCTTTTCTAATTTAATCTTTAGTGATTCGAGGTTAAGGGACTTGCCCAGAGCTACAGATCTCAACAGTGTAGCAAGGACTGAATCCAGGTGTGTCTGGCTCTCGCTCAGTATGTTATCCTGCCCCCTGGCTCCATGCTGGTCTCCGGGGTGTCCAGAGCACCTCCTCGCATTGTAAAAAGACAGGAGGGGCAAAAGCCGGACATATACGGAGCATCTTTTATATGCCTGACACAGGCTCTCTCTTTCCAGCTCAAATAACCCCTTCGAAGGTATGCATTATCTCCATTTTAAAGATTAGCAAACAAAGCCTGAGAGAATTTGAGGGCTCTTGAAGACTTTTTCATCTCACTTTTACATAGCAGATGAAGAAACGAGAGCCCGAGAAAGATTAGGTGGCTTGCTGAAGGACACAAAGGACACAAAGGTGGTTACTGTCACAGCCGAGGTCTGGCTGCCAACCCACCGCTCTCTTTCACCGCATCTAGCCTCCCGCTCTGAAAGGAACCAACACTATTAATAACAGAGCAGGAATGCGAGGCGCTTTGCTGGATGCCTTACGCGCTCTCTCCAACTCTGAGGGAGGGGGTGCCCAACACTGCTGTTCCAATCAATGCTTTCTACTAACGTGGACCACAGAAGGGAACCTCGACTTAAATGTCATACATCAGTTCTGCAAGGTAGTTAACATGATCCTCTACACACAGACGAATGGATATCACAGGAAGAAAATACGGAAAGACTCGGAAAATTTGTCACAGAAGGCACAAAGGGTCTCAACAATGAAATCAAACGATGCTTTCTGAGCGCCTGTGTGCCCCGATGCTTTGCCAAGGGCCGGGCCCCACCGAGAAAGACAATTCAGCCCCCGAATCAATGAACACTCACCACCGGCGCATGTGTGATGCTTCTTGCTACAGAAGCGTGTTAGTCTGAAAAGAGCAATGGTCTCGACATCAGAAAATCTAAACTGAGAGCCGAACTTCACCATCCATGAATCGGGTGCCCTGGGCGGGGGGAGGGGGAGAGGGAGGAGGGGGCACGTGAGTGAGAGCGTCTGGGCCTCTCTGTCAATGAGGGGGAAGAGCTGGCATCTTCTGGGCCGAGACGCTGTGAGAGGCGAATGGACCGAGACGCCGGAGGGACCTGATGTGGGATAAACACCCAGTAACCGCTATTATCAGTTCTTCTCAAATTCTACACTTGAAGAGAGCACACGGCCCTGAGAGTGAAACTGAAGAGGAGACAAACGGGGAAACGGAGGTACTGGTCCGAGGGCACCAAGCTCAGGCGCACAGGGGAGCATGCCTCACAGATCCGCTGCCCACGGCGCCCACGGCGGCCCAGCCGGTACTGTGCACCCCGGAAACCTGCCAAGACGGCGGCGCCTCCGTTAAGCGTTCTTATCAAAAACACGAAAACTCTACAGTAAAGTAAATACAGACAGTGGGAAGGGAAAGAAGACAAGAGGATGAACAGCCAGTATGATTACTGGAGTGGGAGGCACAAGCTGTTGGGTGTTAAGACAGGCTACTAGGTGGTATTACACGACCTGGGGAATAAAGCCAACATTTTCTGATAACTGTAAATGGAGTGGAATCTTTAACAATTGTATTAAAATTTTTTTAATTAATAAAAGGTTAGTAAAAATATTCAGCATCTACCACTAAGGTAAGAAGTTTAACACTGAAGAGATAACAAGGTTATGAGGGAGGAAAAATTTGGGAATAAGTGCTTGAGTGAGACCAAAAGGCACCGGAAGGCATATCAATTGTTTGCTGTAGCCATTAAGACTCCTCTACAACTGATACCTTTGTTTTCACAGAGTTACATTTCATCAAAACTCAATAATAATGTCTTTATATAGTTAGCACAGACGGTTCCTGAACAACAGCAGGATTACTGTAACACTCACAGTTACAAAGTAAAAAATAAAGAACATTAAGAGAAGGTAAAAATCACACTGTTCTGACAAGGGGAATTAGTTATGTAAATAAGGAAATGCAAAGCCTGTCAATCTGCATGCACTCTGAATAAGCATGAAAAAAAATCAAGTCAATAATAAATACTCTTCTAATACTGCAAAATTCCCAGTAAGATGTGATAAATCTGAAACCATTCTTCCTGGTCACTAGAACCCCCATCACATACTATTTGAAAGAGGATTCTTTCACCTGCTTTGTAAAGTTAAGTGGTACGTAGTATGTCATTGGGTAAAGAAGCCACCTGCCAACACAGGAGACACAGGTTCAGGCCCCGGGTTAGGAAGATCCCCTAGTGGAGAAAATGGCACTCCACTCCAGTATTCTTGCCTGGAAAATTCTAAGGACAAAGGAGCCTGGTGGGTTACAGTCCATGGGGTCACAAAAGAGTCAGACATGACTGAGCATGCATGCGTGCGTGTCACTGGAGCTCACAATTAGCTTGTTTTGTTTTTCCTGTAAGAAAATACCCAAGAGTAAACAGAGGCAGGAAGCAACCTGGGAGTTTTGGTTCGAGACTTGATTTTGGCATTAAGTAGGAAAGCTGTCTTTTAGCGTCTGGATTTCAGATATTCAAACTATAAAAGGGATAAAAAAAACTCGTCTTGCCCCCTCAGAGGTACCCTGTAAGAATCGCCAAGTTAAAGAGGAAAATATGAATGCACCTTTAACTGTATTAAATGTTAACAAAAGTGATGATAATATCATCGTCATGAGCAACAGATGCATTCCAGAAGTCTGGGCTTAACTGCCCCTTTGGCCTTCTCTCTGGATTATCTTTTCTTATTCAAAGACCTAGTTTTTTTTACAAAGATAAACAGTAAAATAATAATAATAAAGTAAACACTAACAGTAATATACAAAGAACCAAAAGCAAACATAAGCAACCTTAGAGTCCTCTAATAGAATTCTATCACTGTTCTAAAAATAAACGTGACTCAAAAACCCCAACCGACAGTCATGTGATCCTCTCTCTAACCCTGGAGGAAAAGCAGGACAGGTGGAATTGCATTTGAGTTTTACAGACTGCGAACCTGAAACACAAGCCTGAAAGAGAAAAGTCACCCATCCTAGTTCCCAGCTAAAGCCAGCCCAGTCAACCCTCTTCTGACATACTTTGCTATTCATTCTCCTGGTCTAGGAGAGTTACAAGGCACCCCTATTTTCAAGGAAACTCATTTCACATAATATCCAACTTCCAGGCTGATGAAGTAATGGTATCAGTAATTGGACACAGCTGGCAACCTCTCTGCATCATAAGGAAATTCTTCCACCCAGGAAGCTGCGCACACAAGCAGAGAGACGGTGACATCTACTGGTGAAAGTGTGCACTGCAGTGGAAGCTGAGTGCTTCAAGATCTGAAAAAGATCAGTAATGTTAATACGGGTGGGGGGTACAAAGGGGCTGGAGAAGGCAATGGCACCCCACTCCAGTACTCTTGCCTGGAAAATCCCATGGCGGAGGAGCCTGGTGGGCTGCAGTCTATGGGGTCGCTAAGCGTCGGACACGACTGAGCGACTTCACTTTCACACACTGGTGAAGGCAATGGCACCCCACTCCAGTGTTTTTGCCTGGAGAATCCCAGGGACGGGGGAGCCTGGTGGGCTGCCATCTATGGGGTCACACAGAGTCGGACACGACTGAGGCAACTTAGCAGCACAAAGGGGTTAAAAGGGTGGGTACAAAGCAAAAAACAAATGGAATAGAGCAGTAGGGGAAAGCCAGCAAGCACTGGGATGTTCTAAAAATGTGACTCATGACCACTTTGGGTAATCACTTTTGGTAAAAATTCTGACTCCTTTCTTTTAGACAAGTTTTAAATCAGTCTCTCCAGGAGCAAGTTTTCTTTGGGAATGCGCCTCTGATTTAATAATGAAAGTCAGCGGCAAATCACTGGGGAAAGGTGGTTAGGTCACTGAAATTTACTAATGGATGATGTTTCAAGAAAGGAGGGAAGAGAGGAGGGAGTGAGAAGGAAGTTAACATTTATGAAATGCCTATTGTGTTGAAGGCACTTTATAAGCATTACCATGCTTAATTCTCACTCCCACATGAAAGTTATCCTATAGGTAATAGTATTATCTCCGTTTTACAGTGAGGAAACTGAGGCACAGAGAGAAGAAACTAGCCCCAAACTACTCAATAAATGGTAAAGTCAGGATTAGAGACCTAAAGCTCTGAGCGTATGATCTAAACACCTCAGGCACGCAAACCACCTCAACCAAAATCAACACCTGCTACCCACAGGCATAATATATTTCCTTAGAAAGACAGCATTTCACATTTAAATGCATGTGAAATCTAACACTTTTCCTGTCCAAAAACTTGGATGTCAAGAGCAATCAGTAACACACAGTGAGTTGTGTCTTTGCAATACAATAAATTGCCACTGATGAGCCTTTTCCTCGCTGAATCATCTTTTCAGTGCTGTCAATACTTCCTTACACTGTCAGCTCAAAATCCCAATGACGTTAGCATCGAATTCCAATAGTGAGATGAAGACAGGAACAGACACGCTTTCTCACTCAGAATTATTGGTGCTTGGAGAGAACATGTCATCAAAGATAAGAGATGCTCAATTCTGTTGTATTTCGCTTGAGTGATGAAAAAGCACTGGGATTTTCAAGTAAATGTGGTCACATTTGGGGAGGGAAATGATATAAGCACTACATTTCAGGGAATGAGAAAAGTCCTGCACTATCTTCCTTCTTTCAAAGGCACTAGACTACAAAAGCAAATACCACTTTCAGAATTCTAACAGAGAGTGTCTTTGGATAGGGGTGAGAAAATCGGCATAAACCTTTTCCCTGTCTTTCTCAACATTTCATCTCCCAGGAATATGGATTACTGACCTGTCGAGAGTCCATGTGAGAAAAAAATGGGAGAGGAAGGGGAGAAGAAAGACTGAAGAAAGGATCTGACAGCTCAAAGGAAGAAGCATGAAAAAAGATAGGTCTAGGTACACAGACCACAAGTCAATGTCATGGCTGTGGATTCAACAGAAAAAAAAAATTACACTTACTGCAACTGAAAATGGAAAACTCTACTTTCTAGAGTAATAACTAATTCCCATTTTAAAGTATTTAGAAGCTTCTGATTGAGGACAAGTAAATGATACTAAACTTACAGTTGTTTTTCTTTTCTGACTTTAGACTTAGCAACATTAAAGTAACTGACCAAATCTGGCTTCAGGTGTAATGAGATTCAAATTAAAGAAATTTCAGGTTCTGATTACAGAAAGTGGGAATCCCAGACCTCCAGGAATTCTTTCAGTTCTTAATACCAACCTGGCAACATTCTGGGGCATCTAACATAGTTTACTGGGACACTGATTACGCACGCTCCTGTGACATAGGCGTTATGGCTAAATTAGAATTTCATTAGTTTATATCACCAGCCCAAGATTGCAGCAGAGAGATATCGCCAAATCAGTCTATTTATTGTTAATAAAAGACAACATAACTACAAAAAAGAAAAAAAAAGTCACAGATATTTAAAGTATATAACTTGCTTCTCAAAACTGAAAGGCTACAGCTATTAAATACTTTAAAAAACAAAGATAGCAATTATAAAAAGTTCCAATCTCTGTTTATGAACAGGTTTACAAAGTGAGCAACTTGAAAACCGCTACAAACAACCTAAACGTCTATCAACAGAGGACTGGCTGGATAAACTATGGTACTTCTTCATGATATAATGCTAAAACATCAGGAAAAACGAAATAAGGACTATCCCTATATACTGCTATGAAGTGATTCCTAGGACGCAGAGTTTAGTGACAATAGAAAAGCAGATGACAGTGTGTATCTTTAGCTAAGAATGGGATATCTTATGTGTATCTACTTATCTAAAAATGGAAGTACAAACATCCCCGTATTTGCATACCGCTGGTGAGTAATTCTGTTTTGCAGCTTGTCTTTGGAATCAATAGGTTTGTATAATTATAAGTGAAACAATAAACAATCTAAAAACAGACAGCAAATGAGAAAATAGCATGAGATGCTGAGGAAAACTGAACCCTGGCAGGGTATTTTATAGCTTTAAAGAATTATTGTTCTTAATTTTTAAACATATGATGATGGTATTATGGTTATGTTTTTTTTAAATGATCTTTTATAGATTCATATGGAAATATTTACAAATGAAATATGCCTGGAATTTGCTTCAGAATAACCATGCAGTAGGAGTGATAAGTAACAGAAGAGGAGGATTAGGGGAAATAAGAAGAGCTATGAGTTGATGGTTGTTTCAGTCGCGTGACAGGAGCTTCATTAGAGTCTGTCTTGCCAATGGAGGCAGGAATATTTGAGTATATGCATTTTTAAAACTCATCTTGAAACAAATGGACAATGAATCCAAAGATAGAAAGTTTTAGGAGTATATCTTTTACTTTCATAAAATGGCAGATAAAGTTTCAAGTTGTAGATACTTGGGTTCCCAGAAAACATTAAGAAGCATCCTCGCTGCTGCTGCTGCTAAGTCACTCAGTCATGTCTGACTCTGTGCGACCCCAGAGATGGTAGCCCACCAGGCTCCCCCATCCCTGGGATTCTCCAGGCAAGAACACTGGAGTGCGTTGCCATTTCCTTTTCCAATGCATTAAAGTGAAAAGTGAAAGTGAAGTCGCTCAGTCATGTCTGACTCTTTGCTACCCATGAACTGCAGCCTACCAGGCTCCTCCATCCATGGGATTTTCCAGGCAAGAGTACTGGAGTGGGTTGCCATTGCCTTCTCCAAAGAAGCATCCTTAGGAGTATTAATTTAAACATCAGCAAAGCAAACATTTCTGCCACCATATCAATCATGAATTTAATTATAAATACGACAGCAATAATTCTCATCACTCACCAAATGTCTAATTTCTAAAGAGTACAGCCAAAAGCAAAAAGTGCCATCCAATAAAATATGAGTAGCTGACTACATCCTGACAGTTCAAGAAAGCTTAATAAAAAGCCCAAAGAAATCTCTACTTAATCTGATTTGAAGGCCTGATCCAGGAAAGAATGCTTAAGATAGTCTCATAAAATCAGAGGTTTGTGTCACCCTCCAGGGAAAAAGTCGGGGCTAAAATGTATTCTTCATTACCACAGAAAGCCATCCAAATGGTGTATAACTATGCACAGAATCCAAACAGTCGATCTTGTTCAGGTTCTGCTGATCAAATTAATTTTGAATTAACAGTCTGGTGGTTTTGTATCCTGCTGGACCCATTATCAGACAACGTCAGAGGGCTGTTAGCTCTTTGTGCTGCACTGGATTCTATTTTGAATTTCTCTGATACATCAAGGAAAAAACTCTAAGAGGGTGCTAACTATTTCCAGAAAAACAAAAAGGGGGCACACTGGGCGCTAATTTACTTCACCTGAGGGCACACCACTGCCCCGTGCCCCCTTCCTCACATACCCACACCCACGTTCCGAACACCACGACTTATGACTTCTGTCCATTCCACACCCCTTCTGCCTCCACACACACACACTTCCCTCCCTATCCATGTGTCTCAGCCTGCAGGGCCCTCTCCCTTCTCCAGCTTCAGAATTTCTATTCATCTTTCAAAACACACTTCAGATGAGTCCTTCTTGATGCTGTCCTTGGGGTTCTTTTTCCTGAGGCTCTTGCTCCCTCTTCTGGGCTCTTACAGCATTTTTTTATAAGTACTTTATGAACAGAGTCCCTTGGACTGCAAGGAGATCCAACCAGTCCATCCTAAAGGAAATCAGTCCTAGGTGTTCACTGGAAGGACTGATGTTGAAGCTGAAACTCCAATACTTTGGCCACCTGATGCAAAGAGCTGACTCATTTGAAAAGACCCTTGTCTGATGTTGGGAAAGACTGAAGACAGGAGGAGAAGGGGACAACAGAGGATGAGACGGTTGGATGGCATCACCAACTCAATGGACATGAGTTTGGGTAAACTCTGGGAGTGGGTGATGGACAGGGAGGCCTGGTCCATCATTGGTCCAGCACTCCAGGGAGTGCTGCGGTTCATGGGGTCACAAAGTCAGACACTGAGCGAATGGAATGAACTGAACTATGAACAGAATTTACCAGAAGAGCCTAGAGACAGGCCAAAGCAAGGTTAACAGGACAGGCTCTGGAGCTGAATCCTTGCTCAGCCACTTACAATCTCTACAACTTTCATCAATGACTTACTCCCTTTAAGCCTCAGTGTTCTCATCCATAAAATGGCAATAATATTGCTTACCACCTGGAATGGTTATGAGAATTGAGAATGTTTATAAAGGACCTTAGACCCATGCCTGGCACACAGTAAGTTCTCAAGGAATGTAAGCTATTATTAGCACAAGGTATCAAAATTATTTGATTACCTTTTTAAGCTACACTATGTGCTTTCTCAGGGTAATGACTATATTTGTTGAATTAATTCAATTAACTAATGGCATTAAATAATTATTAGTTATTAATTTTTAAGAGTTAAGAGAATCAGTTAATTCAGAGACTATCTCTGAGGTTAACTGAAAAGTCCGTACTAACTACAAGCTAGGCGATTGCTAGGTGTTAGGAATATGAAGATAAATAAAGTTCCCAGCCATCAACGATCTTACAGTCTTGGCTACTCACACATAGAGGACTCAGTGTACACAGACTGAATGAGTATGTGGGGTCCAGTTACTATCAACTCTTTTTTAAAAGAATAAGTCATAAGAAATCTGGAAACACTATTTGAATAAATAGGAAACTTAATCTTAGACCTTATATACCAAGAGCTGATAATCAGCAATCTTTGCCAAGTTACTAAGATTGAAAAGTACCATGGTTCATCTGGGTCTGCAGAAGCTCTGGCTAACTCCATTTAGACTAAAACCAGGAAAACCTCAGTAGAATTTTAAAAAGACGTATCTCACTCTATTTTTTAAATTTAAGCAAGCAATATGTTAATATGGCGATACATTCTCACTGTAGAACCAGTTAAAACTGAAGTTCTTCTCAAATACAGTGACTGTTACCAAGTAGTTTCATATCCTTTCCTACCTATACAGTTGCATGTGTGCATAACAGAAATATGTAGCACGGTTTGTGGTTTTCAAAAAATGTATACAAATAATATCACACTGCACTGCTTGCATTATTCTGCATTTTATTACTACACACAAAAATTCCTATATAGACACAGGTGTCTTTCTCAGCTCTGTCCTCTGCAAGGCCTTCTCTTACACTATCTCTTACTGTGCTCCTTTGAAACAGTCATAGCCACTATTATCTGAACTGGTAGATTATCTGACTTCACGTCTGTTCCCCTCACCACAGTCAAGTCCAGGAGAGCCTAGGGCTGCTCTGTCTTGTTCACCCCCCTTGGTATTGAGCCTCCATGAGCCAAACTGGGTTTGACAGCTTTTTGTGGCTTTTATGATGGCAAATGGAAGGGTTTGGATTCTCATAAAAGCAACATTCATTTCCAAAAATGCCTGTGTTTATCAACTATAAAATACAAATTTTAGAGAATATTGCATTTACAAGTACATTTTATTTACACTTTAATTATGTCTCAAAAATTAAAGGAAATCTTTTTTGTTTTTTCAGCATGGCAAACAAGGCAATTCAATTTAAAAATTGCAACAAGAATTCAGTTGCAGATGAAAATAAGTTTTTTTGTCAGTATCAAATTCTGGCACTTTTGACTGATTAAATTACTTCCCATTTGCCATGTCTGGGCAAAAAAAATCATTTCAAAATAGAAATTGCCTTCACAGGAAGAAAGAGAATATCTTCTTTATAACTAAATACTGCCTGCTGGGAAATCAGAAAATCTCTGAAAGACCATTAAGGGGAACATGGCAGCTTGTCTGACACATACCCCTCTCTCTAAGCTTAGTGAGGTTACTCAGGACGCTTTCTTCACTCAGTGGATTGGCTCTTTCTTTGCCAGATTTAATATTTAATATTAATTTAATATTTCCTTTTCTAGAATATTTATTATTTGGCTGCACTGGGTCTTAGTTGCAACATGTGAACTCCTAATTGCAGCACATGGGATCTAGTTCCCTGACCAGGGATCAAACCCAGACTCCTGTACTGAAGCACAGAGTCTTAGCCAGCGGACCATTAGGGAAGTCCCTGTCAGATGTCACTTTCACACATACATTTCTCTGATTTTAGGTACTGCTTTGGTTCCTCCAGTAAGAGTACAGGAGACTCAAAAGGGGAATAGAAAGGAAATTTAAAAATCATGCAACATTGTTAAAATATGGATTCATCCTGATTTCTGAATTTTTATAGCACCTAGTAGGAAAGAAGGGCTTCCCTTGTGGCTCAGCTGGTAAAGAGTCCACCTGCAATGAGGGAGACCTGGGTTCGATCCCTGGGTTGGGAAGATCCCCTGAGAAGGGAAAGGCTACCCACTCCAGTATTCTGGCCTGGAGAATTCCACGGACTGTATAGTCCATGGAGTCGCAAAGAGTTGGATACGACTGAGTGATTTTCGAGAGGAAAAAAGAAGAAATTTATATGAATTTAGCAGGTTAGGATTATGCATAAGGTAGGTTAAAACAAAGATTAACGGGCGCTGTCCCCAGAGCCTCTGAGTGTGTCTGGAGTGGGGTCTGAGAAGCTGCATTTCCAACAAGTTTCCAGGTGATGCTGACACTCTTGTCTGGGAACTGCACTTTGAGAAACACTGTTTTAGACTACTGGGTTTCCCCGGTGGCTCAGATGGTAGAGGATCTGCCTCATGCAGGAGACCTGGGTTTGATCTCTGTGTTAGGAAGATCCCCTGGAGAAGGGAATGGCAACCCATGCCAGTATTCTTGCCTGGAGAATTCCATGGACCGAGGACTATTATTACTTAGACTAAGTATCTGATTACTTAGACTATTATTTTAAGTACTTGACTTGGAATTCAGGCCATACAGCAAGAGTACTGAGGCATTAAGAATAGTTTTCATCTGATCTTTGGAAAGTTTTGGTGTAGTAGCTTATGTATGGAAGAAGAAATGGTAGTCACTCAGTTGTATCTGACTCTCTGTGACCCCATGGACTGTAGCCTGCCCGGCTCCTCTGTCCATGGAATTCTTAAGGCAAGAATACTGGAGTGGGGAGCCATTCCCTTCTCCAGGGGATCTTCCCAACCCAGGGATCGAACCCAAGTCTCCTGCACTGCAGGTGGGGTCTCTACCATCTGGGCCACCAGGGAAGCCCCACTCAAGTACATCCTCCCTCAATTTTCTCTCACTGCTTAGTCTGAAATTCTCTTAGAAGGGAATTCTCTTGAAATTTTCAAGGTAACATTAGAATAAAATTTTTTATGTCAGGATGGGGTGACTCAGACACAATGTGGACACATACAAATCCAAATGATTTAGGCCAGGAGTCCCCAGATCAAATGGCTTAGACGCCAGACAGGTCAGAAACCATACAACTGAATGAAGTCGATAGTATCTTGAGGAGAATTGGGGTGGTCAGATCTGAAGAGACCAGCTTCTACTCAGCTCCAGACAACCTATCAATCAAAAATGGATCTTGGCTCTAAAAAAGAGCACATCTGAGTTAATTCTAATGAGGTGGATGAAACGGAAGCCTATTACATAGAGTGAAGTGAGTCAGCAAGAGAAACACCAACATTAAAACCAATTCATCAATACAAACCCCAATACACCAACGCATATATATGGAATTTAAAAAGACGGTAATGACAACCCTATATGCAAGACAGCAAAGAGACACAGATATAAAGAACAGACTTCTGCACTATGTGGGAGAAGGTAAGGGTGGGATGATTTGAGAGAACAGCATTGAAACATGTATATGACCATAAGTAAAAGAAATGACCAGTGTAAGTTTGATGCCTGAAGCAGGGCCCTCAAAGATGGTGCTCTGGGACAACCCAGAGGGATGGGGTGGAAGGGAGGTGGGAGGGGGGTTCAGAATGGGGAACACATGGGCACCCGTGGCTGATTCCTGTCAACGTATGGCAAAAACCACCACAATACTGTAAAGTAATTAGCCTCCAATGAAAATAAATTAATTTTTTAAAAGTGTCTCTTGGACTTCCTTGGTGGTCCAGTGGTTAAGAACCCCCACCTGCCAACACAGGGGACATGGTTCTATCCTTGGTCCTGGAAGATCCCACATGTCTTGGAGCGTGCAAACTCTTCACTGCAGCACAACCACTGAGTCCACTCCCTAGGGCCCAAAAGCCACAGCTACCAAAGCCCGCGCTCCACAACAGAAGAAGCCACCAACATGAGAAGCCCACTCGCCACAAACAGAGAAAGCCTGCATGCAGCAACAAAGACTCAGTGCAGCCAAAAATGCAAAAAAAAACCCCGTTTTTAAAAACATGTAGGTCTCGGGGTTTTCCCGGTGGCTCAGTGGTAAAGAGCCCCCTGCAAGTTTAGGAGACATAGGTCCTANCTATTATTACTTAGACTAAGTATCTGATTACTTAGACTATTATTTTAAGTACTTGACTTGGAATTCAGGCCATACAGCAAGAGTACTGAGGCATTAAGAATAGTTTTCATCTGATCTTTGGAAAGTTTTGGTGTAGTAGCTTATGTATGGAAGAAGAAATGGTAGTCACTCAGTTGTATCTGACTCTCTGTGACCCCATGGACTGTAGCCTGCCCGGCTCCTCTGTCCATGGAATTCTTAAGGCAAGAATACTGGAGTGGGGAGCCATTCCCTTCTCCAGGGGATCTTCCCAACCCAGGGATCGAACCCAAGTCTCCTGCACTGCAGGTGGGGTCTCTACCATCTGGGCCACCAGGGAAGCCCCACTCAAGTACATCCTCCCTCA
Organism: Raphicerus campestris; assembly: GCA_006410735.1. Taxonomy (NCBI): domain Eukaryota; kingdom Metazoa; phylum Chordata; class Mammalia; order Artiodactyla; family Bovidae; genus Raphicerus; species Raphicerus campestris. The sequence goes on along the minus strand of SJYW01053364.1, from coordinate 385,775 downwards.
ATTTTCTCTCACTGCTTAGTCTGAAATTCTCTTAGAAGGGAATTCTCTTGAAATTTTCAAGGTAACATTAGAATAAAATTTTTTATGTCAGGATGGGGTGACTCAGACACAATGTGGACACATACAAATCCAAATGATTTAGGCCAGGAGTCCCCAGATCAAATGGCTTAGACGCCAGACAGGTCAGAAACCATACAACTGAATGAAGTCGATAGTATCTTGAGGAGAATTGGGGTGGTCAGATCTGAAGAGACCAGCTTCTACTCAGCTCCAGACAACCTATCAATCAAAAATGGATCTTGGCTCTAAAAAAGAGCACATCTGAGTTAATTCTAATGAGGTGGATGAAACGGAAGCCTATTACATAGAGTGAAGTGAGTCAGCAAGAGAAACACCAACATTAAAACCAATTCATCAATACAAACCCCAATACACCAACGCATATATATGGAATTTAAAAAGACGGTAATGACAACCCTATATGCAAGACAGCAAAGAGACACAGATATAAAGAACAGACTTCTGCACTATGTGGGAGAAGGTAAGGGTGGGATGATTTGAGAGAACAGCATTGAAACATGTATATGACCATAAGTAAAAGAAATGACCAGTGTAAGTTTGATGCCTGAAGCAGGGCCCTCAAAGATGGTGCTCTGGGACAACCCAGAGGGATGGGGTGGAAGGGAGGTGGGAGGGGGGTTCAGAATGGGGAACACATGGGCACCCGTGGCTGATTCCTGTCAACGTATGGCAAAAACCACCACAATACTGTAAAGTAATTAGCCTCCAATGAAAATAAATTAATTTTTTAAAAGTGTCTCTTGGACTTCCTTGGTGGTCCAGTGGTTAAGAACCCCCACCTGCCAACACAGGGGACATGGTTCTATCCTTGGTCCTGGAAGATCCCACATGTCTTGGAGCGTGCAAACTCTTCACTGCAGCACAACCACTGAGTCCACTCCCTAGGGCCCAAAAGCCACAGCTACCAAAGCCCGCGCTCCACAACAGAAGAAGCCACCAACATGAGAAGCCCACTCGCCACAAACAGAGAAAGCCTGCATGCAGCAACAAAGACTCAGTGCAGCCAAAAATGCAAAAAAAAACCCCGTTTTTAAAAACATGTAGGTCTCGGGGTTTTCCCGGTGGCTCAGTGGTAAAGAGCCCCCTGCAAGTTTAGGAGACATAGGTCCTATCCCTGATCTGGGAAGATCCCACAAGCCTCGAGGCAAATAAGCCCGTGCATCACAACTATTGAGTCTGTGCTCTACAGCCCGGGAGCCACAACTACTAAAGCCCAGGTGCCCTAGAGCTCGTGCCTGGCAATGAGAGAAGCCACGGCAATGCCTGCGCACCGCAGCTAGAGAGCAGCCCCTGCTCACCACAACTGGAGAAAAGCCTGCACGGCAAGAAGGCCCAGCACAACCAAAAAGTTAATTAAAAAAAAAAATTTTTTTTTTAATGTAGGTCTTTTATGGTCAGCTCTTCCAAATTTTCAAAATAACCTGGAGTTCCAAATTTTAGGTAGAAGCTCTCAATTTTCAAACACAGGCAACTAATTTAAAATGTTTAAACACTGCATGCTGCTAAGTCACTTCAGTCGTGTCCAACTCTGTGCAACCCCATAGACGGCAGCCCACCAGGCTCCCCCATCCCTGGGGTTCTCCAGGCAAGAACACTGGAGTGCGTTGCCATTTCCTTCTCCAATGCATGAAAGTGAAAATTGAAAGTGAAGTCGCTCAGTCGTATCCGACTCTTAGCGACCCCATGGACTGCAGCCTACCAGGCTCCTCCATCCATAGGATTTTCCAGGCAAGAGTACTGGAGTGGGGTGCCACTGCCTTCTCCAAACACTGCATAGGGCACACAAAAAGGTATCTGAGCTGGATGATGCCAGGTAATAACTTCTGGTAGGTCTCAGAACTTTCCTCCTGCACTAGCCAGGAAGAATACACGTTGGGCAACATTCTGATCTAGTCACTGTTCTCATAGNTCTTCTCCAAACACTGCATAGGGCACACAAAAGGTATCTGAGCTGGATGATGCCAGGTAATAACTTCTGGTAGGTCTCAGAACTTTCCTCCTGCACTAGCCAGGAAGAATACACGTTGGGCAACATTCTGATCTAGTCACTGTTCTCATAGGCGCACTTGCCCCAGTGGTCATCTGCTTCACCAATAAAAAGCTCTCTTTCTCTAAAGACCTACTAAAGCCCTTGTGCATAAGTAGCTTGCCCATCCAAATAAATTCTCTGCCAGTGATCTGAGTTTGGGAAAACGATAGCAGAGAGGAATGAGTTCTTCAAACACAGGGACTGCTGATCCCAAATTAATGATTAAAGTGACCGGAATCTCAGGATCACTAACTAGACCCGGGGACTACAGATCCGAGGATTCTCAAACATCCCATCACAAGAGTGACATGATTTGCACCTGGAAACTGTTTCACTCACTGAAAAAATCAGTCCTTTCACAGATGTCCAAGACAACTACAGAGGCAAGGTGGAATTGCAGACCTGGTGATCACGACTCACGGGTCTACTCTAATTAATGATGGCAGCCTGGAACGCTGTCTTAAGAAGGATTCTGAAGCTGAATCCTGACACAGTGGAAAACCATGAATGCCAAAGACCTAGAAGAGAGAAATGGCAGCAGACAGACCTCTTTGGTTTAACAGGTACACTTGTGCTCACCAAATCTAGCTTTCTTATACTGTATCAATATAGCAACCAATATAATATTTTCAAAATGTAAGTAGGATCAAGTCACATCTTGCCAGTAGCTTTCCGTTTTACTCAGAGTAAAAGCTGAAGTTATTATTATTACACAAAAAGCCCTATGTTATTTGACTCGCTATACCTGATCTCATTTCCTGCTACAGCATGTCCCCTTGATGTCATTCCAGACATTACCATTCACTTCACTATTCTGCCAACACACTAAGCAAATCGCTGCCTCGGGACTTCACACTTGCTATTCCAGCCACTCTGGATGGTCACAAAGTTCAGTCTCTTATATTCTTACCAACGAGACCTTCCTCAACTCCTTATTTAAAACTGCTACATATTCACACACACTCACACACAGTCCCCTGCCCCTGCTTTTCCCCTTTCTCTCCCCACCAATCTCTCCCCTGCTCCACAGCTTCTACAGCACTTATCACTATCAGACACACTATTTTACGTTATTTTTCTTCTTCTAAAATGAGCCTCCATGAGGAATGGGTTTCTGATGGTTCTGTTCACCCTCACACCCTTAGCAAAGTGTCAGGTACATACTGGCACCCAAAGAGCTAATAAATAAATGAATGAAAAAACAGATGATAATAGCAGATGATGAGTAAATCAGTGAATAAACAAACAGATGATAAAAACAAAGGAACCTGGGTCCCAACATGGGTTCAGGGACTAATAGGTTAATAACTTCAGGTGAGTTATTCTGGACCTCAGAAGATTGTTATCCTTCGTTGTATAAACTCTGACATTCCTGCTACTCTACAAAAGCAGAGACTATGTTATAGAAGAATGACACCATTTCCTCTGGGCCAGTTCGTAAGGCAGGACAAAGCCAGGACTGGAAATTCTCCCCAAGTCCAAACAGAATGCCCAAACTAAGCTCTTACAAACAACAACAAAATTTATGATAGAATTGACAAATATAAAAACTAAATAATCCTAAAGAGAAAATTCTAGAAAAGGAATGCAGACCCTTTTTCCACTTTTTTTTAAAACTGACTCTACTCACTAAATCTCTGCAAACATTAACAAGTGTCTGTGGTTGAGGGAGAATGTTCCACAGCAGAAAAAGGAAAAACACACCCAGTTTTTCATAGGAAACTTTGGAATGATTTAATATTCATCCTCAGACAAAATTCAGAATAATCCTCTCAGAGAGCCTGATACTAGGGTAATGGTTAGCCAACAACAAGGACAATAAAGCAGCACTAACTTCCCCCCGGTCTAATTCCTAAATGTAACATCACAAGCCCAGACAGACCATGGAAGACAGTGCGTCTTCATCGGATGACTGAGTATTTCTTTTACTGTTAACAATTTCAAACTAAAGGAAAAAATGGCAAGTGAGGAAATAATTATTAAAGCTGCTTTCAGTTCAGTTCAGTTGCTCAGTTGTGTCCGACTCTTTGCGACCCCATGAAGCTGCTTTGGATGGTCAAAACGGTGCCACTAATTGGGGGTCCTCAGAACGGCTCAAATGTCAGTCAAAATGTTGTCTCAAGACCCTGGAGGCCCTCGGGACAGGAGCTGCTGCCAGGGGCATTTAGAGGAGGTGTGAGCTGCCCAAGAAAATGCGCAAGCACTTTGCACTTTGAGAGAAACAACAGAATTGGATGTGTGATCTTTCAAACAGCTTTCCCCAGCAGACATGACCATCTGCTTCCAACTCTACTTACGAATTCATAGTCTCCATCCTGGGGAACTTTCCAATCTGAAGAGTTCTGCAGTGGGCCAGGGACACTCTTGCCGAAGCTGTTGATCTGATTTTCCTTTTCTTTTTGTTCAAAGTATTCAAGGAACGATGGTCTGGCAGGCTGCATAGTCTCGTCCCTTCCTGAAAACCAAGACAAATACAAGGTGAAATATACTACCTCAGATTTCAGGCAAGTTTAGTAAATGGATCTGTCTCCAGGTGGGCTACTGTTATGGAATCAGTGGCTTTTTGTTAAATAATCCTTTAATGTTCTAGTGAAAAGTATAGGAAAATGCACCCCCAAAATTCTCATTCATAATACGTTCCATAGGATTTCAGAGGATTCATGGCCCCCTCTGGGTCCCTTTTTCTAAATGGAAAGACTTGGTGATGCAATGAGTCTGAGTCAGCTGCAAGTCACAGTTTTCAGATCCCTGATAGCAAAGAGTTTCTATAACATTTAGACTGAAGAGAGGAGCACAAGCCAAAATATTTATTAATCGTCTACACATAGAATATGCTCCACAGGCATTAGGGTCAGGACAGGGATGACACCACAGACTGACTGACTTCCCTTGGCAGTCTCATGATCTAACTGGACAAATGAGAAAAACAGGTCCGAAAAAGAAAATCCAAGTATGTCACAATCCGCTCCACGAAATAGTATATAACTTTTAAAACACTGTTTACAAATGGCTTATGATAAAGTTAAGGGGGAAAAATAAAGATACAATATTATATGTATAGTACAATCTCAACTCGGTAAAATTATATACATAGGAGAAAAAACATGACTAGAAAAAATATGCCTAAAATGTTAATAGGATTTATCTCTGATAGCAGGACTATAGGTGATTTTACTGAATTCTTTTAAATATTTTTTCCTTGATCCAAAGTTTTCTAATTTATCTTTAATTGGAGGATAATTGCTTTACAGTGCTATGTTGGTTTCTGCCATGTAATGGTGACTCAGAGGTAAGTGTACATACACCCCGCCCTCTTGAACCCCATCCCTCCTCGAGGTCGTCACAGGGCGCCGGGTCAAGCCCCCGTGCTGAGCGCTCCCGCAGCTCTCTGCTTTACACATGGGGATGCAGACGTTTCGCTGCTGCTCTTGCAATCGGCCCCACCTTCTCCTCCCCACGCTGGGTCCACAAACCCGTTATCTCCATCTGCATCTCTATCCCTCTGCTGCAAACAGGTTCCTCAGGACCGTTTTTCTAGATTCCACATGTGTTAATATATGATATTTGTTTTTCTCTTTCTGACTTATTTCACTCTAAGAAGATCGTATAGGATATTAAATAGATAAAGTTGACTGTAAAGAGTTACACATGCCCAGGAGATGGCAACATCTTGTAAGACAAGTGGTCAGGGAAGACTGGTCAAAGGACTTAGGTTAGCAGTCCTACAGCAGGGCGGCTACAGAGTAGAATCAGTGGTCATGTAACAGCAGTTACCATATGAGAGCAGAATACAGCAGTTTGTCACTAGAACTAGTAACAATTGCAGAAAGAGCAACTTTACCCAGAATGACTTAAAAACCTACTTAGCTGAAGGTACTTATTTCACAGCAATCTAACACTGGGAAGTACAGAAGCTTTTTTTTTTTCCCAATACTTTGCATGTGGATTTATACTGCCTTTTCCCCCCAGTAACCAGGAAAAAAGACTAGAAGGTTCAGAGCTATAAGAAGTGAACAGGTAGAGGCCCAGAACATAAAGAACAGCACGTGTTTCTCTCCAAGCACCCTTGTTTCCTGCAGTCTTATTTCCTCACATCGGGTCAGTCCCAGTTTCAAGCCAGCATCCTGACTGCCTCTCAGATGTTTGTCTTACTTACCATCACCATTGCCAAGTTCAGCAGCAGTCAACCCCAGGTTTGCCCACTTCTAGGTGCTGCCAGTAGCTTACTTCATTGTTGCCCCTTCATTTACTAGGGATTAAACACGGTATTTTCTGGGACCAGTCAATAGTTGTGTTCAATGTCTGTTTTGTCTGTTCTAGGCATGATGTTAAGTGCTTTTTACACTGACTTTTAAAGTTAATTTTTTACACACTTTTAAAGTTAAATGTAAGATATTTCATAATATAGTTCTGAAGGAACTGCAACAAAATCAAACTTGCGAAAATGGGGGTGTTTTGGATTTTCCAACAAGTTAGGACATAAAGTCCTTTTGATCAGTCCTTTCCTATGGAGATCACCAGAGAAGTTTGACTCTGTAGCAAGTCTACCCATGACCCTACAAATAAAAATGGGTGTTTTGAGGGCCTCCTTGAACCAAGCAGCTGTGAAGGCGCTGTGCACTGCAGGTGGCAGACACAGGCAGCGTGCAGTGAACTTTTATACAAAGTATCTTGGCGCTCCCTTGGGGGTTCAGGGGTTAAGACTCAGTGCTTCTAATNGCTTCCTTGAACCAAGCAGCTGTGACGGCGCTGCGCGCTGCAGGTGGCAGACACAGGCAGCGTGCAGTGAACTTTTATACAAAGTATCTTGGCGCTCCCCTGGGGGTTCAGGGGTTAAGACTCAGTGCTTCTAATACAGGAGGGATGGGTTTCTTCTCCGGTCAGGGGAGCTAAGATTCTGTAGGCTACATGGTGCAGCAAAAAACAAACCACCAGGAAAAAAAAAACACCAAAACATTGGTTCAGACCAGCTGAAGAGAATAAAATAACCAGAACAAGGCAGAAAGCCTAAATGTGCATCAAACAACNCCTCCTTGAACCAAGCAGCTGTGAAGGCGCTGTGCACTGCAGGTGGCAGACACAGGCAGCGTGCAGTGAACTTTTATACAAAGTATCTTGGCGCTCCCTTGGGGGTTCAGGGGTTAAGACTCAGTGCTTCTAATGCAGGGGGGATGGGTTTCTTCTCCGGTCAGGGGAGCTAAGATTCTGTAGGCCACATGGTGCAGCAAAAAAGAAACCACCAGGAAAAAAAAAAAAACCAAAACATTGGTTCAGACCAGCTGAAGAGAATAAAATAACCAGAACAAGGCAGAAAGCCTAAATGTGCATCAAACAACTGGACTGTTGTTTAGGGAAAGACTACATTTTAACCACACCTCCTATCTTCAACCAGGAAAACTCCAAATGAAAAAGAGCTCTAATTATAAAAATGGAAACCATAAGTACTAGAAGAAAACATGTGTACATGCGATGTATTTAAAACTTGGAAGCACAGAGAAGCCTCTACAACATGGTCTTAGATGAAGCCTTCAGAAGTCAGCCCCAGCTGATCACTAAGTTTCTGAGGTAGTTTGTTACACTGCAAAAGCTGACTGATTCAGTATCTGAGATCTGTCTCCACCTCTTTCCATCACACCCCCCACACATCGAACTATACCTACAAGGGGAATTACAGACTTCAGGAACTGAGGTTCACATGCAACTAACATTGACTGAATGCTTTCTAAGTTTCAGGCCCTTGGCTTGATGCTTCCACAAGCTGCTGCCATCCAAGCTTCAGGAACACCACCTAAATAAAGTAGGAGGGAAGATGCCCTTGTCGGCACCTACCAAGTGCTACATGATGTATCGTTTCCCTTTATCCTCTCATCTTTTGAGAACCCAGGTCAGAAAGATCCCCTGGAGAAGGAACTGGCAACCCACTCCAGTATTTGTGCCCGGGAAATCCCATGGACAGAAGAGCCTAGCGGGCTACAGACCATGGGGTCAGAAGAGTCAGACACAACTTAGGAACCAAACCACCACCACCACCACCATCATTTCCACTTTCTAGATGAGAAATTTACCTAAGGTTATACAAGGATAGGATCTGAACGCTGATCATCAGGCTTCAAGGCTGCCTCTCATATTGCAAAATGCTCTAAAATCAAAATGAAAAGAAAATTCTTCACATGTCCGAACTGCCATTAGGCTGAGTGTAGAAAGACTAGGGGAATGGAATTTTCCCAGTAACCTTATCTCTGGACTCTTCTTTCAGCACGCCTGAGTGAGACCGTCAGGCACGCTGGACAACTGCCCGACGACACTGAACGGTGTCAGAGAACTGCTCCCGCTGACTAAAGACAACGCTGTCCCCGGGCATCTGCCAGCAGGTGGGCTTTGTGTTTCAGTGTGAGCTGTGGTATCTTTCTCAGGTGTATCCCAGGAAATGAAGACGCTCCACTGAATGATAATACCAGAAACCTGAAGCCACTGGGAGAATGCACTCAATAGAAAAGTCAAACTTGGAAAATAGCCAAGTCTCGCTCTGATTCTTTCATCTGATGCAAAGAAAGCCTGAATTCCTACATTATGACTGGCCCATTTCTCTTTGTAAGCAGCACCTGGTAAGCTAAATGGATAATCTGTCAAAGTCCACAAAAGGGCAAATTCATAAGCAACTGTATCTTATATTTAGTTTTCTTTGAAAAATGCTATGTAAAAGCAGGACACAACAATCCAAAAATCAGCTGATGAAGGAAATAATAAAATGTGACGTCTATATATAGATACAGTATTATTTGGAGATCAAAAAATAAATACAGACACGTGGTACAACATAGAGGAACCCTGAAAACAGGATGCTGAATGAAAGGAGCCAGTCACAAAACAATCACATTCTATGATTCTACTTATATGACATGTTCAGAATAAGCAAATTTGTAGTGACAAAAAGTAGATTAGCGGTTGCCTAGGGTTACTGGGGCAGTGAGTATTGATGGATACAGAGTTTCTTTAGAGGATGATCAAAATGTTCAAAAACTAGATTTTGAACAAAATCAGCTATATCCATACAAATGGAATATTATTCAGCTATGAAAAGGAATGAACTATTGATATATGCTACAACACTGACGAACCCTGAACACATAAACGAAGTGAAAGAAGCTGGATACAAAGGCTGCACTTTCCATGATTCCGTTTATATGACATTTTCAGAATAGGCAAATCCTTAAGAGACAGGAAGCAGATCAATGGCTGCCTTGGGATGGGGGAAAGGGTAACAAGAAGTGACCGCTAATAGGATATTAATTCGGGGGGTAACAAAAATGTACGGAATTCAACAGTGGTTATGACTGCACAACCCTGCTAAAATATTCTTAAAAACCACAGAACTGGAACCTTAAAATGGTGAATTTTACATGTGAATTATATCTCAATTAAAAAAATAAATTAAAAATATATTTAAAAAATTTTTAATACATTTTTTAATTAAAAATTAATTTTAAAATTAATTAAAAAAATAAAGTGTACTGAACTGTATACTTTAAATGAGTTAATTATGTATCAATAACTCAATTAAAAGAACAGAAGGACCCCTTTTCTCTCTTTACTTATGTTTCTGGATTTATATGAACTTTAACACAATGCCAAGGCAGTCATAGCTGGGAAGAAGCTTGAACAAAGACTGAGGGCCTTCTTTTCCTTTGGAATGACCACCTATTAGACATTAAACTTCACGCCCTTCCATTTAAAATGTTCATGTTTAAGACTGTCATTAAGGAAACCACGATGGTCAATCTACTTTTTCTTTAATTTCTATAGTCACTCTTTTCTACCTGGTCTAAACTATAGAACTGGAAAAAGTCTTACCATTTTCTTCTGTTTCATGCATGAATATTTACAAGAAAACAACTCACGTAACCTCTCAGATGTCTTCCTCTCGCATGGGGTCATACACCTTCTCACAGGGTTACTGCTTTGTTTTTAATCTAACCTCCATCATGTGTGTGGTTTTTCGTTTCAAGACTGGGGCACCTAAGTGCTTTACATGTATTAACCCATCTAATGGCACCAGTTATTATCCAAGTTTCTGTATGTGGCCATAAATATTCCTTTGAACGTTCTTTGAAACGACTAAGAATTGCCAGAATGATAAGTTACAAGGTTCCCTGGAGTACAACCCAAATAACCAGTTTTGGAATTGCCTCTACATAAACTGACTTCTGGGCAGTGATGCTCTGGTTCTTTTAAGTCTAGTATGCTACCATATATCTATTCAAAGAGATCTAAACCCAGATTTCAGGGTGTTACTGGCTAAAGCAATAGAGGCGGCATACCCAAAAAGATACAAAAGGTTCACAGGTGAGAATGATCCATACTGTGGTTATTGCAACAATTTCCTAACAGGTCTCATTGTTCCTAGTCTTTTCAAACTCCATATCATCCAACTGAATCTCTTTTTTAAAAAACCGTTTGCTATATCACTTTTCTGATCAACATGTCTTTGTACTACCCTATTACCAACAAGATCAAGTTCAAACTTCTTACTCTGGCATTCAAGGTCCTCCAATATCTGGGCAACACCCACCCACTTCAGCCAAACTGAATGTTTAAATATAACACCGCCCCCCTCCTTTCTGAGTCTGCACCTGCATGGAATATCATCCTCCCATCTCTCTGTATATCTAAGTTCTCACAAATCCTTTAACAATTTTCTGAATTACTTATCTAGTATTTGGCTTAACACTACTTGCCTCTGCAACGGTCCTCCTTAACAAAGTGATGTCAACATAAATACCACTATGAGAAGCACCTCGGGTAAAGCTCCAAATATATAAGGAATTAGAAAGAACAGTAAGAATATAGTAGGCACTCTATACATGTTAGATAACGATAATGACAAATGTCATCATCCCCTTTCAACCTACAGATTCCTGGTGGGCAGCAAAAGTCTCATTTGGTTTTTTGTACACTACACAGTAAGGGCACATAATGAATACCTAATAAATATTATTTGGTTGGGATTAAATATTCCTTTTTAACAAATACTGGTTCCAAGTTGATCTTTTTTAGAGCATAAACTTTTAAGAGAATCATCTACTTTTTCTTTGGGACCATTTGATTTGATCATAATGCATCTCCATCTTCTTACTGAACAAGGGTAAGCAGGTCGGAAAGCTTTGAGCACCAGGAAAACATATTCCCCTAACTGATCAAAACTGATTTATTGGCCTCTTAGACATAAGAGCCAAAGTATATCTACCCTCTTTTGGAAAACAGATTTTTTCCCCCGATGGCTATTCTTGGCTCTCCTTTTACCAACTTAACTCTAGTGGAGCAGTACCTTATCGTCCTCAAAATATAGGCCTTGAGCCCTTCAGCCACGTCACACTGAGATCCAGTACTTTCATATCCTAATATGTGGTCTGGCATGAGGGGTTTGAACGAATTTTCAGGCACCACTTGTCTGTGCTTTTTGGCTCATCCCACAAGAATCAAGAAGGTTTCCAAAGATAAAAGTGAGCCCGACATCTGGACATAATTAGAAAAACTGCACAAACAATTAGGATTTAGTCTGCTCTGGCAGGATGACCTTGAATTACTTGTGCAAAAATTATTTGTGAGAATAGTCTAAAGACCAAGATTTCTGCTCTTCTGTTGTGAATCCCACCCTAGAGGGAGCTTCTGATAAATGCTCAGTGAACACCAGAGATTATCTTTCAGGGATGGAAAAAAAATCAAGTGCGTAATAAATCCCACAATATTAAGATAACCTTTTGAAACTTCAAAAAGGAAAGCTCACAAGGATCCAAAACCTAGCCTCTAAAATCTACAGTCTTATATTTTGAGGTACTACCTAACAGATTCTCAAAACATCTGTTACCTTGTTGCCAAGGAATTAGAATTAATCTCTCTCTCCCAGCTCCACATTTTAATAACATTACTGAAATTGACAAGTGACCTTCCTTTAGATCAGTCAGCTTCAAGCCAGTGCCACAGAAGTGGCACTTATAAAATACCATTAATACCAAGAGTAAAAACGAAAAAAACATGACTAGCAAGGGGAAAGGAGTTACAATGCAGAAAAGTAGCTCTGGTTGAAGGAATTTTTGAAGGTCCAACCGAAAAAAAAACCACCATCATACACTAAAAACAAAAAAACAAAAAAAACCCACCACTGTCATATACTATCAAATACTACTTACTCTTTTTAAGCTGTTCTAGGCTAAGCATTTTAAATATGTATTTCTTACCATCTTAATCTGACAAAACAGGAAGTTTTATGCTCCACTTTTTCAGACTAAGAAACTGAGGCTCCAAAAAGGAAGTAACTTGCCAAAGCTTGATAAAGTTTATAAGATTCTGAGCAAAGTTTCAAACCAAAGACTCTGATTCCAAAAATCAGTGTTCCCTCTACTACTCCTTTTTCTTTCTCCTACCCTTACTGAGAGATATGTTTCTAACCAAACTACATGTTTTAGCTTTTAGCTTTGGTACATACAAGCACACTAATGCTATCTGAAACTCTCATGTGATGCTGTGCCTGACAAAGATTGATGGACTGTATTTTTGAGAATACAAATATTCTCTGATGATAGTTTTAAACAATCTGAAGGGATCTGAAATCAGACAGAAAGGTCACTGTAGTAAAGAAGCTTTAAAACAAATTCTGTAGCACTTTATGTCCTATTTACCATCCTTGCAAATATTAAAATCTGAGTCAGAGAAAATGAGATAGAGAACACACAAGGGAGGCAATGTTATAACAGTCCTCTTCAAAAAAAAAAAAATTCCAAGTGGAAAGAAAATAGGCTGAGAGTCAAGAATTCCATCTTATGTAGCTCTGAAATTAGTATCTGACGGATGGTGTTGAAATAAAATCATTTCATCAAGATCCTGACTTTGGTTTTAACATGAGGAAACCCACAACAAAAGGTGCCTTCAAGAGACCTAGGACTTTCTGGGAAACTATGAATACATAAAGTTTTTATCACATAATACTGTAACAGCAGTTTACCCAAAACATAGTTCTGAGCTGCTCTAAGTTAACAATGCCATGATGCTTTAGAATTCCATTTCGGGACTTCCTGGTGATCCAGTGGTTAAGATTTTGCCTTCCAATGCAGGGCCTATGGGTTCAATTCCTGGTCAGGGAGGTTAGTAGGGTCCCACAGGCCTCACAAACAAAAAAACCATAATGTAAAACAGAAGCAATAGTGTAAAAAATTCAATAAAAACTTTAAAAATGACCCATAGCAAAAAATATCTTTAAAAAATAAAATTACATTTCAAAGAGATTAAAGAGTCTCTTAATAAGGGTGAAAGAGGAGAGTGAAAAATCTGGCTTAAGACTCAGCATTCAAAAAACTAAGATCATGGCATCTGGTCCCGTCACTTCATGGCAAATAGATGGGTAAAAAGTGGAAACAGTGGCTGACTTTATTTTCTTGTGGTCCAAAATCACTGCAGATGATGACTGCAGCCATGAAATTAAAAGATGCTTGTTCCTTAGAAGAAAAGTTATGTCAAACCTAGACAGCGTATTAAAAAGCAGTTATATCACTTTCCCAACAAAAGTCCTTATAATCAAAATTATATGTTTTTCCATGTACAGATGTGAAAGTTGGCCCATAAAGAAGGCTGAGCACTGAAGAATTGATGCTTTCGAACTGTGGTGCAAGAGAAGACTCTTGAGAGTCCCTTAACAGCAAAGAGATCAAAACAGTCAATCCTACAAGAGATCAACCCTGAATGTTCATTAGACGGACTGATGCTGAAGCTGAAGCTCCAATACTTTGGCCACCTGATGAGAAGAGCTGACTCACTGGAAAAGACCCTGATGCTGAGAAAGACTGAGGGCAGGAGGAGAAGGGGGCGACAGAGGATGAGATGTTTGGATGGCATCACTGACTCGATGGATATGAGTCTGAGCAAACTCCAGGAGACAGTGATGGACAGGGAAGCCTGGTGTGCTGTAGTTCATGGGGTCTCAAAGAGACAGAAACAACTTAGAGATTGAACAACAAAAATAACAAGAGAATAGAATGCAATTAGAAATTTAAGTTTCAAATAGAAATCATCTAGTCCCTCCCTTTAGTTCACTGAGTGTAGCTTAAAAGGCTTGCGTCAGTGGAAATAATCTTTTAATTCAGTTGGCCAAGTTCTGCCCAATCAGTGGCCTAATCAGCCTAGAGATAAGGAGAGGAACCAGGCACCATGTATCTCTTGGGAATGCAGTGAAGACAAGAAAACCATTTATAGCCAATGAGTCTTGGAAGGGAGAACCACTGCGTGTCAAATCTTTAGCACATGAGGTACATATTTTAAGGGTCATCCTTTGGCCTGTCATTTTCTCATCTGGGACAAAAGCATTAACTGCTAAACTACAAATTTATGCCAATCAGGCTCAAGTTGCTCCAAGATTTTTTTGTTATCTCTGCCTCTGAAAAAAAATGTTGTTTGTTATTTTCAAAGATACTTTAAAGTATTATTAAAGTAACATAGTTTATGTGACAAAATACTTTTAATATGCTTTAAAAGCTTGGATTCTTTCTATACTTCTTGTACAGAAGTAGAATTCTCATTTGAGCTCCTAATTATAATAATCCTATTTGATCATGATGAAGTAAAACAGAAGAAATTGTCTGCCTTTAAGAAAAGATGCTTGCTTCAGGATGAAATGGTGGAGCAGTTTTCCTGCATATTCAGTTCAGTCGCTCAGTCGTGTTCAACTCTTTGCGACCCCATGAATCACAGCACACCAGGCCTCCCTGTCCATCACCACTCCCGGAGTTCACTCAAACTCACATCCATCGAGTTGGTGATGCCATCCAGCCATCTCATCCTNACTCAGGAGACAAGGCAGGAGCCTTGGGTCTGGGTGGGGAAGATCCTCTGGAGAAGGAAATGGCAAACCACTCCAGTGTTCTTACCTGGAAAACTCCATGGACAGAGGAACTTGGCGGCTACAGTCCAGACAGTCACCAAGAGTAGGACACAACTGAGCGTGTGCACATATGGGTAGACACAGATACACAATATACATTAATACAAGAATTCCAAAACAAACCAAAGTCCAGGAGCATGAAAACAGCATAGACTTTGGGACTAAGATTAAGAACCTTTATAGTTTNCAGACAGTCACCAAGAGTAGGACACAACTGAGCGTGTGCACATATGGGTAGACACAGATACACAATATACATTAATACAAGAATTCCAAAACAAACCAAAGTCCAGGAGCATGAAAACAGCATAGACTTTGGGACTAAGATTAAGAACCTTTATAGTTTTAGTCGCTCAGTCATGTCCAGCTCTTTGTGACCCCACAAAGAGGCAAAATTTACATGTAGGATGTTTGTTCCCTGCAGAGTTATTTATAATAGTGAAAAACCAGACACAGCCAAAATGCCCAGCAATGGGGAAACAACAGAAAACCAGTTAAGTGTGATAAATATAAAAAGGAATGTGCAAACAACATGGAAAATGTGTACGCTTTTTCAGCAGAAAGTAATCAGAAAGTAGAACATCTAGGCAAATTATTATCATATAGGAACTATACAGGCACATGGTCAGGAACAGGAGTTATCTGCTGGAATGAGAGGACTTATGAGTGAACCAATTTCTTTTGTGAGAGGGCATTGATACTGTTAGAATATTGCTGACATAAATAAATTTTAATACAGTAAATGAGAATAGAGGCAACTGAAATATCAAACCTTTTCTAAGGTAGTAAGTGAAAGCCTATTTCTTATCACAGAATTTAAACTTGCAGAAACTTCAGTTCTGTGTTAGTCATGAGTTCTGTAATTTTTATAAACATGTGGACAAGTAGAACTATCAGGGACAAGGGAAAGTATAAGGTTGACAGCTCTGCTTGTATTGAATAGGGCACTGAGGCCCATGCAAGGAAAAGAACTGTCCGGCATAAGACAGACAGTGTCTGGGTCAGGCTTGGTTGGTCTCCTTTAAACATTTAAAAATCAATTCTAAAGAAGCAGTCGAATGTCTGAGATTTGCTTTAAATTAATTCAGCTGGCTATTTTTTTTTTTGGCATAAGGCTGAAATATGATGGGCAGTGAGTTATTTTTGAAACTGGCTGCATGTCCACAGAGGTTATGATATTATTCTGAAAATTAAAATTAAAAATATTTTAATTTTCCATAGTGAAAAGTTTCAACAACTCCTAAAGTAATGAGTAAAGATCTCAAAATAGGTGGCAAATCTAACTTGTGACTCAAAAATGGAAGTATACAACCTGAAACAGATTATGAACCAAGTTTATTTAATGTCACTTAGCTGTGACTATTGAGGCTTTTAAGTGGGTTTTTCCCTCATGGCTATAATAAAAGATGCATGTTTCTCATTAGACATGATAACACTGCCCAAGTTCAGAAACTGAACAAACAACCCACTGAATTAATGAGCACTCAAAATATGACAATTACATTTGGAACAAAATGAATTCTTTAAATTTAAAAAAGGCAGATTTTCCGTAACACGTGCACGCACAACACACATTAATGGCTCAGCCAAGTTACATTACATAGGGATTATAATCATCTTCATAATTAAAGCCCTTAAAACAAGGAGAGGATACAGCATTCAGAGTCAATGAAATGAACCAGGAGTCAGCGGCTCATTACTGCAAAACAAACAAACCTAACAAATTACATAGGAGAGCTACTTAAAAGAGCAAAAGAAAAACTAAATTTAGTACGTAGCATTCACTTGACAATTTATGGAACACCAAATCTTTCATCCAGGGGATGAAATATACCCTAAGAACACTTTTGTAGTAAGAATTGAGACTAGCAGGGAGTGAAAATGTTTTTATAAACTCTTTGTGAAGTCACTAAGTCGTGTTCAACTCTTTGCAACCACATGGACTGTAGCCTACCAGGCTCCTCTGTCCATAGAATTTTCCAGGCAAGGATATTGGAGTGGGTTGCCAATTCCTTCTCCAGGGCATCTTCTCAACCCAGGGATTGAACCCGGGTCTTCCATATTGCAGACACTTTCCCATCTGAGCCACCAGGGAAGCCCATAAACTCTTTGTAAATATCCATTTTTAAGGCCATAAACAACAGTCCAAGGACTAAGAAGAAGGGAAAAAAACAAAGATTCTTAAGTCAATGCAGAATTCAAAGTCCTATTAATAATTTACAGGATACACTATGATATCAGCAGTATTTTTGGTGGTATTTTTTTCCTCTGAGAATAACTCTAGAAAATAACTTGGGAAATAAATACAGTTGAAAATACCTATTTATAATCCCTTTACCTACTTTTAATATTTGGTTGATTTTTCTCTAGCCTTTTGTTTTTTTTCCCAGTCTTTTTTTTATGCACCTATTAACAGGTTAATTTATCTTTTTACTTTTATAAAGCTGGAATATTAATTTGCCTAGATCTTCAATTATTTTCTTGGGCCAAATTCCTAGAAATGGAATTTGCTGAGTCAAAGGTTTGCACTTTTTAAACTCTTGATACGCACCACATTCCAGAAAAGTCAGAGCGATTTACACATCCATCGGCAGTGTGACTACTCTTTCACCATCTGTATAATTCTGACCCAAAGTCAAACACAGATGATGAGCCTGGGCCCCAAAATAGAATAAAGGAAACAAGAAAACCTTTTCCCTTCAGAAACAAAGGGCTGATTATAAATACACAGACCTGGAAGGTGGAAATTCCAGGGGGCTGCCTGAGAACCAAAGCCCTGGGACGGTCTGTTCCAGCCGCAATAAACCAGCTGCGGTTCCCCTGAACTCACGGCCTTTGGACTCTGTGGACCCGGCTTCCTCTGCTGGCATATCTCTACCCACCCTACTCACTGCCAACCTCCCCGCCTTTTCCCTCCAGGAATTTGTCAGTAATCCTCAGCCTAAATTAAATACTCTTCCACTCTGCTTCGCCAACACCCTCAGATTACCTCTGCTTTAAAGCCCATTTTATACGCTGAAGTATAATGAAATAGTCTGTCTCTCAGACTAGACAACAGCTTCTTTCAGGGCACGGACTGCTCCTTCATTCTCTGCTGCATCCTCAGCATCCAGCGAAGTACCTGGGCTGCAGCAGCAGGCAGTGAAGAGAAGCTTACTGAGCGAGTCCATCAGTCACAAAGGAGCAGGTCTAAAGCGCTGGTCAGAGAACTTTTTCTGTCTGTAAAGGACCAGACAGCAAACACTTCAGGCTTTGGGGGCCACCCGGTCCCATTCACAGCTGCTCAGCTCTGGCTCTGTAGTGCAGAAGCGGTCGTGGGTAATAAGCAAAGGGATGGACACGGTTGTATTCCAAGAAAACAGCTGCTGAAGCCAGGTGGCAGGCCGGATTTGGCCTGTGGACCATAGTTTGCCAAATAATCCCTGATTTAGAAGTTTAAAATTCAAAAGCTTTAAAAGATGAAGTACAAAAAAAAAAAAGATGAAAAGACCATAGATATTTAATGCTTTAAACCTACACAGAGTTTAGGCTACACTGTATGTTTAGAACTCAACTCAATTATTATTATTACCACTTTGTACTCCCAAATTCCTATCCTCTGTGACTTGGTCTGTGATGCAGAGAGAAAGGGGAAAAGAAAAGAACTCAAAGGAGAGGGGAGGCCCCCTTTGATGAGAACTGAGCACAGGTATAAGGCCTCACTCACAGTCCGAAGAAAAAGGACCAGCAGCATTAGAGACGTGTTTAAACCAGAAGTGACTGATAGGACTCTTCAATTTGTCCACTCTCATCCTTAGGATACTGACTGAGAATTCATAAACCTGATTTAGACACACAGACTAAGATCATGAAAACAGACTGAAGATCACGCGTATGTAAATAGCTCCGAGTTTCACTACACTCTGAACTACACATCAAAACGGTGTATGCTCTACTCTAGAGGTAAAATGTTTAACAACAACATACACAGGACAAGGGGGAGAAGCAAAAGACGAGATACAAATGACCAACAACTACATGGAAGTATGCTCCGAAGCATTAGTCAGTAGGGAAATGTAAATTAAAACCACTATGAAATACCACAACACACCGGCTAGATGGTCTACATTGACAAAGACCACCCATACCAAGTGCTGGACCAGATGCAGAACCACTGGAACTATTGATGTGGGCCATATGAACAGTCACCTAATCACTTAAATCAACAATGAACACTATAAATTAAAAATAAGATAAACAATCACTTTGGGAGGAAAAATGGAAAAACAATGTACGTGCTTGCCTCTGCAGATCAAGGAAAGAAGAAAAAAAAAAAAAAAAGATTACATTCAACAAGAGAACGGCCGTTCGAGTCCGAAAGTCAATCCTCACCGCTGCTGTTTCCCGGCCTCTGACTGCAGAAGCCAGCTTCCTCCCCCCTCGAACCCCTACGGCTGCCCCAAGGCTCCAACGCTCTCTCACTCCTTCAACTGCAGCCACAGAGTGGAGCCTCAAGACTGAGTCCATGTGGACCGCGAGAATCTGCTTTCTCTGGAATGCACCAGGTCTGCCTGTGAAGTTAGTCTGTTTAATCAGAGCCTTACTTTTCATCGTGCCTTCCTCTTCCTCGTCCTCCGTGTTGATCACCATGGTGCCCAGCTGGGACGGCAACGTGTCATCGTGCTCGATCATCGTATTGGCCCCGTCACTCATGCTGCTGGCTACTCGGACGGTGCCCATCTCATCCCCTGCTGCTCGGACCATCGTGCCAGAATCTAGCTCATCCTCCTCCTGGAAAAGGAGGAAATTTCAAATGAGGGCGAATTTGATTAAAAAAGATCGAGTTTTCTGCATTACTCATATTCATCTTGCTGCAAATATTTCTGGATTTGAGCCTTACTCGTAGAACTAAGAACACTTTTAATTCAAGTGTAGTTGGTGTCATGTCTGTGCTCAGTCGTGTCCGACTCTTTGCAACCCTGTGGACTGTAGCCCACCAGGCTCCTCCATCCATGGGATTCTCCAGGCAAGAATACTGGAGTGGGCTGCCATTTCCTTCTCCAGGGGATCTTCCCAACCCAGGGATCGAACCCAGGTCTCTTGCATTGCAGGCAGACGCTTTAACCTCTGAGCTACCAGAGAAGTGTAGTTGGTGTACAGTATTAAATATGTCATTGTTGTTTAGTCGCTAAGTTGTGTGTGACTCTCTTGCAATCCCATAGACTGTAGCCTGCCAGGCTCCTCTGTCCGTGGGATTTCCTGGGCAATACTGGAGTGGGTTGCCTTCTCCAGAGGATCTTCCTGACCAAGGGATCAAACCCGCGTCTCCTGCATTGGAAAGTGGATTCTTTACCACTGAGTCACCATTATATATGTTACAGGTGTACAGTATATTGATTCATAATTTCTAAAAGCTGTACTCCATGAGAACACTCCGAGTCAACCAAAGAAGAGCATACATTTATCCATATGAGAGCCGCATATCTAACCTGCATATTTTTTTTAACACTGCTCTAAGGAACTAAGGTACACACCTTTGGAATTTCAGGGTTGTGAAAGAGTTTATCAGTGTAAAGTCTACATAGCTAGTATGGATGCTAGATGCCCCAAAAGAGCACAGAAAAACCCAGTCTCAGACCTGAATGTTCTCTTTTCTGAATAAAAAGTTAAACAGAAGAAAAGATATGGCAAAAGAATAGAATATGGAAGTGTCTCAGGAAGCACTGGGAGAAGAACAAACATCCATCCAGCAAGCCCTGGTCCACGACAGGACACGGTGGGGCAAGGAGCGTCTCCAGCTCCAGGCGGACCCCACAACTGACTCGTCTTACCTGGCTGACAATCACAAAATGACAAGCATTAGTGCCCAAGGCCCACTGCAATGCCTGCACTCACAGAGTTTTCTTCCTCATCCTGGTCCACCTCCCGCTGCTGGGCTTCCTGGCGCTTCAGCTTCACGTCCATGGCTTCATTAATCAAGTCCCGCAGTATGGACACTCCTTTGGCACTCTTGACAAACGGGTGCTTCAACAAGAAAGTTGAAGATGGTTTATGTGGCACTGATGCCGAAATACTAGCCAGCACAGAGGAGGCCCTCTATAGTCTTTGCTGAATCAACCAGTGCATCCAATCATTGTCTTTATGCTTTGGACAACCACCAACCCTAACTCACACTCTTACCTGATACGAAGAACTGACTCATTTGAAAAGACCCTGATGCTGGGAAAGATTGGAGGCAGGAGGAGAAGGGGACAACAGAGGATGAAACAGTTGGATGGCATCACCAACTTTATGGACATGAGTTTGCGTAGGCTCCGGGAGTTGGTGATGAACAGGGAAGCCTGGCATGCTGCAGTCCATGCGGTCGCAAAGAGTCGGACACAACTGAGCGACTGAACTGAACTCACACTCGCTTTATAACTCTGAGCAGGCATGTTCAGTTTTGCCCAGGTGTTTTTTGGCTTGGCTGGAATGTTTCCTCCATTTCTAGCAACTCTAGAGAGTGTCAACAGGCTGGCATCGGCCCCCTAGAGGCAGCTCTGTAAATGTGTAGGGAGCTTATGGTTAAGATGCTTAGAGAACACAAGCTACAGGGTCGTCTCGCACAAAAACACACCACGCAGATCCCTCACGGCCCCTGAATGTCCCGAAGTACAGACACACTGTGACACGTGGACACTGACACAGTTCTTCAACAGATAAGCACAGTCTGGTTAATTTGGGAGGTGACTTCGGAGAGGGGGACGTAAGTGGGATAAAGACACTGTTTTGAAATCACTGAATAGGTTACTCATCCTGCTTGTTCTTTCTATTCAATGTCCTATAGCATTTCCAACTGTGTATCTGGGTAAAAAGGATTTGGCGGCTTCCCACGTGGCCCAGTGGTAAAGAATCTGCCTCCCAGTGCAGAAAATTCAGGAGATTTGGGTTCGATCCCTGGGTTGGGAAGATCCCTTGGAGGAGGAAATGGCATTTCACTCCAGTTTTCTTGCCTGGAAAATTCCACGGACAGAGGAGCCTATCGGACTACAGTCCATGAGGTCGCAAAGAGCTGGACACAACTGAATGACTGAGCATGCGTGCATATGCAAAAAGATTTTAGTGCCAAAAGGTAGTTACTGCAGAAATACTAAAACTGGCCACAAATACGCAACAGATGTAAGCGCAAGTATTATGCATCTGCAAAGGCACGTGAAACACAGGGATATTGTTGACTTTCCGCAATAGAAAAAAGGACTTAAAACTTTTGGGATTTTTTTTTTTTCTGTACCATGTGGCTTGTGGGATCTTAGTTCTCCAACCAGGGACTGAACCCAGGCCCTTGGCAGTGAAAGAGCAGAGTCCTAACCACTGAACTGTTAGGGAAGTCCTTTTTTAAAAGTTTTTTTTTACTGAGGTATATAGTTAATTTACAATGTTGCACCAATCTCTGATGTACAGCAAAGTGCCTAAGGTATATACACATGCATTCTTTTTTTATATTCTTTTCCATTATGGTTTATCACAGAATACTGAATATAGTTCCCTGTGCTATACAGTAGGACCTTGCTGATCATCCATCCTAGGCTTCAAGTTTTTAACATTAATACCATCTTACAGTTGTGCTGTTTGCCTGTGTAACACAATAAAAAAATTCATGCTGTGAAAATTACACAGGAAAATTCCTTTCTGGAAGGGTGGGGGCTGCTGCTGTTTCCCAAACTTGTTCTAGTACTGTTCCCAGTGTTTACCTGCAATCCACTCTCTGCTCCCCCCCACCCATCAGAAGATATGGGCTCCAAGCTCTTTGTAAGAACTCTAGAAGTGGACAGGATGCCTCAACGTGTGGTGGGATTGAAATACGGGAGATATCTTTTCTATAAAACTGTATCAGCACCTCATCCAGGCAGGAAAAGAATTTGCCACTACTCAGAAAAAGGACCCAGCTCATCTGCAAGAGTAACTAGCTCCTGGGTCTCTCCACTGGGCAAGTCCATAAGGTTCATTTCCCTCCTCTTATACAAATCAGGCTGCTCTGTTATTACTTAACATTAGACTTCTGTTAGTACCCACCCACTCATGTCCCAGTGTTTCTTGAATGGAAAGCTTTCTGTTCTTCTTACTGCTCTTAAATTTAAGCTCATTCATGATGTTAGGTACAGGTGTCTGATTACTTCATTACATCTCTAAGTTGAAAAGCTGGAGCATTTCTATACTGACATATATATTACTTTATTATAAATAATGATCCTTATATTTCTCCATCATATCACAGATATTACACTGATTCAAGTTATTGGGCATAAGTGGATTTTAGTATCTATGAGGTTCATTCCAAAGAGATAGTAAGTATTAAAAAATTTGTATTGATAAGGCAGCAATGGATCTGACATGACTGAAAAACACTGGCCTAGCTCAATAATAGATATATGTCAAATGCATAATATATTATCTTTAATATGTGAAAATGTTATTCAAAGTCACACATATTGTATCACTTAATCTTCACAACCAACTTATGGGGCAGGTACTTGCTCTCTACTGTACAGATAAGAAAACTAAACAGAGAGGTTATGCTACCCGCCCAAGGTCACAGAGCGAGCAAACCGGAAGCCAGGATTCAAACCTGAGCAGTCAGGCTCCAGAATCCAAGCTCCTAAATACTAAGCAAGAAGTGTGAAAGCGTTAGTCATTCAGGTGTGTCTGACTTCTTGCAACGCCATGGACTGTAGCCCAACAGGCTCCTCTGTCCATGGAATTTTCCAGGCAAGAATAAT
Organism: Raphicerus campestris; assembly: GCA_006410735.1. Classification (NCBI taxonomy): domain Eukaryota; kingdom Metazoa; phylum Chordata; class Mammalia; order Artiodactyla; family Bovidae; genus Raphicerus; species Raphicerus campestris. The sequence goes on along the minus strand of SJYW01053364.1, from coordinate 362,002 downwards.
GGAGTGGGTTGCCATTCCCTTCTTCAGGGCATCTTCTCGACCCAGGAATTAAACCCGCGGTCTCCCGCACTACAGGCAGATTCTTTACTGTCTGAGCCGACTAAGCATACTGCCTGCCAAATTCCACCCATCCTTCAAGGCCCAAGGTCGAAGCTACCTCCTCCAGGAAAGCAGTCCTGGCATCACCAGTTCAAAATGGTGGACCTACCACTGATCCCAGTTCTTTGCCAGAACTGGGTATGGCACTCCTGCTTTGGAATCAAAAAGACTTAGCTCCTAAGCCTGGCTTTGCTGTTTACCAACCAAGTGGCTCTAAATGAGCTAACCTCTCCAAACCTCTGTTTTCTCATCTATAAAATAAAATAACACTGCTCTCTCACAGGGTGTATGTGCTGATTAAATGGTGCAACATGTAAAGTATCTAGCACACGGCAGGTGCTCAGTAAAGGCCAATTCCTGTTCTCTAATCCCATACAGCCCTGTATTTTCTTGCATGGTTGTCCTGTTCAGTGATTTAACATTCTTTTCTGTCTCTTCTAAGCAGTTACANTATACACATGCATTCTTTTTTTATATTCTTTTCCATTATGGTTTATCACAGAATACTGAATATAGTTCCCTGTGCTATACAGTAGGACCTTGCTGATCATCCATCCTAGGCTTCAAGTTTTTAACATTAATACCATCTTACAGTTGTGCTGTTTGCCTGTGTAACACAATAAAAAAATTCATGCTGTGAAAATTACACAGGAAAATTCCTTTCTGGAAGGGTGGGGGCTGCTGCTGTTTCCCAAACTTGTTCTAGTACTGTTCCCAGTGTTTACCTGCAATCCACTCTCTGCTCCCCCCCACCCATCAGAAGATATGGGCTCCAAGCTCTTTGTAAGAACTCTAGAAGTGGACAGGATGCCTCAACGTGTGGTGGGATTGAAATACGGGAGATATCTTTTCTATAAAACTGTATCAGCACCTCATCCAGGCAGGAAAAGAATTTGCCACTACTCAGAAAAAGGACCCAGCTCATCTGCAAGAGTAACTAGCTCCTGGGTCTCTCCACTGGGCAAGTCCATAAGGTTCATTTCCCTCCTCTTATACAAATCAGGCTGCTCTGTTATTACTTAACATTAGACTTCTGTTAGTACCCACCCACTCATGTCCCAGTGTTTCTTGAATGGAAAGCTTTCTGTTCTTCTTACTGCTCTTAAATTTAAGCTCATTCATGATGTTAGGTACAGGTGTCTGATTACTTCATTACATCTCTAAGTTGAAAAGCTGGAGCATTTCTATACTGACATATATATTACTTTATTATAAATAATGATCCTTATATTTCTCCATCATATCACAGATATTACACTGATTCAAGTTATTGGGCATAAGTGGATTTTAGTATCTATGAGGTTCATTCCAAAGAGATAGTAAGTATTAAAAAATTTGTATTGATAAGGCAGCAATGGATCTGACATGACTGACAAACACTGGCCTAGCTCAATAATAGATATATGTCAAATGCATAATATATTATCTTTAATATGTGAAAATGTTATTCAAAGTCACACATATTGTATCACTTAATCTTCACAACCAACTTATGGGGCAGGTACTTGCTCTCTACTGTACAGATAAGAAAACTAAACAGAGAGGTTATGCTACCCGCGAAAGGTCACAGAGCGAGCAAACCGGAAGCCAGGATTCAAACCTGAGCAGTCAGGCTCCAGAATCCAAGCTCCTAAATACTAAGCAAGAAGTGTGAAAGCGTTAGTCATTCAGGTGTGTCTGACTTCTTGCAACGCCATGGACTGTAGCCCAACAGGCTCCTCTGTCCATGGAATTTTCCAGGCAAGAATAATGGAGTGGGTTGCCATTCCCTTCTTCAGGGCATCTTCTCGACCCAGGAATTAAACCCAGGTCCCCCGCACTACAGGCAGATTCTTTACTGTCTGAGCCGACTAAGCATACTGCCTGCCAAATTCCACCCATCCTTCAAGGCCCAAGGTCGAAGTTACCTCCTCCAGGAAAGCAGTCCTGGCATCACCAGTTCAAAATGGTGGACCTACCACTGATCCCAGTTCTTTGCCAGAACTGGGTATGGCACTCCTGCTTTGGAATCAAAAAGACTTAGCTCCTAAGCCTGGCTTTGCTGTTTACCAACCAAGTGGCTCTAAATGAGCTAACCTCTCCAAACCTCTGTTTTCTCATCTATAAAATAAAATAACACTGCTCTCTCACAGGGTGTATGTGCTGATTAAATGGTGCAACATGTAAAGTATCTAGCACACAGCAGGTGCTCAGTAAAGGCCAATTCCTGTTCTCTAATCCCATACAGCCCTGTATTTTCTTGCATGATTGTCCTGTTCAGTGATTTAACATTCTTTTCTGTCTCTTCTAAGCAGTTACATTCAAACCTCACAGGAGGCAAGGGATATCTTACAGCGCGTCACCATCTCCATGTGGGTGGGTCAACGGCATCTTGGATGGGAACCTGTGAACGAAACAGAGAGAGAGGCAGCATCCCAGGGTGAGTCATACCTGGAGGAGTTGAGTGGCTGTGGCTCTCTGCTCGGGGCTCTTGACAAGACACTGCTTCACAAAATCCATGAAGCTATCTGACCACAGTTCCGGCTTCCGGAAGGTAGGGGGTGGGTTGGTAGGAATCATGAAGATGGCCTGGTTGGAAAAAAACAAGATTTGGCAAAATAAAAGTGATATTCCAAGAAAAATATGACTAGATATAATTTTGAAGTTTGATAAAATGATTTTCCTCTTCTCCTCTATAAGCCCAGGCTAATTGCAATGAAAATCTAAGTATCTCAAAGTAGGAAGCATGACCATCAGAGCAGGAGTCCCCAAGAACCGGAGGTGAGCAGTGGGCAGATGAACGAGGCTTCAGCTGAATTTATAGCCGCTCCCCATCACTCACGTTACCACCTCAGCACCACATCTTGTCAGAACAGCAGCAACATAATAAAAATAATGTGCTTGAATCATCCTGAAACCCACACCCACCCCAACCAGAGTGTGCAAAAATTACCTTCCATGAAACTGGTTCCTGGTGCCAAAAACGTTGAGAACTGCTGCATTAGAGAATCTGACGGACCTCTCCTGCTCCCTCCTCTTTTCTCCCTCCCCCTCTGGCATATGTATTCTTGTCCCCTAAACAATAAACAGTCCATCCTAAAGGAAATCAGCCCTGAATATTCATTGGAAGGACTGATGCTGAAGCTGAAGCTCCAACACTCTGGCCACCTGATGCACAGAATTTGACTCATTGGAAAAGATCCTGATGCTGGGAAAGATTGAAGGTGGGAGGAGAAGGGGACAACAGAGGATGAGATGGTTGGATGGCATCACCGACTTGATGGGACGTGAGTTTGAGCAAGCTCCAGGAGTTGGTGATGGACAGGGAAGGCTGGCATGCTACAGCCCATGGGGTCGCAAGGAGTCGGACAGGACTGAGTGACCAAACTGAACTGAAACAATATCCGTCAAGCTGTGTTTTTTGCTGACCATGTTGCCTTTCAAAGTGAAAAGACGAGCTCTAGGAACATCGATATCCTGAACATGACCTCAGCTGTCAAATGTCCCTCCTTCCTGAAAGTTACCCCCACCACTGAATGCAAGCGGTGACTGTGAGGTCATAAAACCAGAAGTCCCCCCAAATCACAAGGGATTCATCAACCTCCAAGCCACGCCAACTCTGCCTACATACCTGAAAACTGAAAACTGGCCCACTGCATTGCATTGAAATTCTACGATTTCAAAACAGAGAACTACAGGAGATATCGCAAGTTCCATTCCAGACTGCTGCAGTAAAGTGAATATCACAATAAGGCAAGTCACATGAATTGTTTTGGCTTCCCAGTGCATATGACGGTTAGACTTACCCTATGCTGTAGTCTGTTAAGTATGCACTAGTGTTATATCTAAAGAAACAATGTATATACCTAGGTTAAAAATTACTTTATTGCTAAAAAATGCTAACCTTCAACTGAGCCTTCAGGGAGTTATTTTGCAATAGTATCATCAAAGATCATTGATCACAGATCACCATAACAAATAAAATCATCATGAAGAGGCCTAAAATATTGTGAGAATTACCAAAATGTCACACAGAGAGATGAAGTAAGCAAATGCTGTTGGAAAAACANGGGAGTTATTTTGCAATAGTATCATCAAAGATCATTGATCACAGATCACCATAACAAATAAAATCATCATGAAGAGGCCTAAAATATTGTGAGAATTACCAAAATGTCACACAGAGAGATGAAGTAAGCAAATGCTGTTGGAAAAACAGCGCTGACAGACTTTCTTGATGCAGTGCTGCCACAAACCTTCAATTTGTAAAAATCCAATAAGGCAAAGTGCAGTAACATAAGGTATGCTTGTAAAATTATTTATTGAGTTTCCAATAGAAAAGGTACAGATTTTAAAAAAATAAAACTCTTTGCAATAGGCAGCTTAAATTATGTTATTCGAATCTAAAAATAAAGTCAGTAAATCTTCCCATCCTCCATTTCTGCCCCCTAAAAGAGAGAGGTGGTTACCTTTGGGCATGTGAATAACTTAAAAAAAAAAAACCTGTTAAGTCTACTAACAGAAGGGCTTAATACGAGAAGAGGAGGAGCTGAGTTGGGTGGTACGGAAAAGACTCTGGAGCCTCTGAGGAAGGCAGGGGTCAAGGTCTTGCAACAGTGCTGTGATGAGGTGTTCTGGGGGTGGGGAAAGTCAGGAAAACGCTTAATGTAGAAACACTGAAGGAGTGTCAGTGGAGACACCTGTGGGCTCTTCACACTCCAGAACTGGATGGAGGTCAGGGAGCACAGAGCCTCTAGAAATCACACATGTAAATCCCTACCCAGGCCGGGCAGGAAGACGACAACAAATGAATCAGGCTGGGTGTTAGTGATACAAATCGAAAATACTCTGCTTTCCTCTTAAGGCTAGTATAAGAAAAACAGAAAACACGGCAACATGTTATGACTGATATGGGCGAACAGGGACCTGTGGAGGGCATGCAAAGCCCATGCCCTGTATAAAGGAGAGGACTACTTCGCAGCTCCAATTAATGTTGTCATGTTAAAATGTGAGCGCTCGGGGACTTTCCTGGTGGCCCAGTGATTTAGACTCTGTGCCTCCAGTGCAGGGGGTGTGGGTTCAATCCCTTGTTAGGGAACTAATATCCCACATGCTGTGGAACACGGTCAAAAATTTAAAAATTAAAAAAAAAAA
>SJYW01053364.1:332197-355485 GCA_006410735.1 Raphicerus campestris | reverse complement strand
CGGACAGGACTGAGTGACCAAATTGAACTGAAACAATATCCGTCAAGCTGTGTTTTTTGCTGACCATGTTGCCTTTCAAAGTGAAAAGACGAGCTCTAGGAACATCGATATCCTGAACATGACCTCAGCTGTCAAATGTCCCTCCTTCCTGAAAGTTACCCCCACCACTGAATGCAAGCGGTGACTGTGAGGTCATAAAACCAGAAGTCCCCCCAAATCACAAGGGATTCATCAACCTCCAAGCCACGCCAACTCTGCCTACATACCTGAAAACTGAAAACTGGCCCACTGCATTGCATTGAAATTCTACGATTTCAAAACAGAGAACTACAGGAGATATCGCAAGTTCCATTCCAGACTGCTGCAGTAAAGTGAATATCACAATAAGGCAAGTCACATGAATTGTTTTGGCTTCCCAGTGCATATGACGGTTAGACTTACCCTATGCTGTAGTCTGTTAAGTATGCACTAGTGTTATATCTAAAGAAACAATGTATATACCTAGGTTAAAAATTACTTTATTGCTAAAAAATGCTAACCTTCAACTGAGCCTTCAGGGAGTTATTTTGCAATAGTATCATCAAAGATCATTGATCACAGATCACCATAACAAATAAAATCATCATGAAGAGGCCTAAAATATTGTGAGAATTACCAAAATGTCACACAGAGAGATGAAGTAAGCAAATGCTGTTGGAAAAACAGCGCTGACAGACTTTCTTGATGCAGTGCTGCCACAAACCTTCAATTTGTAAAAATCCAATAAGGCAAAGTGCAGTAACATAAGGTATGCTTGTAAAATTATTTATTGAGTTTCCAATAGAAAAGGTACAGATTTAAAAAAAATAAAACTCTTTGCAATAGGCAGCTTAAATTATGTTATTCGAATCTAAAAATAAAGTCAGTAAATCTTCCCATCCTCCATTTCTGTCCCCTAAAAGAGAGAGGTGGTTACCTTTGGGCATGTGAATAACTAAAAAAAAAAAACCTGTTAAGTCTACTAACAGAAGGGCTTAATACGAGAAGAGGAGGAGCTGAGTTGGGTGGTACGGAAAAGACTCTGGAGCCTCTGAGGAAGGCAGGGGTCAAGGTCTTGCAACAGTGCTGTGATGAGGTGTTCTGGGGGTGGGGAAAGTCAGGAAAACGCTTAATGTAGAAACACTGAAGGAGTGTCAGTGGAGACACCTGTGGGCTCTTCACACTCCAGAACTGGATGGAGGTCAGGGAGCACAGAGCCTCTAGAAATCACACATGTAAATCCCTACCCAGGCCGGGCAGGAAGACGACAACAAATGAATCAGGCTGGGTGTTAGTGATACGAATCGAAAATACTCTGCTTTCCTCTTAAGGCTAGTATAAGAAAAACAGAAAACACGGCAACACGTTATGACTGATATGGGCGAACAGGGACCTGTGGAGGGCATGCAAAGCCCATGCCCTGTATAAAGGAGAGGACTACTTCGCAGCTCCAATTAATGTTGTCATGTTAAAATGTGAGCGCTCGGGGACTTTCCTGGTGGCCCAGTGATTTAGACTCTGTGCCTCCAGTGCAGGGGGTGTGGGTTCAATCCCTTGTTAGGGAACTAATATCCCACATGCTGTGGAACACGGTCAAAAATTTAAAAATTAAAAAAAAAAATTTTTTTTAAATATGTGAGGGCTTGAATTACTAAAAACATACACTGCACAAGTCAAACCAATCAAGTCCGGCCAGAGGGATATCAATACGCAGCCTCTAGAATGAACAGGGGTGGATTACATTTGACTTAATTAGTGATTACAACTAGTGGAAGTATATCATCTGAAGTCTAGACTGACACTTATCAATTATTTACAATTAATTCATTTACTGTTTGGTACCTAACCAAGAAACTCATTTAACTCAGTTTCTCATTATCACCAGTAACTGACCATCCCACTGGCTTTCCTGCCATTTCCTTACCCTCATTGGATGGATATCAGCATATGGAGGCTTTCCTTCAGCCATTTCTATGGCTGTTATTCCCAAAGACCAGATGTCTGCTACACAGTTGTACCCAATTTCCTGGATCACTTCTGGAGCCATCCAAAAAGGTGTGCCTATCACTGTATTTCGCTTGGCCATGGTATCCTGAAACAGAAAGGAGAGAAATCAACATTAACCACTGAATCTGTTGAGACAGAGTCCCTTCTAACCATAGTAATCATCATGGGCTTGAAATACACACACGAACCATACTCAAACATGATCAAGTAAGTAAGTCACAAAACAAATTCAGATGACATTGAAACATAAGAGATTCCCAATCAATTGTTGAAACACAAAAATAACTATCAACCAGTTAATGAAACACCAAAATGAGACTGACAAAAATTTAAAAGATTACTAATAACTCATACGGATAACAGCATAGAAAAAAATCAGGTATCAAAATACAATGATAAAGGAACACAAGTTGGTACAATGTTTTAGTAGGCAATTCAGCACTACTTATTAACTTTAAATGTCCATATCCTTTGACTGAAATCTATTTCTAGAAACGTATCCTGTGTATAAGTACCCCAAGATAGATGCACAAGTACTGTAAAAATAATAGTAATAGAAGGGCTGGAAAAAGGGCATCTGTCTATTCATTTGTAAAACTATACACGTGAATTCCTAACTTATACTTTCAAATAGGGCTAAATAAGTTCAAATAGGTTAAAATTTTAAATGTAAAGAACAAAATCCAAAAAGCACTCAAGGAAAGTACAGATGAATAGTTATATAAGGTTGGGGCAGAAAAGGACTTTTAAAACATGACATCATGAAGATGGGAGTATTTTTCAAATTGATTTATGAGTCAACACAACCTCAACACAATTCAATTCAATCCCAACCGAAACCTAAATGAAATTACACTGTTTATCCTTGTTTTTATTGCTTGTGCATCTAGTATCATATCCAAAAAATCTTTGCCAAGACCAACGTCAAGGAGCTTTTCCCCTATGTTTTCTTCTAGGAGTTTTCGGATTTCAGACCTCACATTTATTTTAATCCATTTTGAGTTAATTTTTGAGAGTGGTGTAAGAAACAGGTCTAGTTTTACTCTTCTGCATGTGAGTATCAGGTTTTCCCAAGAACATTTATTAGAGAGCATCTTTTCCTCGTGGAGCACTCTTAGCTCCCTTGTCAAATATTAACTGACTGTATAAGCATGGGTTTATTTCTGGGTTCCTGATTCCATTCCATTGGTCTATGTGTATATTTTTATGCCAATACTATACTGCGTTGGTCACTTTAGCTTTGTAACATAGTTTGAAATCAGGAAGTATGAAGCCTCCAGCTTTGTTCTTCTTTCTCAGGACTGGTTTGGATATATGGGGCCTTTTCTAGTTCCATATGAATTTCAAGACTGTTATTTTCTATTTCTGTGAAAACCATCAATTACTAAAAACAACTGATACTTTATAGTATCTTTTACACAGCACCAGAAGAATTTTTCTTTTCAATTTGATTTCCTTATTAAGATTGTAATTTAGACAATACTGTTTGGTATTGTTTACTTATGTGTTAACAACACAATCTTTTGAAGGGCCCGCAAATCACGATATGGAATAAGTTCCTGAGGTTTTTTTTTTTAATAACATCAAAGTAATATTTTGTTTTTCATTTAAAATTTTTAAAAATAAAAAAACCTACATGATACAGCTCTAAACAAACTATATATGGATGTAGCTTTCTACTACCCCAGAAACCGATATATGACATTGCTGCAAATTTTTGTATACATCTGTCTAGAACTCTGTTTTCTACACATATTTCACACATCTCATGTATTTTACAAAATCAGTTAAGACTTCCTGTTTTGAAACCATAGTGTTTTTCATTGCCGTGCACTACTGAGGTAGGAGGAAAATCAAGAGCCTGTGTTTTGGAACCNCACTCTAAACATACTCCCACTTCTGGGCCCTTTTATCTCTTCTCTCTGCTTGCAGTGCCCTTTAACCAGATTTCTGGATGAGATGGTTCCTTACATCACTGTCTCTGCTCAAACATCACTGCATTAGGAACAGAGAGGCTTTTGCTAGCTCCCTCCACTCCTAGATCATTCTCTATCCCAGTATCCTACTTATAGCTTAATGCAACAGTATCACCATCTCACATACTACACATGATCTATATACTTCTTCATGTGACATCTTCCCTATTACACAAGTGAACTCCATTTTAAAATGCCTTTGATTAGGTTACTACTGAATTCCAGCACCAAGAAAGCCTCCTGGCACATAGCAGGTCCTGAAAAAAATATCTGTTAAATGATGATGAATAAATGTAAGCAAAAATGCAGGAGACTGACACAGAATACCTGATGAGTCCAATGCTAACTCTGTGCTGATCCCAGCCCATTCTAAACAAACTCAATCAACAGACTCTGAATCAGGGCCCCTCATGACAAACAAGTCACATTTAGAAGAGAATAAGCAGTGGTACAAAATATACGTGATTTGAGTTTAGAAAGATCTAGTCTTTAGCCTTGGCTCTACTTCCTCATTATGACTTAAGCAAGTTATCTAGTAATGTCTCTGAATCTCAGTTTCTCAATCTAGAAAAATAGGCAAATCACCTTTTTTCAAGAGTGTCACAAAAATCAAATGATACATTAAGGCATGGAAGAATCCATGGGGTTTAATAACTAGAAAATGCACTTCTGCAAGAGCAGGGACATTGTTCTACTGACTACTGGATCCCGAAGGCTTAGATCAGTGTTCTAGAAATACTAAATGAATAAACAAAGAGTTGACGCAACTGAACTGCAGCTAGAAACCATGACTCCTAGCTTTTCTCCCAGCCATCACAGTAACAGCAAACTATCTTTCACAGAGAGGAATCTGACGAGGAGGATTTAGTGGAAGTTAACCGGTGAACACTTGGGTAGGAGAAAACCCAACCACCTTTAAACACTGAGAACTCATCGCTGGGCTTTCCTGGTGGCTCAGTGGTGGAGAATCTGCCCATCAATACAGGAGACACAGGATCAATCCCTGNCTTTTCTCCCAGCCATCACAGTAACAGCAAACTATCTTTCACAGAGAGGAATCTGACGAGGAGGATTTAGTGGAAGTTAACTGGTGAACACTTGGGTAGGAGAAAATCCAACCAACTTTAAACACTGAGACCTCATCGCTGGGCTTTCCTGGTGGCTCAGTGGTGGAGAATCTGCCCATCAATGCAGGAGACACAGGATCAATCCCTGATCCAGGAAGATCCCACACGCCACGGGGCAACCAAGTCCACGCTCCACAACTACCGAGCCTGTGCTCTAGAGCAGGAGAGCCGAAGCTACTAAAGCCCATGCGCCTCAGAGCCCGTGCTCACAACGAGACAAGCCACCGCAACGAGACGCTCGCGCACTGCAACTAGAAAGCAGCCCCCACTTGCTGCGACTAGAGCCAAAAAATGAAAAAGAGCTCATGACCTAGCTAAGATCTGACAGTCATTCTCCCCCAGTAAGAAACAAGCAAAGCACTTCCCTGGACTAGGGTGGTCGGTACCGAAACTGCCACATTTAGTAGACATCAGAAAGCAGAGAGGGGAAAGAACCACGGAAAGGGCGAGATGCAAGAGCCATGTGTCCCGATGCACCAGCAGGAGCGTGTGCATGAATGCAGAGCAGAGAAAAGACCGTGTGAGAGACTAGCACAGCTGCACGATTCCAGAAGGTGAACTTACCGTTTTACTTCGTAATCGAATGATATCAGACACAGAACCAGCCCCACAGTACTCCATCACGATCCACAAGTCTGTGTTCTTAAAGTAACTGCCATAATATTTGACTACATGAGGGCTAGGGAGAGAGACAATACTAATTAGTGAAACAACCTTCAAACATCCCTATGAATTCATGCTGTAAAATACATGCAAGTCCATTTCTCAGCTCAAAAGATCAATTATTCATATTTAAGGTTAAAAACAGGCACCCTCTCAGTAAGAAATTAAAATAGTACTGATTTCTGGAGGGCAATAAATAGCAGCAGTGCAAAAACTGTAGGTCCCTTAACCCAGCATTTCTAAGTCTGCAACTCAGCCTAAGAAAAGAATCACAGATTTCAAAAAGAAAGAGTTACCATAGTCACAGAACTGCTTTAAAAAGTGGAAATGTAGATACCATCTAAATGTCTGACATTAGGGAGTTTATTCAAGAAATAATGATATAGCTGTATAAAGGAATAACCACAAATCCATGGAAAATGTAATAGAATACTTGATGAGAAGATTCTGCTTACCAAAAAACAAACAAAAAATGCAGGTTACATAACAGAGAGCACAGTAAAACTCCCAAAAGACACCCAGAAGGACATGTGTACAAGGAGTATTGAACAACGATTATCTCTCCAAAGGGAAATGTGGCTTTCCTTTCTTATTTGCATTTTCCCAAGAAGTCACATATACTCTGTAATAAGGAAAAATAAAAGTACACTACAATCTACTGTAAAAGAAAAATACTCAGAATCAGACCTGAAATATGGAATTTTGAAGAAAGAGTTCAGGAAGAAGTCAAAATCTCCTTAAAATGAAATAATTTGAAAAAAAAAAAAAAAAAAAAGAATGTGCCTTCTGAAGCTACCAGCTTTAACTAGCTAGATCATTATCAGGGCTAAGTAATATTGCACAATGTAGTAACGGAAGAGGCTAAAACCAACTCAGCTGACTTAACTCTCAAAATTTCAAATGCCCCTTCAGTCTTGGGAAACATGCCAAAATGACAGGATATCAGGAAAACACACACACATATGCAAAATGGATACTAATGAAGAAATGGATGAGTAAATCTCTTTAGATACCTATTACCACATCTGTGCTCCCGTCTCTGAATTTCTACAGTATTTATTGTCTCCATAAGGCAATTACTGTCAGGTATTTACTGCTGGAATATATCCTATACAATCATGCATTATCAACTAGATTTTCCCGTACACATATAAGCCTGGCCTGTCCAACCACAGTCTGCAAACTCCAGGAGGACAAGTGTGCTGCCCTGTATTTCTCTGTATTCCTTATGATGTCTAGCACAGAGTCGGCTCTTTGAAATCTCTCCTCTTTAGAGACATGTGCACACTGTGTTTGAAACACAGCTCTTACACAGCCTATCAAAAGTGGCAAAGTCCAACTTGCCCGCTGGAAAGAGCTGCCATCATATATTTTATGCACAAGACAAAAGAAACTGCTACCAAAAAGAAAAGAAAACAAAAAAACCCTGCTACCTTACTCTGGTCCCTCCAAAGGAGAAAAGGAGGGTTTTAGCCAGTTAAGAGTAACCACAAAAGTATCATGAAAAAAATAAAAGGGGACTTTCTTGGTGGTCCAGCGGTTGAGACTGTGTCTCCCAATCCAGGGGATGCAGGTTTGATCCCTATTCGGGGAACTAAGATCCATGGGGAACATGTCTCATGGCCAAAGCACCAAAACATAAAATAGAAGCAGTATTGTAACAAATTCAATAAAGATTTTATAAACATGGTCTAGGGCTTCCCTGGTGGCTCAGATGGTAAAGAATCTGGCTGGACTGCGTGAGACCTGGGTTTGATTCCTGGATCAGGAAGATGCCCTGGAGAAGCAAATGGAAACCCACTCCAGTATTCTTGCCTGGAGAATTCCTTGGACAGAGGAACCTGGCGGGCTATAGTCCACGGGGTTGCAAAGAGTCAGACACAACTGAGCAACTAACACTTCAAAAACACAGTCTATATAGAAAAATCTTTAACAAATTTATTCCTCAAAAGGAAAAAAAGAAAGGTGGGGAGAAGAAAAGTGATTGCATTCACAAGTCTACAAGACTTAAGAGCTTCTGGGCAAAATGCCTAGCTGCTGCTGCTGCTGCTAAGTTGCTTCAGTCATGTCTGACTCTGTGCGACCCTGTAGATGGCAGCCTACCAGGTTCCTCTGTGCTTGGGATTCTCTAGGCAAGAACACTGGAGTGGGGTGCCATTTCCTTCTCCAATGCATGAAAGTGAAAAGTGAAAGTCGCTCAGTCGTGTCTGACTCTTCACGACTCCATGGACTGCAGCCTACCACGCTCCTCCATCCATGGGATTTTCCAGGCAAGAGTACTGGAGTGGGGTGCCATTGCCTTCTCCAAAAAAAATGCCTAGCAGGTAGCCCCATCTATCTCCAACAGGAGAGACTGAGTTATCTGCTGACTCAAAGAGTTTCACAAAGATGAAGACGGACTTGGGCTGTAAGGCTTTGTCATTCTCAGCTCCCAAGAGCTGCCCCAGCCCCTCAGTTTGTGTTTCTCAATCTGAACTGAGGATGCTTGCTCCCCTGCAGTGACCCCACCATGTTGTCATGGAAATTTGGGGCAAACCACGTGCATTTCTGCGGTCGCCTGCTGGCCCGACTTCCTGCTTGCAGCATTTGACAAATCTTAGTTCCTCAAAAATAAAACATTTAACTACTCTCAGCTGGAATAGTTTCTTCAACTTGTGAAGGAAGGGACAGAACAGTAATATATAAACAAGTGTTCTCTTTTTATAGGACTGTTTGCTGTTCTAAGGTTTCTGGAAGTAAAAGCATATGAACTATCTCTTCTGAGCTGTCTGCAGAAATGTTTTCTCAGAAGGAAGTAAGAGAGATCATTATCAAAAAAAAAAAAAAAAAAAAAGGGCTAGCCAGCACCACCTTCTGCCTCTTTGCCTCTTCTTCCTAGTTTTGAAAAGGGCTAAACTGAAACAAAACAAAACAATGGAGAAATAGAAACTCTGAAAGTTCAGCTGCTGAAACACACCAACTTTTTCATCATTTTTTTTTCTGAAAAGAAACGTGTAGTAAGTCCACTAAACTCCCCCTTTTGCAAAATATCTAAGTCGATGCAATTCTAGGAGTCAAACTCTAAATCACAGCAAATTCAAGTGTTATTATCTCCAGAACAACACCATAAGCCTTTACCTGTCACATTGCTGCATGATAGAGATTTCTTTGATTATCTCCTGCAGGTCTGATTCCACAGGAACTTGCTTAATAGCAACAATCTGACCGGTCTCTTTATGAATAGCTTTGTACACGCTGCCATAGGACCTGTAATTGGGGGAACAAGGATACTTATGAAGTCAAAACAAGCCAAGAGATTAGAAAGTGCTTAAATAAAAACTCACCATTCTAATTTACATCCCCAGGTGCCCAAGACATATATATACTTAGCTACACTTGCAAAACTGAGATAGCTAAAGTATTGTTACTTTGGGGAAAAACTGTCCTTAGAGAACTACTTATAAACTTCCCATTTAAAGTTTACTGAATGTATGAGTATGAAATAACAGTCATAAGGACAGTAGCTACCACCTCTGCTGTCTGCAGGAAACAGCATCCTCTGAGGTTCACCCTTACAGAAAAGCCATGAAAGGGTCATTATCTCTATTTTATAGGCAAATGAGAAAAGGTTCAGAGAAGTTACATGACTTCCCCAAGGTTACATGAAGTGATAAATAAGCAGTCAGTCCAGGATATGAATCCAGGTGTGTCAGAACACAAAGCCTATATTCTCTCTACATTTGTATTAGGGCAAAAAAAAAAAAAAAAACAAACAAACCCAAAACGTGGGGGAAGGGTCTTCCTTTTTTTGCACTCATTCTAGCATCACAAGGTCTTTTAGTCCTTGATCCTCTTACTTGCAATAATATTGAAAATTTCAGGAAATTTTTACTCCTCTTTAATTTTTTTATCTTTCACTTCATCTTCCCTTAAGAGTTTATTATCAAGATAAATAAAAGGTTGGGTAGCCTTTCAATTTGGGGGCCATAAGAGCAATACATTTAGAATCTAAAGACCCAGGACTGGAGTCCTACCACCATTACTTATCCATATTATTACAGTNATCTTTCACTTCATCTTCCCTTAAGAGTTTATTATCAAGATAAATAAAAGGTTGGGTAGCCTTTCAATTTGAGGGCTATAAGAGCAATACATTTAGAATCTAAAGACCCAGGACTGGAGTCCTACCACCATTACTTATCCATATTATTACAGTACTACATATCAGATATATTATTAACCTTGTACCTCAATATTCTCACTTGTAAAATGACAACATTACAAGAGAATTGCGATGGTTAAATGAGATACCATTATCTTACATAGATTATATTTTCACTTAAATCGTGGATGGCTGTCAGTGAAATAATGAGCAAACTGTCTTTCACAGTTTCCAAACACACCTGTTTCTTCACACTCTCTTGGTGAAAAGAAAGATCAAAATAGCAGTGCACCTAATACATCAAAGTAGCTGAGTGCTCTGGCTAACAAAATGCTACTCAAGGATTGTTTCAATGTGAAAGTCATGCAAAAATTTTTTTTAATGTCTATGCAAAGCACATAAAAAATTTCCATTCCATCAGACGCTTTCACTGGTGAAACTAATATAATGATATTTAAATGTTGCCTGAAACTTATTTTTTGCAAGGGCAAGACAACCACTGGCCATGCATGGAAGATCCAACCACTGCCTCTCCTTCCTTGGCCCCTGGAAAAAGCTGCCAGCATGTATCTTACGCACAAGACAAAAGAAACTGCTACCGTACTCTGGTCCCTCCAGCAGCAGTAGCAGCCAGTTGAGAGTAACCACAAAAGTATAATGAAGAAAAGAAAGGGGGACTTCCTTGGTGGGCCAGTGTTATGACTGTGTGTTCCAATGCAGGGGATGCAGGTTCGATCCCTAGTCAGGGAACTAAGATCCACGGGAAACATGCCTTGCCTTATCTTCCTTGATAAGACAACCCCAAGATTTGTGACCAAATGCTTGGTCCCAGGAGATAAAGGCTGGTGATCCAAGCCAGTCCCAGGATTCAGATCCCTTTCTGCCAGTGACTGAACTAGCAGTAAGTCTAAGACCTAGTACAGACCAGTGAAATTTGAGAGGAATTTTTTTGAAGGGTCCCTGGGAAAGACTTTCTTCCCTGATAAAAAAAAGAAGCCAACAAGGTGGCCCATTTTCACCTGCCACTTCCCTTCCTGCTTCTCAAGTGGCCGTCTTGAGACTGGGAGGCTTACACAAGTGCTAAATCACTGTCAAACACTTAGCCATTCTGGAATCTTTCACCCCCTGATTTTTCTGCTAGTTATTAAATGCCCTTATTGGTTAGTCACCATTAGTTGGGTAGTCTGTAGCTTTCATCCAAATTTATTGATACCCCAGGTTAGGGGGCCCCAGCTCCCTGTCAGGAACCAGGCTGTGCGGCAGGAGGGGACTGGCGGAGGGCGAGTGAGCGAGCCAAGCTTCATCCGTGTATTTGCAGCCGCTCCTCACTGCGCGCGTAACCCCCTGGGCTCTGCTTCCTGCCCGATCAGCTGGGGCATTAGATTCTCACGGGAGCACAAATCCTAACCACAAATCCTAACCGAAAGTCAAGGCAGGATAGCCTGAGATTGCCACAGATTAGAAGTAAAGTGAATAATAAATGCAATATGCTTGACTCATTCTAAAACCATTCCCCTCACTCCCAGTCCCTACAAAACCGTCTTATATGAAACTGGTCCCTGGTGCCAAAACTGTTGGGGGCCACTGCCCTAGGTCCCATATGTGTAAAGAAGTTCTTTATTTCATCTTCACTTTGGAATGAGTTTCGCTGGATAAAGAATTCTTCTTTGACAACAGCTTTCTCTCAGCACTTATACTGTAGTTTATCAGCTTCTATTGTAGAAAAGTCAACTGTCATCGGGTTATCATTTTTCATGGGTAATCTTGGGCAATCTCTCCCGTAGTTTTTAAGACTGCCTTTTTATCCTTCACATTCTGTAATTTTACTATAACTAGAAGTCGATTTATTCGGCACTTCATAAACTTCTTCGATCAGAAGGCATATGTCTTTTTTCAAGTCTGGAAATTTCTTAGTGTTATCTCTTTATTTCCTGTCCCTTCCCATTTTCTTCTAGAGTTCACAGTGGACCTATAGTGGACCTTGTCAACCCATGCTGTCTCCCTAGTTTCCAACACTGCATTTCTGTCCTGCATTTTGTGATCCGTCTCATTTCTAGCTTTCAACTCACAAATTCTCTTTTCAGTGTGTCCAGCGGACAGCTTCTGCAATTTATTGGGCATCAGAACTTCAATTATTGTAGTTTTCATTGTCAGGCCCCTCAGCTGTTTCTTTTTCATGGGCTGTTCATGTTTTGTGTTTGTCTTTTAAGGATTTTATTTCTTCCTTTTATCTTTTTGAAAATTGTAAACAAACATGAAATTCCATTTCAGATTGCTCCATTATTTTTATTTCCTTGGGTGGGAATTTCCTACTTTGTTACATCAGTTGACTATTTAATGGCACTGGATTTCCTCATATGGGTTTCATTTTACTTTGAATGATTCTTTTCTATACAGTGCTCATTGTTCTTGAGCATGTCACGACATCATGATGGTTTCATGATTCCCTTAGCTCAGTTACCGAGGCTGTACAATTTAAACTAGGTCTTGCACTAGGATTTAGGGTTTTCAGCCCTCAAGACACCATACCTGAATACACGCCAGGCCCAGTTCCTATAGTCGGAATAGTCCCTCTTTTTCCCCAGGCCACAGGCAACTGATACAAAAATTTCCTGCAGGAAGCCCAATCTCCCGACAACAACATGGCATGCTTTACCCTCCTATTACTATGACAGCTATCTTTTCTATCCTTGGTCTATAGCTGGCTATTTTTCCTTATATTAAAAAAAACTAATTTTCATTCATTATTCTTATATATTTGAAATGAAAAGGAGAGGTTCCTGCATGCACTGAGAAATCTTGACTAGAACACCCTCCACACCTCACTATGCTATCTTGACAGCCAAGAAAACTCCAAGAGCTCATATGAACAATTAAGATTCACAATTCCAGACTGCACTTAGAGTACAATTTAGCAGGCTTCAGCAAGAACCCCTTGCTGAAGGTAAGTCCAAGACCTGACTCTCTACACACACACAAAAACTATAGTTACTCAATGAATTTTAACTGGCAGAGAACAAAACAAATAATACCACAGAGGAGGTACTTCACACAAGCTCTGCAAGGCAAGGGTCAATGCAGAGGAATAGAAATTNGACTCTCTACACACACACAAAAACTATAGTTACTCAATGAATTTTAACTGGCAGAGAATAAAACAAATAATACCACAGAGGAGGTACTTCACACAAGCTCTGCAAGGCAAGGGTCAATGCAGAGAAATAGAAATTATAGAGTATCTGAGGCCAAATTAACCAGGTATCAGTCTTAACCATATCACTCACTAGTTACAAAACTATGGGCAAAATGTTTTTGCTCTTATCCCCGATTAAAAACTTAATGAGTCAACGGGTAAAACTTTAAATACAATAGAAGGAAGAAAGGTGAAGCCTCTAATTCAAAACACTTTCTGAGGGCTGTCCATCCATTCTGGTTTGGAGCCTTGACCCTGCTCTGCCACAGAGCCACAATTTCCTCAAAATACAGAATGGTGGCAGTCTTGGGAATCCGATACAATCCTTTAGCCAGAGCTCATTACATAAGGCCCAAGTCCATGAGAGTTCACAACCCATTCAATTTCCAAAACTGCGGCATGGTCTTTTGTGTTCAGGAAGGAAGTGCAGGTCGGGTCTTCCTTCAGGACTCTGCTGATTAAATGGAGCTTGCTCAGGCTCATTCAGTCAGGATGACAGAAATCCAAGCACTTGTAACATTTAAAACAACAATATGATGATAACATTTGAAGATCTGAAGCTTTGTTTTCTTTCTGGTGATAGATTTACTGGGAAATTTCCAATGTCCTGAAAGAAGACATCCACAGATCTAAAATGTAATTTAAAATAATCATAATTAGCTTAGTTTCTCCTTATCTTATATTTCTGATCACTCTCTGTCTGTAGTTTTCTTTTGACATTCCTCAAACCCAATCCACCCAAACAGAGCTCCCTTCAAGAACATCTAAATATACTTTAAGATTTAACTTTGGGCAAGATAAGATCTGAAAAATGCTTCAATTGATATATTTAAAAATAAAATAATAGTTGCCATTTACTGCGCCCTTATTAGGTGACAAGCACTGTACTACATACTTTAGTCTCATTATCTCATGAAATACTCAAAATAATCCTGTGAGGGAGATGTTAATATCCTCACAAGCTGAGACTTGTGAAGCTTCAAGATGTTCATCAACCTTCAGAGTCTATGTTCTTACTACTGTAACACACTTTCATTAAAAATAAAACCTAGTTTACATAAAACCTAGTTTTATAAAACCAGTTACATACCTAGTCAATTATGCCTACCACTCGATCTTATTTTAAGTATAACCTGTGAGCATGGTTAGATTAAGGGCCTTGGACTCACTACATGGAGGAAAATACCGAGGATATCCAGCTAGAGTTGAAAATGGCAGCAAAAGACAGAGGGACTGGCTTTCCTTTCCCCGTACCTCTAAGGATGCTGAGTCAACCTGCAGGTTCAGAGTCATCGGGTGCTTGTCTTTTAGTAGCGCAGCTGTTGTCATCTTTTACTTCCCTTCTCTGCTTGATTTCTTGCTTGATTTCAAAGAGCATTTTTCCAACTTACAAAAAGATGATGACTAATGTTTTTCACAAGGAGGTAATCCATGAAATCCTATTCCATGTAATCCAGGATTGGGTTTAGCATTTGTTATCTATATTAGGCATAAGTAACACCAACTCCAAAATAAACTTATGACATATAAAAGCTGATTGTAAAGAACAAACACTAATTAGACACTAGACATTTTCATAAATTAACATTTCAGCTCTTCTCTTGAACCAGAATTACTTCCAAGAGATTCTACATAATACACAAATACACACCCACACATTTACATGCTTATATATGCATAAACTACCTCTGAAAAATACATTAAAAACTGCTATACTGGTTGCTTCTGGGTGGCTGAGATAGATAAGAGGCAGATTTTTTTCAGGCCATTTTTTTATACCTTTCAAATCTTGAATCATGTGACTTGATAACCTATTCAAAAATGAACAACGAAAACTTATGAAAGGGTGTCTAATATTTTAATGTATTGGTCATTACAGAAAAAGAAATAAATATAAAGATATCAAAAGTATAAAAAATTATGATGTAACCTTTATTGTATCATGAAAGCCAATGACGGTCACTATCTATTACGAAATATCATTCTACTCATATTCTATAAACTCATTCACAAATCTGTGTTTCAAGAAGTCCTCCAGTTCCCAACCTAGGATCCTAGATCTCTTAGGAAGTTGTAAAGGTCCTTGATTTATTTTCTTTATTTCCCAAAGTGGCACTAACTAAATTGCTGAATTCCTTTAAAAAAAATGAAACAAGTTACTGAATATCTCTCAGAGGCTCTGAAGAGAAAATTAAAGTATGTCTGATTAATAAAACTTCTTGAACAAAGTATAAACTAATTAGTGTTATCTGTTAAGTAGATAGAGTCATGCATACCACAGATTTTACGAGAGAAAACAACAGATGTCCATGGTACTGAAAAGACCAGGAATCACTAACTCTGTCTATCGAAGAGATTGGCGGATGAGAGAAAGCGCATTTCAAGCTGTAAATTTACCTCCCACCCCACTCAGAGCAAGGCTGATGCGCAACATTTCCCTTTCTTTTCCTTAGCTTTACAAATTATTGCATGAGAAAGGTTCACATCCTGCTGGTGTTGGGGCAGGAAAAAGACGGAGACCTCCTAGTTCACCTACATTTTTCTGGGCACTCACCCTTCTCCAAGTTTCTCTAAGACATCAAACACTTCTTCCGGTTGTTTAGTTAAACTATCTTCATCCAACTTTTTCAGCTGCCTGTGAATGAAGAAATTTAAGCATAAAATACATTGTACTTACCAGCAACTTGAAAGAATACAAAACACATTATTTATTTTACAATTAGTATCTGAGGAATTTCTCTGCAAAGCCTACACTGGTAAATGCCAATAAAGGCAAGCTAAGGGACCTTTAAGGGAAGCTGAAGGGCTGGTCTGTGGAAATGTTATTTGTGTTCAGGGTCACCCTCATGAGCAAAATCAGTACCAGAGGGTTAAGAGCTACCATGAAGCTGACTTCAGTTCCACAGGTGTAAGATTTTCTAACACTAAAAGGTGCTCTGAAATGATTTAGACTGCAATTAAGAAGTTCCTAGATTCCCATCACTGGAGCACCTAGACAGAAAAACGAGTCCTCATGTAGCTGAAATGCAGTAGAGTAGATTTAAGCATTAGCTAGAATCTTGAGATTCCATCAACTAAGATGACATAACTCTCTGCTCAGAAAAGGTGCTTAATACAAGCTTAGTAATGAACTGAAACATGGTCTTAGATGGAGGCCAACGAAGATGGAGAAGAATCTTGCTCTCCATTAGCAAGATTTCAGTACTTATTTTTGTTGAAACACATGGATTCTATAAGGTATTACAGAAACACAAAGTGGAGAGTATATGCTTAGATGTGATCAAAAGTGAAAAAATAACCAGACAGCTGGAAGTTTCAAATAGTCTAACCAAGACTCTCCTGGGGTGACTGTGTACCTGACTCTTCCCCAAAATCAAAGATTTTGCACACAACTTCCAGATAATTCCGATGTTTCTATGACAAACCACAATCAACAAAGGAGATTATAAATTAAGCACAGGGTTTTTTTTTTAACTGAGAACTGTGAAAATTATTAAGTCTTAGATGAGCCGTCTGCCAAGGAGCACTCGTGTGCGTGCATGTGTGTGTTCTAGGCCATGGTTTCCTGAAACTACAAAGGACAACAAAGACAGGAGAGCTCAGGAAGTGGTGAAATGTGGAAGCAGTCCACTGGAAATTTCTTTGTAAAGAAAAATGTTTCAACTAGCTGGACAATACCAGCTTGTACAAGGAAAGATAAACTAAAATACACACACACACAAATGCGTACCTTCCTAGAGAAAATGGCAAAGCCATAAGAGAAGCCAAGAGAAACCCCACACACCGGAACGCATCAAGTGTATCTCCCAGTAAAGCTGATCTCAAGAAGACAATCTTGACAGGATTTTATAAATATCAAAGACTAGCGAAAGGGAGAACTGCTCCAGGTCAATAATTGCCATGACTTGAAAATTAACCAAAGAAACAACCACACTGACCTTTGAAAATCAAAAGGTCCTAAAAATTAAATTCCAGTGACATCACAAAAACTCCCAGGTTCAAAACAAAAAGGGTTGAAGTGAAACTTCCATGTCAGAAGTGAAATTTCTATGAACCCAGAAATCAGAATGAACATCTCACAATGGGGGTGGGGGTGGGGGCGGGAGTGGGTAAAGCATTGATTTATAACTATATAAACAATGGACAATACCTCTTTTCCCAAGTATAAAGTTTTATAAACAGCTTATGTAAAGGAAGATCAGATGTGTTCCTTTGAAGTGGTGGCTTTGTGGTTTATAAAGAGCAAAACTCACTATTTCAACTATTAGAGACCACGGCGTAACACAGGAAACGGCCACAGCCATGAGACAGCTGCGGGCCTCTGATAATACTTCGACAGACAAACTTTATATGAGTGTTCAGATGCTCCTTTAAAACAATCTAGGTGGGGTTTTGTCTGCTTTGGGCTTAAAGGATCTTATCTCTGGTGCCTGAACCTACAGGTAGTCTATAAGAACATTTGCTAAATGGACTAATGAATGCAGTGATGAGAATCATAAACCTTTCTCAGCACTCTTAATGAGGTTCCAAAATTAAAAAGAAGCTCACCCCGAGAAAGTATTACTGTGCTATTAACAAATAACAATTCTATGGAAAATCTTTTGACAAGGGCCTCAATGATGTTTTCTACATGAGTCTTCATGGAAGAAGCAGTCTAAGCAAACAGCCCAACTCTGATGATTCAGCCCTTTCGACTGTACTTCCCCAGGTCTGAGGTAGTTTCAGCGCTTGCTCATAACTGAACAGGCCTAGCCAACACAGCCTCCAAGGACCAGACAACAGGGGATGTTCCACTCCTAAGTCAGCTGCGTGGATGGTTAGTATCCCAGAAATGCACTCTACACACTCCACCACGCTATTAGGATCTAATGGCAACTCACTTCCTAAAATCATAAACTTCTAAAAAATAAAGAGAAAGTGAAAAAACATAAAACTCCTATGCAAACTGTCACCTTTATCATTATTCTCCTGTTGTTGGTTGTTATTTAGTAGCTAAGTCATGTCCAACTCTTTTGCGACCCATGAACTGTAGCCCGCCAGGTTCCTCTGTCCATAGGATTCTCCAGGCAAGAATACTGGAGTGGGTTGCCATTTCCTTCTCCAGGAGATCTTCCCGACCAAACCCGCATCGCCTGCACTGGCAGGTGGGCCCTTTACCATCGTCATACTCTCAATCACACACAAATATCAAACTCAGGAACACAAAGAGCATTTCCTACCTTGGGACTGCTTTCCCTTATTGGAAACACATGCCATCTGAATCTCTGAAAAGACACCAGTACTTTTCCAAACACAAATAAGGGTGTTCATGAAGTCATTACTCACTGGTGTGGCCAGCTCCCAAACCTCTTTCTCCCATCTTAGAACTTTTGTAAGGTCCATTTTATTTATATATACCTATACTCTTTCCACACAGAATTCGTTATGGGTTACAACAAATATGTAAAATAAATGGATGGAGCTTTTTGCTGAAAATAAAATATATGTGCCCACCCCAACCTCCTCAAACTCATGTTAAAGTCTTAATGCTCAATACCTCAGAATGTGATTGTATTTAGAGATGGGGCCTTTAAAGAGCTAATTAAGGTAAAAATGACATCATATGGGTGGGCCCTCATCCAACATGACTGGTGTCTTCATAAGAGGAGATGAGGACATAAGTATAGAGGGAGGACCATGTGAAGACACAGGAAGGAGGCAGCCATCTGCAAGCCAAGGAGCGAGACCTCGAAAGAAACAACCCTGCTGATGCCTAAACCTCAGACTTCTAGCCTCCAAAACTGCGAGAAAATAAATTTCTGTTAACTCATGCCATCTGTGAGATCAACACAGCAGTCCTAACAAACTAATATCACTGGTAATAAAGTTAACTGGCTGAAAGGCAGTTCACTAGCTATGATGAGCAGGAAAGCACCTGTCATTCAAGAATTCATCCCTGCAGAGGATGGGATGATTTCAGAAAACAGCATCATCGAATCATATACATTACCACATGTAAAACAGATAACGGATGAAGCAGGGCACCCAAAGCCGGTGCTCTGTGACAGCCTGGGGGGACAGGGTGGAGACGGAGATAGGAGAGGGGTTGAGGATGGAGGGGACACATGTACACCTGTGGCAAATTCATACTGATGTATGGCAGAAACCATCACAATATTGTAATTATCCTCCAATTAAAATAAATTCAAATATAAAAAAAGAATTCAACACTGCAACACTTTTCTCTTGCACATTTAATAAAATTTTTAAAATCCAAAAGGCACAGGAATGAGTGGCAAAAACTAAAACGGTTTACTTTTTTGCCCAAGATTGTACAGCATAAAGTAAAAGCAGAAACAAAACTCAGATTCCTAATCCTCTCTTCAATTAAACCAGCACGTCCTGGAAAGAATGAACATATTTCAGAAGGAAATATAACCAGTGTCCGTTTATAATTGGATCTATGGTGCAACAGCAAATACCTGCTAACATATACAAGGCCCTGTGAAACAAGTACTCCCAGAGAGGAATCAGAGTGATGCAGCTAAGAGCACGGACTTTGGACCAGACTGCCTGGATTAAAATCCCAGCTCTGTCACTTAGTAACTGTGCAACTTCTGCCCAGTCACTAACCTCTCTGGGCCTCAGTTTCATCACCTGTAAAACAGAGATACAGGTGATAAGATTGTTGTGACGGTCAAACGAGTCAGCAGTAAAGCTGAACCATATGAAACTACTATTGTCATACATCAAAAGTGGTCAAATATCAGCCAATTCATATGGTTCAATGGCAGACATGGAAAGCACTGAGAATAACGTCTGGCACCCAGTAAGTGCTAGATGGATGCAATAATCACTTTATGTCAGACTCAGCGCACTACAGTAGGGTGACACGAGTCCATCCCCACCAGTTATTTGCCTTCTGCAGTGTTTGTGCACTTCGAACAAAGCCAAGGGCACAGGCCCAGCTGTGGAACCCTTCCCTTCACCTCTCCATTGCCCCGCACTCCCACACACTGCACACTTCCTACTTCAGAGCTCATTCTGCTACAGGAAGTCAGAGGGCTCTGTGAAACTGAAGCAAACTTCATGGCATGTCCTCTCCATTCTCCATTCTCATCCAGATGTGGCAGAGTGATTGAAATCCCCCGGGGTCCACAGAGCAAATCACTGATACCATTGCAACCAACTCAGGAGGTCAGACTATCTAGGATCAGCCACTCCCCCTGATCTTGACTTAAAACAATTCCAGGGAGCAGCAAGATTTGGAGCTGATACAAAACAATAGAGACCTGAAAAAAGGGCACAGTCTGGCTGAGTGCAGCGAGCCAGACCTAGAGCAAAAAAAAAAAAAAAGGAAACACACACGACTGCCTTTCAGCTCCTCTGGGCCTCAATCTGCCCATCTTGAAAACAGTCTCTTATTTCTCTATCTACCTCACAGTGTAGGAGTGAGGAAGATTAGGAAGATCCTGGATATCAGAGAGGAAAGAGACCATCATCTAGAGAGAGGACGCTACCAAAAACGCCTAAATCGCTGCCGTGCACGAAGCTTCCCTTACTAGACCGTCCACCTTGCACGGCACACCTTCGGCCTCAGGCAGCAAAGCTTCTCCCCTCAACAGACCCTCCCCACTGCACCTCTGGTGGGACTCCCTCCCTTAGAAAGTCTGCCCAGCTCTTCTCTCTGCTAGTTCTCGACACACCCTTAGCCAGAGATCCCTCGTGGGTCCTCATCTGGCTTCAGCATCCTCTCTAACTCAATGAGTCCCTTCTAGGACAGGATTCACCCAGTGGCCCCCGCCCTCAGCAGGTGCTCTCCCTAACTTGTCTCCAGTCCCCCAGCAGCTGCCCTCCCCACCTGTCCCCCACCTTCCGCCAGGATGTCCGCCTCGGCAAGCGATCTCTCTAACCAGCCTCACGTTTATCCCCCGGGGTCGGACCCCCACCGGCCAGAGGTTCCCCCATTCAGCAGGTGCCCCTTCAGCCGGATCACCTCGTCCCGCAGGTCCGTCCCTTCCAAGGGGGCTCGCACGCCCGGGTCTCCCCTCCGCCAGTCCCCGTCTTTCCTTCCCCCCTCCCCCTTCGTCTTAGCCAGCGGCCCCTCACCGGCGCGGCGGGTTCCTAAGCTGCACCGTCTCCATGGCGCTGCCGGCAGCCGCCCAGACCGTTCACTGCTCCATCCTCCCCCGGGACCTCCTCGATCCCGCCCAGCAGACCCTCCCACACTTCCGCTTTCCGCCCCTACCGGAAGCCGCGTGCTACGCGGAGCGGGGCGGGGCCGCGAGGGCGGGGCCCGGGTCACGTGGTGCGGACACCAGTCAGGTGGTACGCCGGAGCGCGGACCCGGAACCGCGGAACCGTGGAGGAAGTTTTACTCAGGTTTCGAGATTTGACGTCCGTGTCTCTCTGCGACACTTCGCCCAAGAAACTCGGTCTGAGGCCCGAGAACTCATCTCTGCCTCGGGCCCTGCTCACCTCGTTTCTGAGACACACATACTGAGACTTCCTGCGAAGAACCGGGTTAATAAAAAACTGTCAATTCTTAACCAGCCAAGTTTACACTGTTGCTGGGAAGCGCTGCTGCAGGTATCCCTGGAGCTATTTGTGATTTTCTGCTGTTCTTCCCTGGTTGAATTGTTCCAGGTGGACGCTGGAACGTGCATAACGTCTCTCTGGATGTCACGGAGCATCAGCCTGCAAACTGCCCCACCCTCGTAAGAGCCTTACCTTTGAGTCAGCTTGCGGACATAAAAATAGCCAAGGTTTATTAAGCTCTTGGGGCTTCCCAGGTGGCGCTAGTGGTAAAGAACCCCGCCTGCCAGTGCAGGAGACATGAGAGACTCGGGTTACATCTCTGGGTGGAGAAGATCCTCTGAAGGAGCGAGTGGCAACACACTCCGGTAGTCCTACCTGGAGAATCCCATGACTAGGGGAGCCCGGCAAGCTACAATCCATAGGGTCACAAAGAGCTGGACGCGACTAGAGCGATTTAGCACACATTAAGCTCTTAACATGTACTTGCCATTTTATATTCTCATTTAATCCTTATATCAAGCCTGTAACTATCCCAGTCTTATCTGTTATTTTCCACTTCTTATCATGTTCTCGATACTCTATTACTAACTCAAAATGGCAACCCACTCCAGTATTCTTGCCTGGAGAATCCCATGGACAGAGGAGCCTGGCAGGCCACTGTCCATGGGGTCACAAGAGTCGGACACGGCTCAGCAACTAAACTACTACGACTACTAACTCAGTAGTTTTAAAACTGTTTATGGTAGGTAATCGGAGAAGGCAATGGCACCCCATTCCAGTACTCTTGTTTGGAAAATCCCGTGGATGGAGGAGCCTGGTGGGCTGCAGTCTATGGAGTCGTGACTAAGCAACTTCACTTTCACTTTTTACTTTCCTGCATTGGAGAAGGAAATGGCAACCCACTCCAGTGTTCTTGCCTGGAGAATCCCAGGGACGGGGGAGCTGGTGGGCAGCCGTCTATGGGTTCGCACAGAGTCGGACACGACTGAAGCGACTTAGCAGCAGCAGCTGCAGCATGGTAGGTAATATTACTCTCATAAGGCCGGAGAGGTGAGCTCACATAGCTAAAAGTATAGGTTTGGGGATTTAAATCCAGATGGATAGTCCACCACGCTCCTTTGTCCATGGGATTTTCCAGGCAAGAGTACTGGAATGGGTTGCCATTTCCTTCTCCAGGATAGAATTCCAGAGCCTGCACCACCAAACTGCACACCGCCACTTGGACCCTCTCATTTGTCATGAGAGTCAAAGCTTTGGCTCCACTCAGAACTCATGGAAACTCATAAACAGCTATGGAAATTCATAAATCCTCAGTTGCTACCACCATCAATGAGTATTAAGAAAATGGAAAAATCCCAGTTTGCTTGTAGAGAAAGTTACTCAAAGCAGCCTCTGGTATGCCATCTACAAAACCCCACCATGTGCAGTACTTGGCAGGCAGGACACAGTGGCAGTCTTTGCTCCCCAGCTGGGAAACGGGGAATTATCAGTTATAAAGGGATTGATCTCAGTGGGCTCATTAGTTACCAAGGAAACCAGCAAAGGGGCTAGCCACTCACCACCCCTTTGATAAGCTGTCATTACCTGGGGCTTGGGACAGGTACATAGGAAGGTCTGTCATGTAAGTAGGGTGTAGGTGAAGCAGA
>SJYW01053364.1:297579-325674 GCA_006410735.1 Raphicerus campestris | reverse complement strand
AAAAAAAAAAAAAAGGAAACACACACGACTGCCTTTCAGCTCCTCTGGGCCTCAATCTGCCCATCTTGAAAACAGTCTCTTATTTCTCTATCTACCTCACAGTGTAGGAGTGAGGAAGATTAGGAAGATCCTGGATATCAGAGAGGAAAGAGACCATCATCTAGAGAGAGGACGCTACCAAAAACGCCTAAATCGCTGCCGTGCACGAAGCTTCCCTTACTAGACCGTCCACCTTGCACGGCACACCTTCGGGCTCAGGCAGCAAAGCTTCTCTCCTCAACAGACCCTCCCCACTGCACCTCTGGTGGGACTCCCTCCCTTAGAAAGTCTGCCCAGCTCTTCTCTCTGCTAGTTCTCGACACACCCTTAGCCAGAGATCCCTCGTGGGTCCTCATCTGGCTTCAGCATCCTCTCTAACTCAATGAGTCCCTTCTAGGACAGGATTCACCCAGCGGCCCCCGCCCTCAGCAGGTGCTCTCCCTAACTTGTCTCCAGTCCCCCAGCAGCTGCCCTCCCCCCTGTCCCCCACCTTCCGCCAGGATGTCCGCCTCGGCAAGCGATCTCTCTAACCAGCCTCACGTTTATCCCCCGGGGCCGGACCCCCACCGGCCAGAGGTTCCCCCATTCAGCAGGTGCCCCTTCAGCCGGATCACCTCGCCCCGCAGGTCCGTCCCTTCCAAGGGGGCTCGCACGCCCGGGTCTCCCCTCCGCCAGTCCCCGTCTTTCCTTCCCTCCTCCCCCTTCGTCTTAGCCAGCGGCCCCTCACCGGCGCGGCGGGTTCCTAAGCTGCACCGTCTCCATGGCGCTGCCGGCAGCCGCCCAGACCGTTCACTGCTCCATCCTCCCCCGGGACCTCCTCGATCCCGCCCAGCAGACCCTCCCACACTTCCGCTTTCCGCCCCTACCGGAAGCCGCGTGCTACGCGGAGCGGGGCGGGGCCGCGAGGGCGGGGCCCGGGTCACGTGGTGCGGACACCAGTCACGTGGTACGCCGGAGCGCGGACCCGGAACCGCGGAACCGTGGAGGAAGTTTCACTCAGGTTTCGTGATTTGACGTCCGTGTCTCTCTGCGACACTTCGCCCAAGAAACTCGGTCTGAGGCCCGAGAACTCATCTCTGCCTCGGGCCCTGCTCACCTCGTTTCTGAGACACAGATACTGAGACTTCCTGCGAAGAACCGGGTTAATAAAAAACTGTCAATTCTTAACCAGCCAAGTTTACACTGTTGCTGGGAAGCGCTGCTGCAGGTATCCCTGGAGCTATTTGTGATTTTCTGCTGTTCTTCCCTGGTTGAATTGTTCCAGGTGGACGCTGGAACGTGCATAACGTCTCTCTGGATGTCACGGAGCATCAGCCTGCAAACTGCCCCACCCTCGTAAGAGCCTTACCTTTGAGTCAGCTTGCGGACATAAAAATAGCCAAGGTTTATTAAGCTCTTGGGGCTTCCCAGGTGGCGCTAGTGGTAAAGAACCCCGCCTGCCAGTGCAGGAGACATGAGAGACTCGGGTTACATCTCTGGGTGGAGAAGATCCTCTGAAGGAGCGAGTGGCAACACACTCCGGTAGTCCTACCTGGAGAATCCCATGACTAGGGGAGCCCTGCAAGCTACAATCCATAGGGTCACAAAGAGCTGGACGCGACTAGAGCGATTTAGCACACATTAAGCTCTTAACATGTACTTGCCATTTTATATTCTCATTTAATCCTTATATCAAGCCTGTAACTATCCCAGTCTTATCTGTTATTTTCCACTTCTTATCATGTTCTCGATACTCTATTACTAACTCAAAATGGCAACCCACTCCAGTATTCTTGCCTGGAGAATCCCATGGACAGAGGAGCCTGGCAGGCCACTGTCCATGGGGTCACAAGAGTCGGACACGGCTCAGCAACTAAACTACTACGACTACTAACTCAGTAGTTTTAAAACTGTTTATGGTAGGTAATCGGAGAAGGCAATGGCACCCCATTCCAGTACTCTTGTTTGGAAAATCCCGTGGATGGAGGAGCCTGGTGGGCTGCAGTCTATGGAGTCGTGACTAAGCAACTTCACTTTCACTTTTTACTTTCCTGCATTGGAGAAGGAAATGGCAACCCACTCCAGTGTTCTTGCCTGGAGAATCCCAGGGACGGGGGAGCTGGTGGGCAGCCGTCTATGGGTTCGCACAGAGTCGGACACGACTGAAGCGACTTAGCAGCAGCAGCTGCAGCATGGTAGGTAATATTACTCTCATAAGGCCGGAGAGGTGAGCTCACATAGCTAAAAGTATAGGTTTGGGGATTTAAATCCAGATGGATAGTCCACCACGCTCCTTTGTCCATGGGATTTTCCAGGCAAGAGTACTGGAATGGGTTGCCATTTCCTTCTCCAGGATAGAATTCCAGAGCCTGCACCACCAAACTGCACACCGCCACTTGGACCCTCTCATTTGTCATGAGAGTCAAAGCTTTGGCTCCACTCAGAACTCATGGAAACTCATAAACAGCTATGGAAATTCATAAATCCTCAGTTGCTACCACCATCAATGAGTATTAAGAAAATGGAAAAATCCCAGTTTGCTTGTAGAGAAAGTTACTCAAAGCAGCCTCTGGTATGCCATCTACAAAACCCCACCATGTGCAGTACTTGGCAGGCAGGACACAGTGGCAGTCTTTGCTCCCCAGCTGGGAAACGGGGAATTATCAGTTATAAAGGGATTGATCTCAGTGGGCTCATTAGTTACCAAGGAAACCAGCAAAGGGGCTAGCCACTCACCACCCCTTTGATAAGCTGTCATTACCTGGGGCTTGGGACAGGTACATAGGAAGGTCTGTCATGTAAGTAGGGTGTAGGTGAAGCAGAATCTGTTTGGGCAGGGAATGTACAGAGAACAAGAGAACAGCCATTTGAGTGGCCCAACCGTTTCACATTTCTTGTTTATTACTAAGAAGTCCAGGAGTCACTTGTAGAGTTGATTGGCACAACAAGGTTGATTTCATCATTCCCCCAGGCCCAATTCAGCATGTTGGCTTTTCATACTTGTGCTTATTGACTCAGATGCAAAATGGCTGCCACAACTCCAGGTGTCATATCCTTAATCCAACAGAAAAAACAGCAAAAAGGGCTATTTGTAGTCCTGTATCTCTTGCCTGGGAAGGAAACCTTTCCCATAAGCACCCAGCATACATCCTTCTATCTCATTGGCTAGATCAGGGTCACATGCTCACTCGTCCAATCATTGGTAAAAGAATGAGATTATTGTGATTGCTTTAGGGAAATCTTGATTCATTTTCTAGGTCTAGAGAATCTGAGGCAAAATTATTAAAATAAAAATGGAGGTTGTTGAGTAGATATCATTTGTGTGTATGTGCTTGTGTGTATAAGTGATCTGATTTCCCTGCCACACTAAGTGTTCCTTCTTTGCTTTTGTATTGGGCCTATGCTGGACTGAGGGGATTTAGATGAAAGAGCTACCCAGCCCTCAGAAAGTTTAAGGTCTGGTTGGGTTATGAGTTTATGCAAATAATTACAGTTGACCCTTGAAGAGCATGGGTTTTAGCTGCATGGGTCCGTGTGGATTTTTAAAAATAAATGTGTGCTACAGTGTTACAGAGAAGGCAATGGCAGCCCACTCCAGTACTCTTTGTGTGGAAAATCCCATGGACGGAGGAGCCTGGTAGGCTGCAGTCCATGGGATCTCTAAGAGTCAGACATGACTGAGCGACTTCACTTTCACTTTTCATTTTCATGCATTGGAGAAGGAAATGGCAACCCACTCCAGTGTTCTTGCCTGGAGAATCCCAGGGACGGGGGAGCCTGGTGGGCTGCCGTCTGTGGGGTCGCACAGAGTCGAACACGACTGAAATGACTTAGCAGCACAGTGTTAGACAATCTGAGGTTGTTTGGATCCCAGGATGCAGACCTCAGACAAAGAGGGGTAACTAAAGGTACACACGGATTCAGCTGTGCAGGAATTGATGTCCCTAACCATCAGCTGTGTACCTGAATACCTGACGGCAGAGACTAAGTTTTTGTTGATGAAACTTTTTAAGTGCATGTTGCATGCCAGATCGTACAGGGCCTGGGGAGAGAGAAGACATACTCACAGCTTTTAAAGACCTCACAGTCTAAGAAACACTGTAAACTGATGTGAAATAAAATCAATAATGGCAAGACAAGAGTTNCTCATTAGTTACCAAGGAAACCAGCAAAGGGGCTAGCCACTCACCACCCCTTTGATAAGCTGTCATTACCTGGGGCTTGGGACAGGTACATAGGAAGGTCTGTCATGTAAGTAGGGTGTAGGTGAAGCAGAATCTGTTTGGGCAGGGAATGTACAGAGAACAAGAGAACAGCCATTTGAGTGGCCCAACCGTTTCACATTTCTTGTTTATTACTAAGAAGTCCAGGAGTCACTTGTAGAGTTGATTGGCACAACAAGGTTGATTTCATCATTCCCCCAGGCCCAATTCAGCATGTTGGCTTTTCATACTTGTGCTTATTGACTCAGATGCAAAATGGCTGCCACAACTCCAGGTGTCATATCCTTAATCCAACAGAAAAAACAGCAAAAAGGGCTATTTGTAGTCCTGTATCTCTTGCCTGGGAAGGAAACCTTTCCCATAAGCACCCAGCATACATCCTTCTATCTCATTGGCTAGATCAGGGTCACATGCTCACTCGTCCAATCATTGGTAAAAGAATGAGATTATTGTGATTGCTTTAGGGAAATCTTGATTCATTTTCTAGGTCTAGAGAATCTGAGGCAAAATTATTAAAATAAAAATGGAGGTTGTTGAGTAGATATCATTTGTGTGTATGTGTTTGTGTGTATAAGTGATCTGATTTCCCTGCCACACTAAGTGTTCCTTCTTTGCTTTTGTATTGGGCCTATGCTGGACTGAGGGGATTTAGATGAAAGAGCTACCCAGCCCTCAGAAAGTTTAAGGTCTGGTTGGGTTATGAGTTTATGCAAATAATTACAGTTGACCCTTGAAGAGCATGGGTTTTAGCTGCATGGGTCCGTGTGGATTTTTAAAAATAAATGTGTGCTACAGTGTTACAGAGAAGGCAATGGCAGCCCACTCCAGTACTCTTTGTGTGGAAAATCCCATGGACGGAGGAGCCTGGTAGGCTGCAGTCCATGGGATCTCTAAGAGTCAGACATGACTGAGCGACTTCACTTTCACTTTTCATTTTCATGCATTGGAGAAGGAAATGGCAACCCACTCCAGTGTTCTTGCCTGGAGAATCCCAGGGACGGGGGAGCCTGGTGGGCTGCCGTCTGTGGGGTCGCACAGAGTCGAACACGACTGAAATGACTTAGCAGCACAGTGTTAGACAATCTGAGGTTGTTTGGATCCCAGGATGCAGACCTCAGACAAAGAGGGGTAACTAAAGGTACACACGGATTCAGCTGTGCAGGAATTGATGTCCCTAACCATCAGCTGTGTACCTGAATACCTGACGGCAGAGACTAGGTTTTTGTTGACCAAACTTTTTAAGTGCATGTTGCATGCCAGATCGTACAGGGCCTGGGGAGAGAGAAGACATACTCACAGCTTTTAAAGACCTCACAGTCTAAGAAACACTGTAAACTGATGTGAAATAAAATCAATAATGGCAAGACAAGAGTTTTTTTGTTTTTTTTTTTTTTTTGCTGTGCTATACAGCATGTGGGAGTTTAGTTTCTGGACCAGGGATCAAACCCACGCCCTCTGCGTTGGAAGCACGGAGTCTTAACCACTGGACCACCGGGGAGGTCCCAGGAGAACAAAAACAAAGGTAAATGTTTTTCTCTGCCCTTTGCCCTCCTCTGCCCCCTCTACTGTGCATTATATATCTGCATTACGCATCAACCAAACTTCCGCATTGGCAGAAATACCTGCTCAACCATAAAGAGCAACATTCTGCTAGCATCAGGAGAATTCCTTAAAAGATGACATTCCTTCTTGATCTTGTAAGGGGTCACGATGACAGTTGCCTTTTGTCTCAAAAAACTTACATAACTGTGCCCTGTGTGGAACAGTTTTCAGAACTGAAATGGTGGTCCCAGGTTACAATCCTCCAACTTGGCTCAAGTAAAATTTTCCACTTCTTTATTAGATTGACTATTGATTAATTTTCATCAACTGACAATCACAGAATAAGAGCTAAATTAGGAATAAAACCTGAGAGCAATAGGAGCAGAGGAGGGAGATTATAAAGGAGATGATGTTTGAGTTGACTTTTGGCTCAGTGAGGATTAGGCAAGAGAAAAAAAAAAAGTGTTTGGAAAAGAATCCCAGGAAGAAGAGAGCATAAGCAAAGGTTAGGTAGCAAGGGAAACAGCTTAATGTGCACAGGTAGCAACAAGCAGCTTAAAAAAAAAAATGGAGTAGTAAGTGGGACATAGATGGCATCACTGATTCGATGGAGGTGAATCTGAGTGAACTCCGAGAGTTGGTGATTGACAGGGAGGCCTGGCATGCTGAGATTCATGGGGTCGCAAAGAGTGGGACACGACTGAGCGACTGAACTGAAATGAACTGAGAGTGAAGTCAGAGGAGGCTGATGATAAGCTCATTTCCCTCTGCGATTTACATCAACCTATCAGTGAATTCATTTATAAAATCAATATCTATAGATAACTAGGTGCCAGTTTCCAGCCCAAGTCTTGCTAACCCTCTGTCTAAAACAGCATCCCCTACTATATTCTCAGGTCTCAGCTCAATTATTAGTCTCTGGGAGATGCCTTCCCATCCCTCTTACTTAAAAAGTCTCCACGTGGTCACCTTCTAGGGTATTACTGTTTTGTTTTCCTTAGAGCACCGTCACATTCATGAAATTATCGTCTTCTTGTGCACATGAGGTAACTGAATGTCAGGCTCCAGTAGAATGTACACCCTAGGCGAGCAGTGACCTGTTAAGAGTTTCACCTGCAGGCTTCTATCACGCCAAGATGCCCACCTCAGCTACAAACTCCCAGCGCGCTGGTACCCAACTGAGCGTGCGTGGAGGGCGGGGCACTAGGCTCCTCCGGTCCGCGCAGGCCCCGCCCCTGCCACGCCACGCCCACTCCCCGCCGGGGTAGCCGGCCGGCACTGCTGGTCGCAGGTTCCGCGCGGGCGGCGTTGCACCCGTCTTGGGCGCCGGGAACTGTAGCGCCTCCCCAGTTTACCGGCCCAGCGCCAGGATGGCCCCCATACCCCCGGAGTCAGTGGAGGAGCTCCGCACCTCCGGCAACCAGAGCTTCCGCAACGGCCAGTTCGCCGAGGCCGCCACACTCTACAGCCGCGCGCTGCGGATGTTGCAGGAACAAGGTGCGACCCCGGCCCCCCGTTTCTCCGCCAGGCCTGCTTCCCCCTCTCGCCTCCGCCGACCCCAGCTACCCGGACCCCGCTCTGGCCCTCTCGGCCTGGGGCTTCCGTTTACCCCGCGGCTGACCGGCCCACCGGGTCTTTCAGGCACTCGCCCATTCCTTCCCCCCTCCCCCACCTCCGGCATCCTACGAGAAACTTCTTGGCCTTTCTTTCCGCTTTTATTATTATTATTATTGTAACGTGGCTTTATTACTGGCCCTTTTTTACTAAATGACATAACAGGAACACATTTTCATATTAATAGATCTTTTATCACTTTTTATAGTGGTTAAA
Organism: Raphicerus campestris; assembly: GCA_006410735.1. Taxonomy (NCBI): domain Eukaryota; kingdom Metazoa; phylum Chordata; class Mammalia; order Artiodactyla; family Bovidae; genus Raphicerus; species Raphicerus campestris. The sequence continues at coordinate 318,061 of SJYW01053364.1, read as the reverse complement.
AAAACGACATCAAACTTAATCTCTTGTTACATTGTTGTGCGACAGATCTCTGGAACTTTCTCATCTTGCAGCACGGAAACGCCGTACCCACTAAACTCTGATTCCCCCCTCCGCCCATGGTATCCACCTTTTTTTTTTTCCTATGTCAATGATTTTTACTACTTTAGGTATTTCAAATGAATGGGATAATACAATATTTGTCTTTTGTGACCGAATATTTTTGACATTATAAACTGTGTTGTAGCATGTGACAGGCTTTCTTTCATTTTTAAGGTTGCCTGATAATTCCATCGTGTAGATATACCATATTGTCTTTATCCATTCATCCATTAATGGACATTTGAATTGTTTTCACCTCTTGGCTATGATGAACATGAGTGTGCAAGAATCTCCCAAAATCCTGCTTTAATTTCTGTTGAATATATATCCACAAGTAGGATTGATGGATTAGATCATAATTGTATTTTTAATTTGCAGGAAAGGAGGGGCCTTCCCAAATGTTTTCCATAATAACTGTACCATTTTACATTCCCACCCACAGGGCACAATAATTCCAACTGCTTAGCACCCTTATCAACACATTTTATTTTTTCTTCTTTTAATAGTGACCACCCTGATAGATTGCCTGCTTTTTAACTGTCTTGTTGGACCCCATTCTAATATTTAAGCCTCATTCTGATCCCTGAGGCAACTCTTATATTTTCCTCAACTGTACACACTTTAATTAACATTGTTAAGCAACTGTATGTAATGAGTGTATAATAAGATGGAGAAGGTCCTTTCTGTCAAGAGCCATTCTTTCTTGTTAATGAGGAGGCTCCAGATGTGATCTTAATTCATTGGCTGGGGGATTTTTGCAGAAACACTTGTGGCTGGTCCTTTGTTGTGTAAGTGATACTGATGTTTTTGGTCAGTAATGTTTGGGTAACAAGAAACATGGGCTTCCCTGGTGGCTCAGATGGTAAAGAATCTGCCTGCAATGCAGGAGACCCAGGTTCCATCCCTGAGAGAAGATCCCCTGGAATAGGACATGGCAACCCATTCCAGTATTCTTGCCTGGAGAATTCCGTGGACAGAAGAGCCTGGTGGGCTACAGTCCATGGGTCGCAAAGAGTTGGACACAACTGAGCAGCTAACACTTTGGACTTTCAACAAGAAACGTAATAGTACATCTCTGGTCAATAATGTGTTAAGCTAATGAGTATTAAACAAGAACTACGTGGAAATGATCTGGGCTGTGAAGCAGACAAATGTGGTGTGGTAGATTTGACTAGGGACCTCTTTTATGAAGAAATGCAAGGTCAGGGACAACTTCTTTGAAGAAGTGACATTTGAGGTGATACCTGAATGGTCAGAAGAAGCCAGCTGCATGAAATTTTGAGTGCTGAGCGCCCCAGGTGAAGAAGGCCGTAATTAACAGAGGCGTCAGACAGCAGTACCGTGGTGCATTCCAGGACCCAGAGCATATGGGAGCTAATGGAAGGAGTAGCAAGACTTGGTCAGTTACAAAGACAGGCATTTTACACTGTAGTTCATGGGAGGGAAGGAATTTGGATTTTATTTCATAGTGGGAAGCTGCTGGAGAGTTTTCAACAGAGGAATAATGTGTTTTTACCAGTCCTCCCGGCCTCTGGCTCAGTTCAGCCAACAAAGGCCCCTGCCCAAGGCCTCTCTGAAGTGGCTTATCCCAGAGCCTCGGTAGAATTCCTTTTCTGTAGTCCATTGCTTTCTTTCTCTCTCATTTCCTTGGCTAGCATTTGTTGAGTACTTGCTAGACATGATAGACTTTCTCCCTTTTTTATATCTTCCCACTAACTTATGGGTAAGGTGCTTTATAGATGAGGGTTCCAGAAGACTTAAATCCCTTCTTCTGGGGTGACACACTGAAATCAGAGGCAGACTTTGAACAGGGGCTTCTCCATTTCCCAAGTCCAAGTTTATAATCATTTGCTGGACTTCGTCCCAAATCCTCTTCTAATTCCAGTCAATTTTGTTTGAATTTTTGCAGTTTCAAGCCACTCTTTGCCCCCCCCCCCATTTTTTCCCCCCCTAGAACCTTTCTTTGTAGGCCCACCCTCATCTCAACTTGGTAAAGTTGCTTTTTTTTTTTTTTTTTTTTGTATCCTACCCCAGCTGCCTGGAAAAACTTGGCTTTTTTGTAGGGATTTATTCTAGGCCCCAAGAGTATTCATACTGGTATCTATTCTCAGTTTAGCAGGGGACCAGAATTCGGTTCTGATCCTGCTACTAATTTTCTAGGTAATTTATGGGCAAGTTCCTTGGTTTCTCTGATCAATTTCCCTGATCTTGAAAGGAGAGCAGGGAGCAGCCTAACACAGTGAACCCTCTAGCCAGTCTGTGAAATGATATCTTCATCTGATAGGTAAGCACATGTGATCAGAGGGGATTGAATGACTTGCGCAGGGTCACAGGCTGGATTTGGGGTTCTGATGTCGTTTCTGCCACACCACTGCTGTTTTCTGAGCAACCATGCTCTGATGACTTGAGATGGGTAGCAAGGTTTGAATACTTGCACTTGCTCCTCAAGGGCCAGGATGTCTTTTATTTATCTCTGTACTTTGCTGTCTCCCTTGGGGTCCGGCAACAAAAGGGAAAACAAGATCATTTTATTATGTTTGGTATTGAATGAAGCAGGTTTTGCATCAGTGTGGTAAGATGATAATTAGCAAAGAATACAAGCCGCAGAAGGAGAGGCGATATGATGCCACTTAGGAAAAGTTACTTAAAGGATATTGTGTCCGGCCTGTGAATACCTATGTAATAAAGATGGACACACATGAGAATGTGACATGCCCACTTTAGGACTGTGGCAACTTCTGGGCACCTGGGGATGGGGCAGAGGGGAGAGAGCAGAGGTATTTAGGCATAGTGAAGCCAAAAAGGTGAGAGGGCGTCCCTGGTGGCCCAGTGCCTCCACTGCAGGGGCCACAGGTTCGATCTGTGGTTGGTTTGCAGCCCAAAATAAATGAACAAAAAACCCCAAGAAGGTGGGAAGTACATATTAATAAAACATATGCTGGTTTAGTGGTGGATAGCAAGTATCTATTATACTGTTGTCTATATGTTTTACCGTTTTCAAAGGAGAGCTTGTTTCCTGTTCTTCTGGGCATGTGCCTGGGAATGGAATCACTGAGTCAACACTTGATAGTTTTCGTGTTTTATTTTCATTATGGCCCCTGCTGCTGGTTGAAAAATTATTTTTGAAAATGAAAAGCATCATGGCCACAATAAAGGACTTGAGCCTCTGAGATTCCTGAGGATAAAGATGGTCTTTAAGGAAACATCTATGGTAATTCCCCTCCCCACGGGATAGTTTGAGCTCTTCCCCGATGAAGCACTCCATAGTCCTGCCAGACTCAGAGGTCTTTTCCCTGGCGAAGTCCTCTCTGATTTGACCAGGTAGAATTAGTCTGTTTTTTGTGTCCCCACAACACTTGTTCAGTCCATTTATCATAGCATTTATCAGATTCTTGTCTCCTTTTTTTTCTTTATTGGATTTACATGCTTCTTGTAATAAAAATTAGCATATACACACACCCCCAAGTAGTCACACTGTGGATTTCTTTGAGCTATTTCATTTTGATCTCTGGCCTGGTACCAAGTTCAGTGCATGACTGCGTAGATGAGCAGATGCTTGGTCCCTGTGGATAGCAGGAAGCTTAGTGTTCTTGCTCCCTTGCCAATCCATCAGACCAACATGCACGATGGGGTTACAGTCATCTCTGCTGCCCTTTACTAAACTCCAGAGAGCTCAGGGTGTGGAATGCACCCCTGATGTCCCAAGGCCCCCATCTCCCAACCTGTTAATTGTGCATTTTCTGCTTCCACCGGGGCAGGTTCTTCCGATCCAGAAAAGGAAAGTGTTCTCTACTCTAACCGAGCAGCCTGCCACTTGAAGGATGGGAACTGCGTCGACTGCATCAAGGATTGCACTTCGTGAGTGGGCAGGGCTGCCCCTGGGGTGCTGGGGGCTTGGGAGAGGAGACTGGGCTTCTCTGGCCCCACCAGTTACCTCTAATATTAGGAAGTGTCACTCAGGATCAGCTGGTCACTGAAAATAGGAAGTTCTCCTTGGTCCTTGTGGCCCCTGACTTGTGTCCCTGGAGCCTCATCTTTGCTGCTGAAGGGAGTAGGGTGGTCAGTTAGAGGAAGGCCTTTAGTCTTTGTGAGATGTAGAACCTGGGTATGACCTAGAGTTGCAGACCAGTGACTGGCATGCTCAGGTTTTTTTTCTGGGACGGATGTGGGTGAGAGAAGGAGAGAGGGAAAGAAAGAGGGATGGTGGTTAATAGGTAGCCTTGAAAGGAGAAAATGGTAACCACACTGACCAGCTATAGAGCATGTTAAACTGTTTTTCATGCTGCTGCTTGAAGCCAGCCTGAGATTGCCTTCATGGTCAGGACTGAATTAGCACTTGCGTCTGATGTGTCCTCAGGAGTCTGATATCCTGGGGTGTTGCCTTGGCTTCGGGCCCTGGTGGTGGGTGGGCGAGGAGGAGAGAGGTGGGCGGTCCCCGTGGAGCCTCTGCTCCGTTGATTGGTACCAGGCCCTGAGCTAGGTCTCCTTTGTGGAGCGCTCGTGAGTGCTCTGTGGGGGAAGTTTGCCACCTTGTCCAGGCTGGCACTGGATTGTGGAGGTCAAGTGATGTGCCTGGGGTCTGGTGGTTAGTGGCAGAGGTGGAATTCAGACACCGCTCCATCTGACTCCAAAGCCTGTTTGTTATTCCCACTCGGCCACCCTCTGTAGAAAACAGAGAAGCATGGAAGCTATCAGGCACTTATTCTTGATTTCAGAGGGATTGCACCCATGAAAATTGATGCACACACACCACACACACACACATTTCCCAGTACTAGTGTTTTTCTGTCTTTCCCTTCTCCACTTCAGTCTGAGTTGAAAAGCCCCTCTTCTGAGACTTGACAGCCTTCACAGCATCTGTCGCTAGAAATGGCCTCCCATGCACTGAATGCTGCTGATGACCCAGACCAGAAGGAACTGTGGGAGGGTGGGGGCAGGGAGCCCCAGGGACTCAGCAGCCCAGTGACATCTCTGCCTCCTGTCCTAGAGCACTGGCCCTGGTTCCCTTCAGCATGAAGCCCCTGCTGCGGCGCGCGTCGGCCTACGAGGCCCTGGAGAAGTACCCCCTGGCCTACGTGGACTACATGACCGTGCTGCAGATTGATGACAGCGTGACATCAGCCTTAGAAGGCAGCAGCAGGTGAGCCTGAGTCACTGAGGCCATCTCTCCGGAATGTCCTGTCCTGTCCTCTCCAATGGGCTTGGAACCTTTGCTTTGGGCATCCTCTGGGGCAGACTATGTGGTTTAGGCTCAGAAAGTTATAATGAGCACATGCAGAAAGTGTGGAAGGACGATTTGCTGTCATGTTTTAGCAGATTTTTAAGGAGTCAGAATTACTGAGTTTGTGGGGGGGTTTTGGGTTTTTTGTTATTGTTCTTTTGCCTAGATGCTCAAATGCATTCACACAGTAATACTTAGTTCAGCTCTGACTAAGCCAGATTCAGTGGGAAATACTGAGATAAAAAAGAGATACAGACCCCACTTGCTTCAGAGAGCTTCCTAGAGTGGGGAAAGGAAGACACAGTGCAAGCCGCTGTGACCCCAGGCTGTGGGGCTGTCCGTTGTGGGTATGGTTCAGTGTACTGGGCTGTGATCCCTTCACAAGGCCCCTCAGGTGGAATTCTTTCTGGTCTCTTGAGCAGTTGTCTTTAATCTCATCAGTCACATGTAACTGATCACATTTCCCCTCTTTGCGTGGTATCTGTTCAGTGCATCATTTCTGGCTTGACTTACTTTCTCTGTGCTTCCTCTCAGTCTCTTATCATTCAACAAAATTTGCCACTTCTGTGCCAGACTTTGCACTCAGGCCCGGGCTGAGGAGGAGACAGACCTCTGCCCACCCTCGAAGAGCTCCAGTCTCCTGGAGAACAGCAGTCAGTCGCGGGCAAACTTCGGCAGTGTGATGAGGGCTGTGTGGGACGTACCTGACAGCCAGTGAGGGGTCCAGAGAGGGCTTTTCAGAGGAGGTGAGCCGAGACAGAAATGCATAGTTGTCTGGGCCAGGGGCCAGCAAGGGGCCCGGGCAGCACGTGCACCATGAGTGAGTCGAGGTGTTAGAGGAGTGGTGAGAAGCCCACTGCTCGTGGTGCGACAGGCGAAGCGCTTAGATCAGGACGGGTGACGAGGCCCAGTCACACACACTCTGGTGTCCAGGGGCTTGGACTTAATCCGAACACAGTGAGGCACCGTGAAAGGGTCTTCAGCTGGGGGGCAGCCTGAGCAGATATAAGAGAAAAGCTGGCTGGCTGCCTGCCGTGTTGACCGTGAAGGAGAAGAGAATAGGCAGGGGGTGGGCAGTAATCTGAAAGAGAACAGTGGAAAGGGACCAATTCGGGGGACATCTAGGCAGTATTTTGACAAGTTTTGGTGGTTGGGGGGTGGGGAGAAGAGAAGAACAGGTGTTGACATGCTGAGCTGGCAGCATGGGGCCGGAGACTAGAGATGCGAGGAGGCCGGCTGGATGTTTACAGGCATTTAGAGCAGAGGAGAAAAATACAGGTTAAACATAGAGATATGAAGGTCACCAGCCTAGAGGTGGCTTGAAGTACTGGGAGAAAAATGTAGTACTACCATGAGTTGGGGGAGCCAGGGAGTTTTGCAGAATCCTGACTTCTGAGGCGCACAGAGAGGAACAGCAAACCAGTGCTGCGGGAGGGAACTTAGAGCGTTTAGTGTCACAGAGGCAGGAGTATTTGCAGAAGGATGAGGACGTCATTCTATCAGGCGTTCCGGTCAGCTTAAGTACACTGAGGGTTTCAGAATGGAGTCACTGGTGATTCTGATGGAGTCAGTCCACTGGGGTCAGAAGCAGATGGCAGTGGATTAAAGGAATGTGGCTGTGAAGGGGCAGAGGGCTGTTCGGGAAGAAGGAGCCCGATGCTGGTAGCTGGAGGCGGTAGAGGGAAAGGATGTAGGTGTGGGAGAGGGTGGTGCTGACCGAGTGTGGCCCGAGAGCGGCAGGCAGCAGTGGATCCCGAGTGCCGGTGGACGGGTTGGCCTTGTCAACTCTCTGTAGCAATAGAGAAGGAGGAAGTGTGCCCAGGCAGGGAGGTCTGTGTTCAGGGTGTGAGGAAGTCCAAGGGAGGAGGGTTAAGGAGCATCGGATGGAGGAGGGTAGAGGTTTGAAGACCGATCAGGAAAACAGCTCTAGGGGCTGAGCCAGAGACCGTGAGTTTGTAGTGATAGCAGTCTGTGAGCTCTTCATTGTAGTAACACAGGAACGTGGTTGTAGAAGTTGCCATTGGCTTCATCTGCTCACTCAGTACATACCTCTGGGTCCTGCTGGGTGCCAGGTGCTGTGCCAAGCACTAGAGATCAGTTAACAAAACCAGCATGTTCCCTGAGCTTAGAAGAGGGGAGTGGGGAGTGGTGGGGCTTGTCCCAGGGTGGGGTGGGGAGGGGAAAAGACTTGAACGTGAGGATCGGGAGAGGCAGTGTGGCACATGGTAAGCGTGGAGTGGTGGGAGGGGACCAGGTCTCAGGCCTTGCCAGCCTAATGCAGTGGGAACCACTGAGAGGTTTTAGTTTGAGGATTTGCGTTTAAAAATCTCTGAGCATCAGTCAGATGTCAGGTGTTTGCATGGACTTGTGAATAGATAAGTTGTTGTTGTTCTGTCGCTAAGTCATGTCCAACTCTTTTGCAACCGTGTACTGTAGCCTGCCAGGCCCCTCTGTCCATGGGATTTCCCAGGCGAGGGTACTGGGGTGGGTTGCCATTTCCTTCACCAAGGATCTTTCTGACCCAGGGGTCAAACCTGTGGTCTCCTGCATTAGCAGGCAGATTCTTTACCACTGAGCCACCAGGGAAGCTCCAATAGATTAAGATAACACAAAATGTGGGAAGGAGGGTCAAGAGGGAGGGGACCTACATACACCTGTGGCTAATTCATGTTGATATATGACAAATCAAACCAATATTGTCAAGAAATCCAGTCAATTAAAAGTAAATATAATTTCTTAAAAAAGAAAGCATGGGGTCCATTCTTGGGGACGTGTGTGGTTCCTTGGGGATAAGGTTTAATTACCTTCACAAGCACCAGATCCCTCTCTTTGAAGTTAAAGTGTGGCCAGGCAAGGGCCAGGCAGGCAGGGAGGGTCACGGTGTCTGAGCTGAAAAGGCCTTTACGGGTGGCAGGCTCCTGTTCCTTTCCTGCTGCGAGTCAGAAGGGTACAAAGCGGCGGTTCAAACCAGGGAAGGTGATAACTGACTCTCGTACACCTCCTTTGGGCTTATGAGAGAAAGAGTACCTTCTTGGCCCAGCTGGAAACCTTCTGTCATCCTCCCTGCCTTTCCAGAATGACCAGAACTCTCATGGACTCCTTTGGTCCCGAGTGGCGCCTGAAGCTGCCCTCTATTCCCCTGGTGCCTGTTTCATCTCAGAAGAGGTGGGAGTGTCTGCCTCTGGAAAACCACAAAGAGACACCTAAAAGCAAATCCAAAGAAACCACAAGCGCGAAGAGCCGAGGTAAGCTGTGACTTCCTACCCAGAGAGAGTTGCAGTCTCCCCCAGAGCCACATTGTTTAGAGTAATCCTATGAAAACTAGCCTCGCTTAAGATGAGTTACTTTTAAAGTCCTATAAACAAAGTAAAAAAACCAAGAAGCCGTTAACCCCTTAGGGACGGTCTTCAGCGCTACAGTGGGCAATGGGAAAGCCAGCCCCACAGGTGTAAGGGTAAGGTGATGTAAGGCACAATGAACTCCCAGCCTGGCACCCAGTTATCTGGTGTTAGTTCCCTTCTCATTTCTTTGGCAGCATTTGGGATGTATCACTTAGGATGTTTTTGGTTGCAGAAACAGAAAACTCCATGTGGTAAAAATAATAAAAAGAACGTATTGGCTCATATAACAAAAAGGGCCTTCAGGCAAGGCTTGCTCCAGCAGCTCACTGCAGCATCAGACTCCCATTTCTCTGTCCTTCTCTCAACTCTTTTCTCTAGGATGTGGCAACTTTGTCTTCAGGCAGTCTTCCTTCCTGAGTCGTACAGTAGCGGTAGCAGTTCTGTGCCTCACATCTGCGTGCCGTGCCTCATGACCAAGAGGGAGAGAAAGAGTTGTTTTTCTGATAGCTCCCTAAGAAAGAGGGTTTCTTCCCCTAAAATCCCTGGCTCATTTTTTTCTTAATATAGTCTAGCCTATAACACAGGCCGTTCCCTTAACTAGTCCCTGTGACTAGGGCCTGAGACTTTGTGATGAGCTCAGCCTGACACCATCTGTTCCATCTCTGTAGCCAGCAGAATGCACAGACTTACTAGTCTCAGGAAGGGAATAAACAAGGGAGGGGAGATCAAGGCTGAGTAGCCCCAAACAGGAGACCTCAGCTTTATGAAACAGAGAGGACCTTCCCTGCACAGGGGTGACAGGAAACTTACAAAGCTCCAGGGGAGTTCTCCCAGCCCAGCAGGCTCGGTATTGAGGATGGGAGGCTCAGGGCAGGGCTGCAGCCTGGCCTTGGGTGTACAGGAGGACAGGGATTCTCCCTTTCCCAACAGGAAACCTATCTGGCCATGGGCAGCATTCACTCCCTAGAATGAGAACATGAGCCACTAATGAATTTGATGGCTTCAGTGCACCTCCTGTTTATTTCACTGATTTGAAATCACAGCCATGCGTGGCCTGGAGAGGCCCTCTCAGAAAGGCCCCAGCCCAGTGAGAGACTGAGACACATAGACAGTGCAGTTTACAACACAGCGGGGAGATCGGGTGCTGTCGCGTCTCTAATGTTTGAAGAATTCAAATTGGGAACTGATGTCAGGGTGCTGGGGGACGTTGGGGAAAGTCTTATCGAGGTGACAGGTTGAGCTGGACCTTAAAAACCAAGTTCTTCAGGCGAGAAGGGAAGGGAGTTTTCAGATGAGACGGTGGAAGGAGTTAGAGAAGGAGCTAGTGGGGGTATCGCACTGCAGTGCAGGGTGCCTTGCAGAGTCGAGGTGAAGCTGAGAAGGGGATGCTGTGTACATTGCAGCCCACTGGCTCTGCTTCTAGAAAGCCTCGTGCATGTGCCCACAAACAGATGCGTACAAGGTGTTCAGAGCAAAAAGTTGGTAAGAACAAAAAGCAAAATAACCCAAGTCCCCATAAACAGAACAGGTGAAAGAGTTGCATTGCAGCAGTAAGAGTGAGAGTGAAGCAGCTATGGGTGTGAAAATCCCAGGAATGTAATTTTGAGGGGAAAAGAATACCAGGTCATAGTAGAATATGTAGAATTATGCACTCCTTTATTTGAAGTTCTCAAAGTAAACAGTAAATAGTTTCTAGATACTGTCATATATAAAGTAACCCAAAAAGGTGGGGCATGGTCTCGTATGGCAAAAACCAACACAACGTTGTAAAACAATTATCCTCCAATTAAAAGTCTTTAAAAGAACAGGGGGGGGGGGGCACAGAATTGAGGAAAATGGTTTCCTCCAGGGGTGGATTAACTGGCGGGGAGAGGTTCATAGGACTTCAAAGGTCTTAGTAAACATTCTGTTACTTAAGGTGAGGGATGAGTTCAAGGGTGTTAGTTTTATTCCTAAAACCTTACCCTTGTAAATATTCAGTATTTTATGAAGAAAGTTTTAAAAATTGACAAAGTAGATGATACGGGAGCTGAGGCTGGAATAATTCATCAGGGCCGTGCAGTGAAGTGAAGCCCCAGGGCCCCATGGAGCAATTTGGATCTCCCCTTGTTCTCATCATGTCTCCTGGAGGCTGGGACAGAGCTCAGGTGTCGGGTTGGGGAGAACACCGCCAGACTCAGACCAGAACAGCTGAGGATCAGGGGCTCCTCTGCCCTTTTCTGGAAGCCCAAGAGCTCCACTCTTGTCTTTTGTTTAACCAGATGCGTGTTTACTTAAATACTTCCTCACTTACTTTCCTACTTTAAGTTTATATAGTGCTCTGGACTTTGTCCTGTTTTCTCTCCATTTCATCCTGACAGTAGCCCAGGGTGGAATAGGTATTGGCCCACACGTGTCGGTGAGCAAATTGAGGTCCAGAAGCATTAGGTCCCACAAGGCTTCCAGCTCCTGAGTGGCAGTGCTGAAGCCACAGCCTGAGTTACTTTCTACTGCATATATATCATTGTGTGTGTAGAAGTATAGCTACATCAGGAGCCCCCAACCTCTTCTGAATGAAAAACTGTGTTTTTCCCAGAAGCCATTGCTCGGGGGAACTCCTGACTCAGGAAGGGTGCTTTGCACAGTGCAGGAGACCTTGGGGGTCAGAGCGCTGTAGACGGCTTAGAAGAGGCGCTGCCCAAGAGAGCTCCTCAGGCTGAGCTGGGCACCCGCTCCATGGTTTTTTCCTCTTCTGAATTTGTATCTAGTGCCTTCTGCTGGGGATGTGGAGAGAGCCAGAGCTCTGAAGGAGGAAGGCAATGAGCTTGTAAAGAAGGGGAACCATAAGCAAGCGATTGAGAAGTACAGTGAGAGCCTCTGGTTTAGTAACTTGGAATCCGCCACGTACAGCAACAGGTACCTTTCACACGGCTGGCCTGGGGGATTTCAGGACACCGGACATTCTCCCGCAGTCTTCTCTCGGACTGTGATGGGCTCTGCATCCTGGCATTTAGTCAGTACAGGCAGACCTCAGAGCTGTCTCAGGGTCGGCTCCAGACCACTGCAGTAAAGTGAATATCGGGAGAAAGGGAGTCACAAGTTTTGGGGTTTCCGTGTGCATAGAAGAGTTGTGTTTACACTCTACTGTAGTCTGTTAAATGTGCAATAGCATCATGTCTAAAAAAACAACATACATGCCTTAATTTTAAAAAACTTAATGGCTACAAATTGCCAACCACCAGTCGTCATCGTAACATCAAAAATCACTGATCACAGATCACTGTGACTAGTATACTAATAATGAAATAGTTTGAAATGTGAGAATGACATAAATGTGAAACAGGTACAAAGTGAGCAAATGCTGCTGGAAAAATGGCACCCATAGATAGACTTGCTCAATGTAGGGTTGCCACAAATCTGCAGTTTTGGTGTCTTCAAAGTATCTGTGAAGCACAGTGAAATGAGGTATGCATCTATGTTACATCTCAACGCGTGTTCACATTCCCTTTGGTCACCATGAGATGGGTATTGCCAGTGGCATTCACTCTTTTAAATGGGTAGAAACTGGGGTTTTCCACAGGGAGCCCAGGCTTTGTTTCAGCCCATTCCAGAATTTTCATTCACCAGGTAAGCATAGGATGTAAGTAAAAGCTCTGGGCTTGCTGTGCAAACACGACCCCAACACAAGTCTCAAAGCCTCTGTGCCTTCCGGGACTCTCATCCCATGGCTTCTCTGAGACTCTCTGGTTATAAATTCTGCCAGTCTGTCTGTGAGCATCAGGGTAGAACCCAGGGAATCACCTGACCTGAGCAAGGGAGAGGGTCTAGTTGAGTCTGAGATGCTGGGCTTGTGGGGCTGTCGAAAGGCCTTCATCCTGAGCTGTCGCCAGTGGCCAGTGATCCTTCCCACCAGCAGTGAGGGCCTTGGAGCCGGGGCAGCATCCCTTCGTCGTGTGTGAGTGCCTGCTCTGCTGCAGCCCAAAAAGGTTTTGTAGTAGGTGCTCTTCGTGTCTTAATGTCGAGTAAACCGAGGCTCAGATGGAAGGGCTTTGCTTCAGCTCACCCAGCCAGTAAATGGTGGAGATAGAATTTGAACCTGGCTCCAGTGAGATCTGTTCATTTTAGTGTCAGAGGCTTAAAACATTCAGCAGGGGACCAGATCTGCTCTAAACATTTCCCGTAAAACATTAATAAATCTTGTGAGTTTGTTTTCCCTTCCCAGCCAACATACTCACATTACTCTTAAGTTCAGAGATCTTGAATCTCCTATAGGCTCACTGCTCCTTATCCAGAACTCTTGGGATAAAATGTGTTTCAGATTTTAAAAAGGGATGATAGTGCATATAATGAGTTGTCTAACACTCCAGCAGTGTCTGGGCAGCTTGCTGAAGTTAATCACTAGCATTTCTGCAGTGAAACGTGGAAGTTCCACGATCACACAGAATAGTATCGAGAAAGACGAAGCAGCCCCATGTCAGTTGAGGTCATTTTTTTTTTTGCCAAATGATTTAAAAAGGGAACCTTTAGATTCACAGCATGGATTTTGGCACAGTGAAGCACAGTGAAATGAGGTATGTCTCTGTGTTACATCTCAGAACGTGTGTTCACAGTTGGACCTGTGGTTTTATTGGCTGATTGGACCCAAGGGTGCCTCAGTAAGCCAGGCGCACTTGGGATCAAGAACTGCAGCCTATTCATCCACGTTTGTGCAGGAGCATCTTCTAACTCCTCTTTCTGTGGGCTCTGTCTTTGCTTACCTCGTGTTGCTAGAGATCTCTGTTAACCCATTTTCCTGGATTTTTACCACATTCAGGACAGTGTTGTGTTTAAATACTGATTTTCATGCAAATGTGTCCATGCCATGCCATTTTAACTACTGTTGCTTTGTAATATATCTTGTAGGCTGATGTCTTCATTAGTCTTTGTAACCAGAGCATCGCTACTGTTTTGCCAGCTTTGATCTTCTAGCTCAGCCTTGGGCTCACTGATAAATGTCAATCCATTGAGTTTTAGGTTGTAATTACATTGATTTTATAAATTTAATTTATAAGACTGAAAACCTGTTACAGAACTGAATTTTCTGTCCAGATGGTTGATGATACCACACTCCAGATGCCATTGTAATGCGCCACTTGGTGCATAGGCATCTCTGTGGTGCATCAGCTTAGGCTTCGGTTCTCTCTGTGCATTGGCGTCTGAGTGGGTGTCACCATCAGGTACTTGGCACCTACAGTTTGCCAGGTCCTGAATGGACCTCCAGAAGCATCTCATTGAGAACTCACAGCAATTCTTCAGGTTAGGTCAAAGTTTGGCTTCCTTTTCACTCACAGCAATTCTTCAGGTTAGATCAAAGTTTGGCTTCCTTTTCACTCATTCATCTTATCTCTCAGACTCCTACTTTGTAATGAAAAGCCTTCTCATTGGATACAGAATATTCAGTTTACCAGAAGCTACAGGTGATTATTTTATAGGCCAAAGTTATGCATTTTTAACACCTTAAATATGGTCTCTGGCATTCATATGGAATCATTTTCATTATAAGTTACATTCAGAAGTCACCAAATAGTACCTAATGCTTACAGTGTGCTGCTGCTACTTCCCAGAAACTTGGCTTATTCTTTAAATTGCTAGAGTCCATTGGGAGAACACATCAGTTTCCTTAGAATTCTTGTGTGTTCAAATTAAGATCAGTGCCTACTATTATAAAACTTAGTGGCCTACAACAGCCATTTTGTTTTGTTCATGATTTGTGACCCAGGAGTTCAGGAAGGGCAGTTCTTCAACTCAGGGTCTCATTCNTCAAATTAAGATCAGTGCCTACTATTATAAAACTTAGTGGCCTACAACAGCCATTTTGTTTTGTTCATGATTTGTGACCCAGGAGTTCAGGAAGGGCAGTTCTTCAACTCAGGGTCTCATTCAGGGTCAACAAGAAGGGTGCTGGGACTGGAGTCATTTAAAGGCTTCTCCTGGGCTTCCCTGGTGGCTCAGACAGTGAAGCATCTGCCTGCAGTGCCGGAAACGTGGGTTCCATCCCTGGCTTGAGAAGATCCCCTGGAGGATGGCATGGCAACCCATTCCAGTATTCTTGCCTGGAGAATTCCCATGGCAGAGGAGACTGGTGAGCTGCAGTCCATGGGGTCGCAAAGAGTCGGACACGACTGAGAGCTAAGCACAGCACAGAGGTTTCTCCTACATATCCGGCACCAGGCTTGGGGCGACTGACGTGGCTGGGAATGGAACTGACAGAGCAAGCTGGAGCCTTTTTCTCCCCTCCTGGCAGTCTGTTCACTTGTGCCAGCTTGCACTTCCTCACAGCATGGTGGCCTCTGGGTAGCTGGCTTCTCACAGGAGCAGATAAAGGCTCCAAGAGCAAGTGTTCCCAGAGCTCAGGCAGGCGCTCCAAGACCTCTGAGGCCCAGTGATGGGACTCGCACTGTCCTTTCTTCTGTGGTCCACTGGTCAGAGCAGTCACAGAACCTGCCTAAAGTCAAGAAGAAAGTGTTGATACATAGGACCTCTTCTGTGGAAAGAATGCCACAGAATTTGTGCTGCTTTAATTCCGTTTTTATTTATTTGGCTACACCAGGTCCTAGTTGTGGCATGTCAGATCTAGTTCCCTGATCAAGGACCGAACCCTGGTCCCCTGCATTGGAAATGTCGCATCCTAGCCACTGGATCACCAGGGAAATCCCTGTGTCTGCTTTAAAATTGATACAAGGAGAAGCTTTTCCTAAGTTAATTTATAACTTCCGTGCAATCTGAACGAAAACACTAGCAATTTTGTTTACATTCTTCCATGATGATAATTCCATGAGGAATAATGGAATAATGGTAACAATTCCATGGTAATAATCCCATGAGGAAAAAATTACATAAGAGAATTTAGTATATGATAAATTGTGGGGAAAAGGAGGATTTATCCAATAAATGGTGTTGGATTGGCTGGAAAGAATTAAAAAGAAACTTGAACCTCCATCGTCACTCCTTATTTTAAAATAAAATCTAAATGGATCCGTTTCAAATGGAAGAAGTAAAACCATTAAGTTCTAAAACAACATGTGGGTTAATTTTTTTCCAGTGGGGAAGGTGTTATATGGGGTGATGGTGGAGGGCGACTCACAGAAGTCATTAAATAAGTTGGAGAAGTTCTATTTCATAAGATTTAAAAATCTTCTTGAAAGATGCTCAGCTGGGGGCTTCCCTGGTGGTCCAGTGGGTAGGACTCCTTGCTCCCAGTGCAGGGAACCTAGGTTCANGAAGTCATTAAATAAGTTGGAGAAGTTCTATTTCATAAGATTTAAAAATCTTCTCGAAAGATGCTCAGCTGGGGGCTTCCCTGGTGGTCCAGTGGGTAGGACTCCATGCTCCCAGTGCAGGGAACCTAGGTTCAATTCCTGATTTAGGGAACTGGATTCCGTGTGCCACAGCTGGGAGCCAGCACAGCCAAAATAAATAAAAAATAAATTTAAAAAGTATTTAGCTTAACTGTATTTAAAGCAACTACATTAAAACACTGTTTTCTTCCATATTGGCAGAACTTAAAGGCTGAACCCCAGGGTTGGTACAGCTGCAGGAAAATGGGTTCTATTAGTAACTGTTCTTAAGTACAGTTGACCCTTGAAAAAGTCAGCTGTCAGGAGCATTGACCCTCCTCTCAGTCAAAAAATCTCTATATAATTTACAGTCAGCCTCTCATACCTGCAATTCTGCCATTTTCACAAAGTCAACCAAATGCAGATGATGTAATACTGCAGTATTTGTTACTGAAAAAAAATTCCGCACATAAGTAGACCTGCACAGTTCAAACTTGTGTTGCTGAGGTCAGCTGCTTTATTTGGGAAGCATTTTGGTAATAGTCAAAATTTCAAATGCACGTACCTTTTGATGGAGCAGTCAGCAGTCCCTCCTAAGACTGATGTACAAGGATGTTCATAGCAGCATCATTTATTATTAACTGGAAATAGTAAAATATGTCTCCTGATAAGGAGTTAATAAATTAGGATACAGACAAGTAAATATTCCACAGCCACTGAAAACAGTGTCTGTCTCATTTTTAGTCACTGGGGAAGAGGACTAAAATTGAATAAGAAAGATACAAGTATGTACTTCTCCCCCACTGATGCAGAATGTAAGAATGATACAAAATATAAGTTGGAAGAATTAGATATCAAACACCCATATACTCCCAATTAAATTTATAAGCAGTTATAGAAACAAGTATAACTTCAGTTAAAAAGTGTTGGTAACACTGTTACACAACTATCACAACGGTTTGGTTAGTCACTGTGGCCATCTATTGATCCATCTTTACATTTCACCCCTAACATGTCAGTGTGCATATAATTAATTAGAGCCTAGTATTTATGTGGCTTTCCTGGTGGCTCAGATGGTAAAGAATGTGCCTGCAGTGCAGAAGACCCAGGTTCAGTCCTTGGGTTGGGAAGGTCCTCTAGAGAAGAGAATGGCAACCCACTCTAGTGTTCTTGCCTGGAAAATTCCATGGACAGAGGAGCCTGGCAGGTTATAGTCCGTGAGGTCGCAAAGAGTTGGACATGGTTGAGCAACTAACACTTTCATTTATGTGTTTTTTTCTTAGGGTAGATAATTTTTTGTCAAGGGGAAGGTTTCCAGTCCTTGCTTGAAAGAGTTAAGTGTGGGATGATAGCTCTGAACACTGTCGGGATCTCAAGTTGTTCAAACCCAGATCAAGTCCCGGGTCTGCGCACCGGTAGTGGAGGAAGCTTGGGGAGTCGCTTCACCCCTTTGAGCCCCTCTGTGTAAAAGCGGGCTGGGTGGCTGTGAGAACTGAGGGAGGTATGACGACCCAGCACAAAGTGTTCGGGGCACTCCTCAGAGTTAGTGGCCCTGAGGGAACAGCTGACAGCCCGGTCTTTCCCCGCAGGGCGCTCTGCCATCTGGAGCTGAAGCAGTACCAGGAGGCGGTGAAGGACTGCACAGAAGCCCTCAGGCTGGACGGAAAGAACGTGAAGGCGTTCTACCGCCGGGCTCAAGCCTACAAGGCTCTCAAGGTAAAGAGATCCTGTCCAGAGGCACCAAAGAGCCACAACCAATCATGCCCACGGTGGCACTGCCAGAGCATGGTCCAGGTGAGGGGGGTCCTGTCACGCCCCTCCTCATCCAAGGGCCCCACATGCTCCTGACAGGCCTCCAGCCTGGGGTGCAGAAAGCCAGCTCGGCAGTGGTCCTCAGCCACACCTGGTCCCCCAGGGCCCAGTCTTCGTCCCTGCAGCCTCTCATCTCCTCTCAAGACAGCAGGTCCCACAGCCTCTGTCCTCTCGGTACTGCAGATCCTCACAGCCTCTCTGTCCTCTTAGGACTATAGGCCCCATAGCCTCTCTCCTCTCAGGACTACAGGTCCCCACAGCCTCTTTGTCCTCTCAGGACTGCAGGTCCCCACAGCCTCTTTGTCCTCTCGGGACTACAGGTCCCCACAGCCTCTCTGTCCTTTCGGGACTAAAGGTCCCCACAGCCTCTCTCTTCTCTCAAGACTAAAGGTCCCCACAGCCTCTCTGTCCTCTCGGGACCTCAGGTGCTCACAGCCTCTCTCCCCTCAGGACTTCAGATCCAGCTTTGCAGACATCGACAGCCTCCTGCAGATAGAGCCTAGGAACGGCCCTGCGCGGAAGTTGCGGCAGGAGGTTAACCGGAGCTTAAACTAAAATCCCAGAAGGGCAGCAGGACACCTGTCTGCCTGAGCATCTTCTGTGCCTGCTCCTGGGACCTGGCAGGCCCCAGAGTGGGCTCCGAAGGCCCCTCCTTTCCCCCTCAGAGACGTGATGGCCTCCCACCCTTCAGGGGGCTCCACCTCCTCAGAGCCGTGATGGCCTCCCACCCCTCAGGAGGCTCCACCTGTTCACATTAAGCTCAGTGTAGTCAGAAAGCAGACGTTTTGTTGGAAAAGCCTCCCCCTGTTCTGCACTCCCGTGCTGTGGACAGCGAGTGGGTCACAGCGACGGGGGCTCATCAGCAGCGTGCTCAGCCTGGTCTCTGCCCAGATGCTCCTGACCCAGTGCTGCCCTTCTGGTCACCAGGTCCTCTCACCCTGTCCAGCTGGGCCCTCAGAAAGCTGCCAGTCCCATGGGACACAGGCCGGCGTGGGAAGGAGGCCTGGGAACCCCTGCCCTGCCTACACCCATGGCAGCCAGCTGAGCTGGTTCTCCAGGGCTGCCGACCCCTTCCCTGCCCTTGGCACGGCACTCTGTGTTCCGAGCCCCGGTGCCTTTTGGCTGAGCCTCCTGCCAGGAATGCGGAACCTGTCCCCTTGCCCAGTGTTTGTCTGTGGCTCTGCGCTGCTGTCGCCCACATAGAGATACCTAAGTTCTTTCAAGAGCCCAGAGATGTGGCTGCTGCTCCTGGAGGTGGGATGGGGAGAAACCTCCGTAAAGTCCGTGTCCTTCCCTTCCCGGCAGGGACTTGCCTTTTGACTCCCACAGTGGCCCCACTAGGCTTCTTAGTTCTTTGTAATACGCTGAAGTTAATTTGAGCTGAATAGACGGACTCTTGTTGAACTGCGAGTTTAAGCTACTTCATTAACACCATCTACATGAATGTCTGTTGTACTTTGATTTATGGTTCAGCTTTGGTTCACTTTGGAACTTTGCAATAATAAAAAACTGGTTATGGAGCCTTCATCCTTTTATTGATCAAATTTACTGGGATGTGTCTGCATGGGCCAGGCCATACTCATAGTGCTGGAGAAACCGCGGTGAATGAACGGACAGGATCCCTGCGCTCAGAAAGCCGACAGTCCCATCGGACACACGGTGAGTGAAACCGCAGCGGCTTTAGTGTTACAAGCAGTCACATTTCCCCCTCCAACTAGGGAGATTTGACCCTGTGCAGAAAAGGGGGTTGAGTTTGAATTGAGTTCTAACATTGGGGTGGGGAGGGTCAGTGGGTGAAGAAGGGAGGGAAGAGCCCCCCCGGGCAGGCGAAGGGCTGGTAAAGGCCTCGGCTTGGAGGATCAGCCAGCAGTGTTGCTCAGCCTCACGAAACGTGGTGTGGGTGAGGCTGGGAGTGCCTGAGGATCACCCTGAACAAAGAGCTCCCCTCCACTACCCGTGTTCCTGGGCTTGTCTTACTGTCTTCACTTAAATCATTTTCACCTTAGTGGAGACTCTAAAGCCGAGCAGACAGGGTCTATTGCCTGCTCCCCCATCATGCTCAGTGTGGGCAATACTCAGCTCTTAGGGTTCCATCCTCTCCGAGGGCAGAGTCCCTGAGCAACCAGACTTCCCGGCTGAAGCGGATTTGAATCACGGCAACTCCATGGGCCTGGCCCAGGGACCATTTCGAATCGGGCAGCTGCACCCTCCTTCTCTCCCTGCCTTTTAAGCGGGCCTGACTCTTCCTCTAATTTTAGGCAGGCTCAGTGGTAACACGTAGTCACAAATGACTTTCCCTTCTCGAGGTCCTCATAGAAGGCAAGTGTCTTGATTTACCCACGGAAATGTTAGAGCAAAACCGGAGCAGCATAAATCAACCTGGGAAGGCATCCTGAGGTCTTTGTACAGGAGTGGAGTTGCCACACGACCCCTTAGCCAGTCCAGAGCAAGCAGTGGCTGGTGCTTCCAGAGTGTTCCGCCCTGCAGGCTGCTCAGCCAGGTGTCCAGAACCCCCACGCACGTCTCACGTGTGGCGCTCCAGTGCCCTGTGATAAACTAGCATCCCGAAGCACCGTCGGCGGGTGGCCCGGCTCAGTCCCTGGCAGCTCTGCTGTCAGGCGCACAGTTGACAGGCCATTACCACATTACAGCCAAACCCCCCCCACCCCCAACCAAGGCTACCCTCTGCCCTGCCCACCTCCCTCTGACACAAG
>SJYW01053364.1:285323-297476 GCA_006410735.1 Raphicerus campestris | reverse complement strand
TGCCGGAACCATGGGTTCCATCCCTGGCTTGAGAAGATCCCCTGGAGGATGGCATGGCAACCCATTCCAGTATTCTTGCCTGGAGAATTCCCATGGCAGAGGAGACTGGTGAGCTGCAGTCCATGGGGTCGCAAAGAGTCGGACACGACTGAGAGCTAAGCACAGCACAGAGGTTTCTCCTACATATCCGGCACCAGGCTTGGGGCGACTGACGTGGCTGGGAATGGAACTGACAGAGCAAGCTGGAGCCTTTTTCTCCCCTCCTGGCAGTCTGTTCACTTGTGCCAGCTTGCACTTCCTCACAGCATGGTGGCCTCTGGGTAGCTGGCTTCTCACAGGAGCAGATAAAGGCTCCAAGAGCAAGTGTTCCCAGAGCTCAGGCAGGCGCTCCAAGACCTCTGAGGCCCAGTCATGGGACTCGCACTGTCCTTTCTTCTGTGGTCCACTGGTCAGAGCAGTCACAGAACCTGCCTAAAGTCAAGAAGAAAGTGTTGATACATAGGACCTCTTCTGTGGAAAGAATGCCACAGAATTTGTGCTGCTTTAATTCCGTTTTTATTTATTTGGCTACACCAGGTCCTAGTTGTGGCATGTCAGATCTAGTTCCCTGATCAAGGACCGAACCCTGGTCCCCTGCATTGGAAATGTCGCATCCTAGCCACTGGATCACCAGGGAAATCCCTGTGTCTGCTTTAAAATTGATACAAGGAGAAGCTTTTCCTAAGTTAATTTATAACTTCCGTGCAATCTGAACGAAAACACTAGCAATTTTGTTTACATTCTTCCATGATGATAATTCCATGAGGAATAATGGAATAATGGTAACAATTCCATGGTAATAATCCCATGAGGAAAAAATTACATAAGAGAATTTAGTATATGATAAATTGTGGGGAAAAGGAGGATTTATCCAATAAATGGTGTTGGATTGGCTGGAAAGAATTAAAAAGAAACTTGAACCTCCATCGTCACTCCTTATTTTAAAATAAAATCTAAATGGATCCGTTTCAAATGGAAGAAGTAAAACCATTAAGTTCTAAAACAACATGTGGGTTAATTTTTTTCCAGTGGGGAAGGTGTTATATGGGGTGATGGTGGAGGGCGACTCACAGAAGTCATTAAATAAGTTGGAGAAGTTCTATTTCATAAGATTTAAAAATCTTCTTGAAAGATGCTCAGCTGGGGGCTTCCCTGGTGGTCCAGTGGGTAGGACTCCTTGCTCCCAGTGCAGGGAACCTAGGTTCAATTCCTGATTTAGGGAACTAGATTCCGTGTGCCACAGCTGGGAGCCAGCACAGCCAAAATAAATAAAAAATAAATTTAAAAAGTATTTAGCTTAACTGTATTTAAAGCAACTACATTAAAATACTGTTTTCTTCCATATTGGCAGAACTTAAAGGCTGAACCCCAGGGTTGGTACAGCTGCAGGAAAATGGGTTCTATTAGTAACTGTTCTTAAGTACAGTTGACCCTTGAAAAAGTCAGCTGTCAGGAGCATTGACCCTCCTCTCAGTCAAAATATCTCTATATAATTTACAGTCAGCCTCTCATACCTGCAATTCTGCCATTTTCACAAAGTCAACCAAATGCAGATGATGTAATACTGCAGTATTTGTTACTGAAAAAAAATTCCGCACATAAGTAGACCTGCACAGTTCAAACTTGTGTTGCTGAGGTCAGCTGCTTTATTTGGGAAGCATTTTGGTAATAGTCAAAATTTCAAATGCACGTACCTTTTGATGGAGCAGTCAGCAGTCCCTCCTAAGACTGATGTACAAGGATGTTCATAGCAGCATCATTTATTATTAACTGGAAATAGTAAAATATGTCTCCTGATAAGGAGTTAATAAATTAGGATACAGACAAGTAAATATTCCACAGCCACTGAAAACAGTGTCTGTCTCATTTTTAGTCACTGGGGAAGAGGACTAAAATTGAATAAGAAAGATACAAGTATGTACTTCTCCCCCACTGATGCAGAATGTAAGAATGATACAAAATATAAGTTGGAAGAATTAGATATCAAACACCCATATACTCCCAATTAAATTTATAAGCAGTTATAGAAACAAGTATAACTTCAGTTAAAAAGTGTTGGTAACACTGTTACACAACTATCACAACGGTTTGGTTAGTCACTGTGGCCATCTATTGATCCATCTTTACATTTCACCCCTAACATGTCAGTGTGCATATAATTAATTAGAGCCTAGTATTTATGTGGCTTTCCTGGTGGCTCAGATGGTAAAGAATGTGCCTGCAGTGCAGAAGACCCAGGTTCAGTCCTTGGGTTGGGAAGGTCCTCTAGAGAAGAGAATGGCAACCCACTCTAGTGTTCTTGCCTGGAAAATTCCATGGACAGAGGAGCCTGGCAGGTTATAGTCCGTGAGGTCGCAAAGAGTTGGACATGGTTGAGCAACTAACACTTTCATTTATGTGTTTTTTTCTTAGGGTAGATAATTTTTTGTCAAGGGGAAGGTTTCCAGTCCTTGCTTGAAAGAGTTAAGTGTGGGATGATAGCTCTGAACACTGTCGGGATCTCAAGTTGTTCAAACCCAAATCAAGTCCCGGGTCTGTGCACCAGTAGTGGAGGAAGCTTGGGGAGTCGCTTCACCCCTTTGAGCCACTCTGTGTAAAAGCGGGCTGGGTGGCTGTGAGAACTGAGGGAGGTATGACGACCCAGCACAAAGTGTTCGGGGCGCTCCTCAGAGTTAGTGGCCCTGAGGGAACAGCTGACAGCCCGGTCTTTCCCCGCAGGGCGCTCTGCCATCTGGAGCTGAAGCAGTACCAGGAGGCGGTGAAGGACTGCACAGAAGCCCTCAGGCTGGACGGAAAGAACGTGAAGGCGTTCTACCGCCGGGCTCAAGCCTACAAGGCTCTCAAGGTAAAGAGATCCTGTCCAGAGGCACCAAAGAGCCACAACCAATCATGCCCACGGTGGCACTGCCAGAGCATGGTCCAGGTGAGGGGGGTCCTGTCATGCCCCTCCTCATCCAAGGGCCCCACATGCTCCTGACAGGCCTCCAGCCTGGGGTGCAGAAAGCCAGCTCGGCAGTGGTCCTCAGCCACACCTGGTCCCCCAGGGCCCAGTCTTCGTCCCTGCAGCCTCTCATCTCCTCTCAAGACAGCAGGTCCCACAGCCTCTGTCCTCTCGGTACTGCAGATCCTCACAGCCTCTCTGTCCTCTTAGGACTATAGGCCCCATAGCCTCTCTCCTCTCAGGACTACAGGTCCCCACAGCCTCTTTGTCCTCTCAGGACTGCAGGTCCCCACAGCCTCTCTCTCCTCTCGGGACTACAGGTCCCCACAGCCTCTCTGTCCTTTCGGGACTAAAGGTCCCCACAGCCTCTCTCTTCTCTCAAGACTAAAGGTCCCCACAGCCTCTCTGTCCTCTCAGGACCTCAGGTGCTCACAGCCTCTCTCCCCTCAGGACTTCAGATCCAGCTTTGCAGACATCGACAGCCTCCTGCAGATAGAGCCTAGGAACGGCCCTGCGCGGAAGTTGCGGCAGGAGGTTAACCGGAGCTTAAACTAAAATCCCAGAAGGGCAGCAGGACACCTGTCTGCCTGAGCATCTTCTGTGCCTGCTCCTGGGACCTGGCAGGCCCCAGAGTGGGCTCCGAAGGCCCCTCCTTTCCCCCTCAGAGACGTGATGGCCTCCCACCCTTCAGGGGGCTCCACCTCCTCAGAGCCGTGATGGCCTCCCACCCCTCAGGAGGCTCCACCTGTTCACATTAAGCTCAGTGTAGTCAGAAAGCAGACGTTTTGTTGGAAAAGCCTCCCCCTGTTCTGCACTCCCGTGCTGTGGACAGCGAGTGGGTCACAGCGACGGGTGCTCATCAGCAGCGTGCTCAGCCTGGTCTCTGCCCAGATGCTCCTGACCCAGTGCTGCCCTTCTGGTCACCAGGTCCTCTCACCCTGTCCAGCTGGGCGCTCAGAAAGCTGCCAGTCCCATGGGACACAGGCCGGCGTGGGAAGGAGGCCTGGGAACCCCTGCCCTGCCTACACCCATGGCAGCCAGCTGAGCTGGTTCTCCAGGGCTGCCGACCCCTTCCCTGCCCTTGGCACGGCACTCTGTGTTCCGAGCCCCGGTGCCTTTTGGCTGAGCCTCCTGCCAGGAATGCGGAACCTGTCCCCTTGCCCAGTGTTTGTCTGTGGCTCTGCGCTGCTGTCGCCCACATAGAGATACCTAAGTTCTTTCAAGAGCCCAGAGATGTGGCTGCTGCTCCTGGAGGTGGGATGGGGAGAAACCTCCGTAAAGTCCGTGTCCTTCCCTTCCCGGCAGGGACTTGCCTTTTGACTCCCACAGTGGCCCCACTAGGCTTCTTAGTTCTTTGTAATACGCTGAAGTTAATTTGAGCTGAATAGACGGACTCTTGTTGAACTGCGAGTTTAAGCTACTTCATTAACACCATCTACATGAATGTCTGTTGTACTTTGATTTATGGTTCAGCTTTGGTTCACTTTGGAACTTTGCGATAATAAAAAACTGGTTATGGAGCCTTCATCCTTTTATTGATCAAATTTACTGGGATGTGTCTGCATGGGCCAGGCCATACTCAAAGTGCTGGAGAAACCGCGGTGAATGAACGGACAGGATCCCTGCGCTCAGAAAGCCGACAGTCCCATCGGACACACGGTGAGTGAAACCGCAGCGGCTTTAGTGTTACAAGCAGTCACATTTTCCCCTCCAACTAGGGAGATTTGACCCTGTGCAGAAAAGGGGGTCCCTGAGGAAGTCGAGTTTGAATTGAGTTCTAACATTGGGGTGGGGAGGGTCAGTGGGTGAAGAAGGGAGGGAAGAGCCCCCCCGGGCAGGCGAAGGGCTGGTAAAGGCCTCGGCTTGGAGGATCAGCCAGCAGTGTTGCTCAGCCTCACGAAACGTGGTGTGGGTGAGGCTGGGAGTGCCTGAGGATCACCCTGAACAAAGAGCTCCCCTCCACTACCCGTGTTCCTGGGCTTGTCTTACTGTCTTCACTTAAATCATTTTCACCTTAGTGGAGACTCTAAAGCCGAGCAGACAGGGTCTATTGCCTGCTCCCCCATCATGCTCAGTGTGGGCAATACTCAGCTCTTAGGGTTCCATCCTCTCCGAGGGCAGAGTCCCTGAGCAACCAGACTTCCCGGCTGAAGCGGATTTGAATCACGGCAACTCCATGGGCCTGGCCCAGGGACCATTTCGAATCGGGCAGCTGCACCCTCCTTCTCTCCCTGCCTTTTAAGCGGGCCTGACTCTTCCTCTAATTTTAGGCAGGCTCAGTGGTAACACGTAGTCACAAATGACTTTCCCTTCTCGAGGTCCTCATAGAAGGCAAGTGTCTTGATTTACCCACGGAAATGTTAGAGCAAAACCGGAGCAGCATAAATCAACCTGGGAAGGCATCCTGAGGTCTTTGTACAGGAGTGGAGTTGCCACACGACCCCTTAGCCAGTCCAGAGCAAAGCAGTGGCTGGTGCTTCCAGAGTGTTCCGCCCTGCAGGCTGCTCAGCCAGGTGTCCAGAACCCCCACGCACGTCTCACGTGTGGCGCTCCAGTGCCCTGTGATAAACTAGCATCCCGAAGCACCGTCGGTGGGTGGCCCGGCTCAGTCCCTGGCAGCTCTGCTGTCAGGCGCACAGTTGACAGGCCATTACCACATTACAGCCAAACCCCCCCCACCCCCAACCAAGGCTACCCTCTGCCCTGCCCACCTCCCTCTGACACAAGCCCTCCTGAGAGACAAGGTGAAGTTTGCAGCAGTTTTAATACATAAAGCAACATGCAAGAGGTCGCCCAGGTGACCAGCCTTCACAAAAAGCTCAAGTACAGATACACCCCAGTCAGGAAGTCCCGCTCGCTGGCAGGGCCTTAAAGACAAGAGCAGGAAACACTGTTTCTCAGCAAAGGGAGTGAGGATTCCATTTTCTGGGGATGAAAAGATAAGATGTTTCTAAAACAAGCACGGCAGTCTTTAAGGATACAGACCAGCCCAAGCACCACCAGGCAGGCCCCAGGGCAAGGCCAGCCTGTTGTGAGCCGGGCCCTCACGGTGGGCGGGCAGTAAGATAGCCACCCCTGCACTGGGCACGAGTCCACGCCAGTGCCCATCCCAGTCTGTCCTCGCCTCTCATCCTAACCGCTCCTCCTGAACGCCTCCCCGGGTGTCTCCAAGATAAGCCAGTGACATGACAGGCTTCTCAGGGAGTCTGAGTGTCCCCCCTGCCCTGTTCCTTAGAGCTTCTGGACTCAGCTCACCCTTCTCCCGTCCCCTCCCACCCACCTGGTCTCAGCGCAGGTTCACTCCTCCCATGTGCTCCGTGGCCTGGTGGGCCTGCAGCACTGCCACAGCCTCTTCGACCTGTGGGGCACGTTGGGGGGGGACCAGTGCAGCAGCCCCAGCAGGGTCCTGAGACAGCCTCTCCTCCCCTGCCTCCAGCTGAGGCTAGAACNGTGGCCTGGTGGGCCTGCAGCACTGCCACAGCCTCTTCGACCTGTGGGGCACGTTGGGGGGGGACCAGTGCAGCAGCCCCAGCAGGGTCCTGAGACAGCCTCTCCTCCCCCGCCTCCAGCTGAGGCTAGAACTCCCCCTACCTCCCCAGCATTGCTGAAGAGCTGTCATCTGACTGCACCAGCTCCCGTGACAGAAACCCCCCCACAGCCATCTTCTACTCTAGCCAGACAGTGGGGGGAATCCTTCCCCACAGCTCCCTGTTACACAGTCCTGCCTGCGGAGCTGCAGAGAATGGGAAGGGCTGAAGTTGCAGGCCTTTTACTAGGCTCTCCCCGACCCCCACCTCCAGCAGGTATTAGCAAGAAAACCCACCTCCTCTGTCCCAGTAGCAGACGGCTGGCTCCGTAACCCTCCTCCACCCTCAGGCCTCCCCACTCCCCCTAGGCTCCAGCCCACCTTGGCGTTGAGGGACTCAGGGGACTCCAGCATGAGCAGCAGCTCCGAGTTGTCAATCTCCAGCAGCATGCCCGTGATCTTGCCGGCCAAGTGGGCGTGGACATTGTAGACAAGGGGGAAGAGACGCTCACCTGTATAGAACCACCTCTGAGGCTTAGGCACACACCTGGTGGACAGCCGGGCATCCCCGGGGCAGGGGGCAGGAGGGGGCCGGTATATATCATGGAACCGAACAGAGAGGCATTTCAGGTTTCCGCCCCAGGACGGCTCCTTCCAGGTGTGTCACTGAACCTTCTTAGGAGCCTCTTCCCCAAGTGTAAAGTGAGCACTGCAAGCCCCACCTTGGAGGCTGGCTTGAAGAGTGAAATTTGACATTATACGTTACACCGCATAGGTGCTCTGGCACAGCCCTGATTGCTGTGTCTTAAAGACTACTCTTGCTGGACTTCCCTTGCACTCCAGTGGTTAAGACTCTGCTTCGGATCCAAGGGGCGCGGGTTCGATCACTGCTCAGGGCACTAAGATCTCACATGCCTCAGGGTATGGCGGGGAAAAAGCCAAACTACTCTTGATCATTGGACAAGAAGCGATCACATGGAATTCTAGACAGGATACAATATTGTGGAACTTAATTTTTTGGAGGGACAATGGAGCCAAACACACAAGATAAATTCACCTTCCACCGGCGGGCACTTCCAAAGACGGGCCCTCGTGCTGGTGGCGATATGTGGAGGGTGTAGCCAGGACAAGGCGCTAGGTGCCATTAATGGGGGCGGGAGGAGAGTCAAGGAGTTTCCAGGGCACTGCCCACAGAGCTTTCCCCCTCTATGAAGCCCATTTAGAGTTTTTCTCTGAGGGGAGGGTAGGAGAGTGACAGAGCCCCAGTGAGCTGAGTCAACGATGGGGTGACGGCAATGGGGGCCTCAGAGAAGAGCCTGGAGGTCTCGGTGAAGAGAGAGCCCGGGGACCACGGCGAGCTCATTCATTCATTCATTCATTCTTTTAATTAACCGTAACCCTAACACTTCCGCAGGGCCTGCCAGACGCCAGGAGGGAGATGTGTGCACAGGAGTTCAGGTGTGGGGGACCTCGTTTATTTCCCCAGTGCATGTTTATATCCTGCCTCCCAGCAGTGGGCACTGGGTGACTGATGAAACGTGGTGACAGCCTCTTCCCATCAGGAGGGGTGTGAGGAACTACAGCACCCACCCTACAACAGGCCATCTGCTGGCAGAAACCCAAGACCCTACTCTCCTGCTCCTCCTCCTCCCCCCTCGAGCTCCCCCCAGCCATCTCCCCACATCTGGGGTTTCTCCCAGCCTGAGTCAAAGTCTCTGAACAGTGAAGCCAGAAGAAATCTCGGACTGCCTGGTCTGATCAGTGTTTGAAGATGAACAGGAGCCTGGGAAGTAAAGGCGCTTTGGACAAGGTCACCCAGCAGGCGGGTCAGCTTGAGGCTGGGGACCTGGTCTCCACCTCTGACCTCCAGCTGGTGAGTCAGCTGGTGGCGCACCCTCTCCTGTTCCAGGGTAGGGAAAGCAGCCACTCACCAATCATCTGCTTCTGCTCATGCAGCGGTGCTGCAGCCAGCGTGGACGCGGTCAGGGGCTCCTGTCCGAGGACACGCACGGCGGGCTCCTGGACCTGCACATGGCACAGGGACACATCCCTTAACCACACAGGTGGGCAAAGCTACCCCCAGCGGGTGAGCACAGGCCTCCAAGGAANGGGAAAAAGCCAAACTACTCTTGATCATTGGACAAGAAGCGATCACATGGAATTCTAGACAGGATACAATATTGTGGAACTTAATTTTTTGGAGGGACAATGGAGCCAAACACACAAGATAAATTCACCTTCCACCGGCGAGCACTTCCAAAGACGGGGCCTCGTGCTGGTGGCGATATGTGGAGGGTGTAGCCAGGACAAGGCGCTAGGTGCCATTAATGGGGGCGGGAGGAGAGTCAAGGAGTTTCCAGGGCACTGCCCACAGAGCTTTCCCCCTCTATGAAGCCCATTTAGAGTTTTTCTCTGAGGGGAGGGTAGGAGAGTGACAGAGCCCCAGTGAGCTGAGTCAACGATGGGGTGACGGCAATGGGGGCCTCAGAGAAGAGCCTGGAGGTCTCGGTGAAGAGAGAGCCCGGGGACCACGGCGAGCTCATTCATTCATTCATTCATTCTTTTAATTAACCGTAACCCTAACACTTCCGCAGGGCCTGCCAGACGCCAGGAGGGAGATGTGTGCACAGGAGTTCAGGTGTGGGGGACCTCGTTTATTTCCCCAGTGCATGTTTATATCCTGCCTCCCAGCAGTGGGCACTGGGTGACTGATGAAACGTGGTGACAGCCTCTTCCCATCAGGAGGGGTGTGAGGAACCACAGCACCCACTCTACAACAGGCCATCTGCTTGCAGAAACCCAAGACCCTACTCTCCTGCTCCTCCTCCTCCCCCCTCGAGCTCCCCCCAGCCATCTCCCCACATCTGGGGTTTCTCCCAGCCTGAGTCAAAGTCTCTGAACAGTGAAGCCAGAAGAAATCTCGGACTGCCTGGTCTGATCAGTGTTTGAAGATGAACAGGAGCCTGGGAAGTAAAGGCGCTTTGGACAAGGTCACCCAGCAGGTGGGTCAGCTTGAGGCTGGGGACCTGGTCTCCACCTCTGACCTCCAGCTGGTGAGTCAGCTGGTGGCGCACCCTCTCCTGTTCCAGGGTAGGGAAAGCAGCCACTCACCAATCATCTGCTTCTGCTCATGCAGCGGTGCTGCAGCCAGCGTGGACGCGGTCAGGGGCTCCTGTCCGAGGACACGCACAGCGGGCTCCTGGACCTGCACATGGCACAGGGACACATCCCTTAACCACACAGGTGGGCAAAGCTACCCCCAGCGGGTGAGCACAGGCCTCCAAGGAAGTCTCTGGAAAAGGGGGAGCAGGGGGCAAGATATGGACAATCGGGGGCGGGAGGTGGGCAGAATCCCTAACAAGGGCACGGTGGACTAGAAGCCCAAGTGACATTCTAATACAGATGTGTTCCGTGGTGCTAGGAACCAATGCATGTGGCCAAGTGAAGCTACATACTACTGACCACCTGGTGCCAGACAGGCACTTTTTAATCAGGTAGCTTTATGGCTGCATCCCCAGCATGATTTCTGACCCTTTCTTGGTGGGCTTTCTCTGGAAAAGAATCTGTCTGCAATATGGAAGACTTGGGTTTAATCCATGGGTCAGGAAGATGCCCTGGAGAAAAAAAGGGAAACCCACTCCAGTATTCTTGCCTGGAGAATCCCATGGCCAGAGGACCCTGGGGAATATAGTCCATGTCACTGCAAAGAGTCACACTCAGCTTTCACTTTTCACTTTAGTTTTGCTCTCTAACACCTACTTTTGTTCATTCTGCAGAAAACAGTTTGAAGTATATATACAGAAATTCTAGACAGGATATGAAAATGCTGACTTGGAGACTTCTTTAGGGGACAGGGAGATAAACACACAGTCTTTTAATTACAGAAGATGTTTTCTGTTCCGTTCTGCAGACTGATCACATTCTCGCTGCTCACCACATAAATACTAAGGAAACCCAAGTTAATCCTAGTAATAACCCAGGCAAAACAGCTTATAATGAACAAACAAAATGTGATCCTAGCTTTTTTTCCCTTTCTGTTAGTAAGGGTAGGATGCAGGGGGGAGGGCGGAATATCTCTTCTGATGGTACACATTAATAAATGAAACTTTACAAGCCAAGAAAACAAAGAAAACCAAGGCCCAGAGACCAGCAACGCCTTAGAGGAGATTCTGAGCCAGGCGCCCCTGGAGCCCAAACAAAGAGGGCAGCTGGGCCAGCCTTACCCTGTCAGTGCAGTGTGCTGGCGTAGAGTATTTGTGTGTCAGGAGAGGCCTGCTAGGGGTAGAGCATCCCGTCACACTGGGTCCTATGGTCTGTGTACCAATGTTGGCTGGAAGAAATAAGTAGGAAGGATAAGGCCCAATAGCAACTCAAAAGCCTAACAGCGCAAAACCAGCATTCACACTGAATTCCCTAAACAGTGTAAAGGGTCAACACACAGATGTGCAAACATCTGCCAGGTGAAGGAACAGATGCTGGCCTTATAGCCAGCACCTATGCACCTGTTCACAGCTGCTGAGGTACGTAAGATTCAGATCTGGTGCTGAGCCCCTGCAGGTCTGACTGCATTCACTCACATAACACACCAGGAATACTGTTTTCACCCGGATTTTAGGGAAGGGGATACCAGGTACAGCAGCAAGCAAGATCAGAGTGAGTCAGCCCCAGAACTAGGTCTGCAGGACCCTGAAGCCCACGCTGACTACCACAATGCACAGCCTCCAATGCCAGCATTGCTTTCCAAGGGAGCCAGCGGCAGGGTCACCGTGGAGGATGGTTGGGACTCCCCTCCAGCATCAACCCCAGCAGCAAGACTTTGCCCCCCAACCTGCCCTCCATTCAGCCCTCTTGGCCCTGCCCACACTCACCCACTTGCTGGGTGTGGGGCACCAGGTGTGGCACGTGGGTGGAGACCTGCCTGGAGCTTCCAACGGGGGCCAAGGGGCGCCGAGACATGGCTGCTGGCCGGACCACCGAGGCCCCGGGTGGGTAAGTGGCTTGTGGCACAGGGAACACAGAGAAAGTTTAGTGGAGGGGGACAATCAGAGGGACACACTGCACCCTAACAGTTCCAAGGTGAGGAAGGGCATGGCAAGGTGAACATGAATGGCAGACAGGGGAGGGAGGGAATTCACCGGAGACCCAGACCTCCAGGGGAGGGGGATGGAAATCTGCAATTACAAAGCCAACCCAACTTCTGTCTACCTCGGACCCCAAGAGGCATAGGTGTCAGGACCACACACCCTGGCCCCCCAAAGTCAGCTTCAGGTCAGGGTGAACTTTCCTCCTTAGAGAAGGACCATCCTCAACAGTACTGCCAATGGAGTTTCATTTTCTCAGCTTTGCAGGAACTTTCACCACCACCAGTCAAGAGAGCCTTTGGAGCTCACTGAAGGTAACAGCTCATGTGTGCATGTCTTCTACATGCACACAGCCCTGTCCTTGGTGTTTTACATGCATCTCACTCGGGCTCATGTTCACAAGAGGAAACCGAGGCTCAGAGGGGAGACATCACCCACCCAAATGACTAGGAAGCAGCAGAGCCAGGCTTGACCTCCAAGTCCACATCTTTAACACATGCTGCCCCACCGGGGGTGGGGCACGAGGGGGGAGGGGCTGGGGCACTGGGGCATGAGGAAGAAGAAGA
>SJYW01053364.1:256230-273988 GCA_006410735.1 Raphicerus campestris | reverse complement strand
TACACCATTTTTTTTCCCCATCAAAGATTCACAGACCCCTAGAATTCTATCCAGTGATCTTTCTGAGGGGATCTGTGAACGCTCAGGTCAAGGCCGTGTATGAATGGGTAGCGAAGTGCAGTTGAAATCACTTGTGTTAGGGTGTGGACTCCAATAGAGCAGATTTACAGTGTTCTCAGGAGTCTTCAAGGAGTCAGGCCAGTGTCTCAACCCTAAAAAAAAAAAAATCAGGAATTGTAAACGCAATATGGATTGAATCTTGGGAGAGAGAAATGTTAGAAAGGCCAGTGAAATCTGAATGAAACCTGTGGTTCAGTTAATAGCATTATAGATAATAATTCACAGTATTGTCCCAATTGTGGATATTGTAGTTTTGTTCCCATGTTAACATGGTACATTTGTCAAGCTAGGTGAAAGGTATAGTAAGTCTGTACTATTTTTGCAGCTTTTCTATAAATCTGAAGTCTTTCCACAAGAGAAAAAAAAATTTTTTTTACTATCACCTTTATGACCGATATGAACCAGGTTGGAAAAGCGGCTTTTTTCTCTTTAAATATGTATTTATTTGACTGCTCAGGGTCTTAGTTGTGGCATTCAGGATCTAGTTCTCTGACTAGGGATTGAACCTAGTCAGACTGTGGAAGCACAGTCTTTGCCATTGAACCAGCAGGGAAGTCCCAGAGAGGTCACTTTAATGGTTTGAAAAAAAAAAGACTAAGCACCTCTTCCTGAGGTTTCCAAAGAACTTGGCTCATGCCTTTCCCAAGGCAGTGGAGGTTTTCCAGCACTGTGCATTGGGTTTGAGTTGTGGCTAATGTGTGACCCACTGACTGGGTGACTGTGGACAAGTTTTTTTTGTTTTTTGTTTTTTTTTTCATAATAGGATTTTTGTTTCTATTGCAAAGAAAATCAACATGATAAAGGACCAAAAATACAATTCAAATTATTTTCCTGTTCAATACAAATCTCTTTAATGGAGTCTCTAGAAACTACAGCTCTTAAGAGCATCTCACTTTGTCCATAATTCACAAATTAACTAAAGAACTATATGGGTATTTTAATGAAACCCAGGGAGTAGTTGAAATCCAGGTTTTTCATCATAGTGACGCCCACCAAAAGGTTTAAGATTGTAGCCTGGCTGAGGAACCCTGCCCCTAAATTTTAACCTGTTCCAAACTATCAACCCACTTCATTATAGCCTCACTGATGAGGGCAGAAATAGTAACAATTTAAAGCAGCTTTCCATCACTACTTAGGAAAATCTTTTTTAAAATATTTATTTATTTATTTGACTGTTTCGGGTCTTAGTTGCAGAGAGTGGGCTCTCTAGTTGTGGCTTCTGTGGTTGCAGCTGATGGGCTTAGTACCTCTGAGGCATGTGGGAATCTTAGTTCCCTGACCAGGGATTGAACCCACATCGCCTAAAATGTGTGGTGGATTCTTTAACCACTGGACCACCAGGGAGGTCCCAGGAAAATCTTTAGGAGGAGAAGTTAGAGGTTGAGATGAACTCTGAAGTGCACCTATTCTCACTAACTCTGGGGAATGGTCTAGTAACTGAGGACCATCCCTCAGGTAGCAGATGGGCTGGTCTTGGACAAGTCATTCTGAGCTTCACTTCCATCACCTGTAAAGTGGGAGTGGCCATGCCTTCCCGCTCAGGTGGCTCTGCTTGTCAAATGAGAAGGCCTGTCAAGCATCTGGCATGTGGTGGGCCTCAGTAAATTTAAGGGTGAGAGGACCTCCATCAATTGCAACTTCTGGGTGCCCTCTGCACCAGGCTGGCCCCCTCCCCGGGGGAGGGAGGGGAGCTTGACCCCAGGAGTCTTCCTTCTTCACCCCCAGCAGCCCTTGTCTTGTCTTGCTTTTAGGTGATGACAGAGGGTGGCCACAGCAAAGGGTTTGGCTTTGTGTGTTTTTCCTCTCCAGAAGAGGCGACCAAGGCCGTGACAGAGATGAATGGGCGCATCGTGGGCACCAAGCCACTGTACGTGGCGCTGGCCCAGCGCAAGGAAGAGCGGAAGGCCATCCTGACCAGCCAGTACATGCAGCGCCTCTCCACCATGCGGGCCCTGGGCGGCCCCGTGCTGGGCTCCTTCCAGCAGCCTGCCAGCTACTTCCTGCCCGCTGTGCCCCAGGTGACCGCCTGCCCACCCCCCAGGCAGATCTGAGCTTTGCAGGCAGAGAGGATTCCCAGGGGCTTCTGCTGGAAACTCACTCGGCAGGCGGCCGTGGTCACCCCATCTCTGAAACGGGTAATAGTGTGCCCAACAGTGCTTCCTGATCTAGGAGAGATCTGTGAATATTGTGCGGAGAAGGATACTCTGTGGTCAAATACTGGTTTGGCCAAAAAGTTCATTTAGGTTTTTCCATGCTTTGTGATGGGAAAACCTGAACAAACTTTCTGGCCAACCCAATACACTGGGAAAAGATTGCATTAAGCCAGACAAGCCTAGATTTCTTTACCGTGTACCTTCTTCTACCCTAATATGCCAGCGGGCACTGTGACTTTCGCAAACTGGCAGGATTTACAGATTCTCCCAACTGAAATGGGTCATTTTTGTAGGCTGTGTGCTAACATCTCCTGGATGTTGATGTCCTGAGGGGTCTTGTTTGGGGAAGGAGCTTGTGTGACTTGGAGGGGTAGGAAGATGTCTGTGGGAAGATGAATGGCTCAGAGAATGGGAACAGTCCTTCCCTTTTGTAGTTACTTAAGCTGGCATGAGGGACAGTGGGATGTGTCACCATTATATCCAGGTCACTGGGCTAGTACCACTGATTAGCAGGGCAAGGACTGAGCCTGAGATCCTGCCCTGAAGGGCTCAGGGCTAATGGACCTCCTGAGATGGGAAGTAGGAGCCTTCACCCCAACTTTCTGGCTGTTTGCTGACAAGTCCCGTAGAGGGCAGACTGGTATTCCTGCAGTGGTGTCCTTGAGGGATGCAGTTGCTCACCTCTCCCCCTGCGCCCCCCGCTGCTGCCACCTCCCTTCACTCTAGGTCTTTCTCTCCTACACAGCCTCCGGCTCAGGCTCCGTACTATGGCTCTGGCCCACCCATCCAGCCTGCCCCCAGGTGGACAGCCCAGCCACCCAGACCATCATGTGNGGGCAACGAAGCCCACGAACTGCAACAACTGAGCCTGCATGCCATAACTGCAGAATCTGTGCGCCACAAAGACCCGCATGCCACAACTAAGACCTGAGACAGCCAAATAAACATTTTTTAAAATCTCGGGAGCTTTTAAAATCAAGATATCCAAAGGTCTACATTCAGGTTCTCTGACTTGGGTGTCTACTTTAGAGCTCTCCAGGGGATTTTAATGAGAAGCCAGGGTTCAGAACCATCCAGGGAGCCCATCACCCTCATCTTACAGAGGAGGCTAGGAAGACATCTGCTCAAGGTCAGAGACAACATCACGTCTCTGATGCTAAGAGGGCTGAGCACACAGCAGGTGCTCAATAAATAATAAGCAAAGAATGAAGTAGGCCAACTCTTTCATTTTCCATATGGGGAAACTGAGGCCCAGAAAGAGGTTATATCACCAGCCAGGGCCAGACAAACAGAAGTCAATGGAAATTCCGAGATATAAATTTCTGGTATCTGGCATACAGTAGGCACTCAATAAATGCTTGTTGAATGAACCTAGGTTACTGTGAGCCCCAATAAGTCCAGCTGTGTGAGTGGGCCTATATTTCTACCCTCTTCCCCTCCAGTCCAGATAAGATGCAGATAAACAGCAAGCTTCAGTGGGGTCAGACCCAGTTCCCACTCCGGAAGATGCAGCGTAGCACCACCAACTCCCTGAAAGCCACAAGGCAGGGCGGGGGTGGGGTGTTCAAGGCCAGTGAGGATGGAAGGGAAGGCTACGGATCCCCTGTGGGTGTCCCAGGCCCTCACCTTGGCACTGGTGATCACTCCATAGGGAGAGAACTCTTTCCTCAGTTTCTCATCGTCTATGGAGTCATCCAGGTTCTTCACATACAAGTTCACGCCCTAGAAGGAAAAGGATACCCGCTAGACACGCCCCTTCCCCTCCAAGTCCCAGAATGCCTTGGGATGGAAGGAGGGGTTTATACGGGCTCCACCCACCAAGCCTCCAGTTCCCAGCAGGCAGCGCCCCAGCACCCTGCCCATCACTCAGCCAGCCCAGCACCGGGAAGCTGCAGCCTTTCCCCCACCCTCATCCCCAAAGCCAAATTTCCGGAAGTGGGACTGCTGGGGGAGGGAGCCACATTCTCAGGGCAGCACACGTACTGTCACATCGAAGCAGCTGCCCCAGGAAGCCTGACCCTCACCTGGTAACGGGTCAGCCGGTCCTGCTTCATCTGCTCGAACCTGCGCTTCAGCTCATTCTGCCGCTCAACCCGCTTCTGGGCCCGGCCCACGTAGAGCAACCGCCCGCTCACCTCCCTCCCGTTCATGTTCACCACAGCCTGTGCAGAGAAGAGGCAGCCAGTTACCTCATTAGTATCTCTCTCATGAGCCCTTGGCCTTAACCTGGCCTCCAGTCCCGTCTCCTGGGTCCAGGGGGCGCCACCTGCAAGCCAGGCCAGCCTCCTTAGCTGAGAGTAACTGGTACCAGGATCAGGGCCATTTAAGGTGAATCCATTTATTAAAAAATCATGGGACAAAATTTCAGAGTNGGGCAGCACACGTACTGTCACATCGAAGCAGCTGCCCCAGGAAGCCTGACCCTCACCTGGTAACGGGTCAGCCGGTCCTGCTTCATCTGCTCGAACCTGCGCTTCAGCTCATTCTGCCGCTCAACCCGCTTCTGGGCCCGGCCCACGTAGAGCAACCGCCCGCTCACCTCCCTCCCGTTCATGTTCACCACAGCCTGTGCAGAGAAGAGGCAGCCAGTTACCTCATTAGTATCTCTCTCATGAGCCCTTGGCCTTAACCTGGCCTCCAGTCCCGTCTCCTGGGTCCAGGGGGCGCCACCTGCAAGCCAGGCCAGCCTCGTTAGCTGAGAGTAACTGGTACCAGGATCAGGGCCATTTAAGGTGAATCCATTTATTAAAAAATCATGGGACAAAATTTCAGAGTAAACTGTAGGTTTGTTTTTTTTTAATTGCGTTGAGCTTTACTTTAAAAAGTGAAATTCTAATTTGCGACATTTCCCATACTCAATATTTAGCTTCCAAGTGTAACTACACACATGATTTGAACAAAGCAACAAGCATGATTCTTTCAAAATGGTGTGATGCCAGCATCCACAGCCTTCATGTTGGGGTTTCACAGCAAAGATAACCCTTTTTGCTAACTATGAAGGCTTTAGATTAGAAGCATTGACTTAACCCTTGTTGATTTTTCTTCAGTTATGGAATCCTACATCTTCTGTAAGAGGTACAATGTCTTTCTGCAACCCATTCATAATGAACTGAATCTGCATCAATTCATCTGCAAAAATCTGCAAAAGGCAGACCCATATGTGTACTGACTCAAAGATATGGATTAGACACTGGTGTTAGGGTGGAGAAATGTTTGGAAGGGAACTGAATTTTTAAGTGGTCAGTTCATTAGTAAATACTTTCACATGATGACAACTTGCTTCTCTACCTAAACATGCAAATGAATGTAAATATATATAAAAACACTGGGCCCCCAAGAACTGACTGTCTACATTAGTCTCAGGTCATTACCTAAGACCTTGGAGACTACTGTTCCCCTGCCAGCTTCATCCATCTACTCCAACTTACCATTTTATAGTTGGGACAATCAACGTCTACATAAAGGATGGGACTTGTTCAAGGGCACACAAAAAGTTAGTTTTCAAAGAAGCCCTTAAGGACAAAACTTCATAGAATTGGTTCTAACTCCAATGATCTGTCTTCTTAGCTAAAACCTACTGGACCCTGATAATTACAGTAGAGCCCACATCAGTGGGAGAGACAGGAGAGCATATGAAAAACCAGGCAGCACCTGGCCCGTGGTACATGCTCAGTGAGAAGTGGCTGCTCTCAAGATGGGCCCAGGATCCCACCATAGGCTGAGCTCTTCCATGACCAGTGAGCTTACTGGGGCAGCAGCCATGGAACCAGCTTCACGGTGGGAGGTAAAATAGGACGTTAACCCTTTGCTACTCATAGTGTGACCTTGAACCTTTCCCTAGGTCAGGATATATGTACCTAGTACCTACCAGCAATACTAGAGATTTAACAGTGACACAAGACCAGTCCCTGCCCTCGGTTCTATCCAAGGAGAATCTGTGCTAAAGATGGAGACAGACAGGAGGGTCACCTCATCAGAAGCATTGAGGACAGGAAGAGGTGGCTTCCTGAGGAGGGAAAAGTATAAGCTGAGACCTGTCAATAATCTACAGTTATGCTGTCCAGCATGGCAGTCCCTTGTCACATGCAACTCCTGAATACTTGAAATATGGTGTCTGAACTGACGTGCTAGAGGCACCAGATTTCAAAGAATTAGTACAAAAAGGCAATGTAAAAATCTCAGTGCTTATCAATACAAATTTTGTATCACAATCCATTGTATCACTGTTATATCACATTGAAGTGATTATGTGAATACCAAAATATATTAAAATTACAGGAGTTTCTTTATCCTTGCTAGCATGGCTGTTGGACAGTTTTAAACTGCACATGTGGCCCACATTATATTTCCAGTGGATAGCACTGGTCTAAAGAATACGGGAGGGGAAGTGTTTTGAAAAACATTTTCAAAGGCTTGGAGGCAAGGAATAACATGGCACTGCCCCTCCCTGGCCTCAATCCCACCATCAAGTCAAGGTCCAGTGGTTAAGACTCAGGGCTTCCACTGCAGGGAGTGAGGGTTAGATCCCTGGTCAGGGAACTAAGATCCCCCATGCCATGTGCAGGGCCAAAACAATGGCTGTCTCAAAGGCCCCTACTAGCTCCCGTGTAGTAAGATTCTGTGAAAAGCCAGCCAACCTCAGGGTACGGAAGCAACCAGAGGAGGCAGAAGGAATCTGCCTTCACCACAGGCATAAAGGGCCCTGGCTCCAGTGGACCCAATCTGGGGAGGGACTTTTTCCTCCATGGGAAGCTGGAGCCCTCCACTCCTAATCTCCCTTGTTCCCAGGCCAGGCTGTGCACCTCCTCCATGAAACAGGGCCATGGGGATGCTCCTACCTTCTGGGCTTCCTCATGCTTCTCGAAGTTGACAAAGCCAAAGCCGCGGGAGTGGCCGCTGTCATCCCTCATCACCTTGACACTCAGCATCTTCCCTGGGAAGGGCAACTCAGCTCAAAGGGGTGTCAAGGAAGCCTCGAGATGTCCCCCACTCTCCCCCCAAGCCTTCCGGAAGCCCCAGGGGCCCCTCCCCCACAGCCTGAGCTGGGAGTAGAAGTGATCCTCAACTCCCTCGGGAAACACGCCCACCAAATTGGGAGAAGAGGTCCTGCAGGCGCTGCTCATCCACATCCACATGGAGGTTCTTCACATAGATGTTGGTGAACTCTATGGCCCGAGTGCCCAGCTCCACTTCCCGCTCCCGTCGGGACTTGAAGTGGCCAACGAAGCTGTAGACACACCGACAGGGTAGGCAGCTGCCTACGGCTGCCATCAACCACCCCCATTCCTGCTCCAGCCCGCCCAGCAGGCCTGGGTCACTTGAGTCAATTGCTGCCGGCCTTGGGGCCTCT
Source organism: Raphicerus campestris (assembly GCA_006410735.1). Lineage (NCBI taxonomy): Eukaryota > Metazoa > Chordata > Mammalia > Artiodactyla > Bovidae > Raphicerus > Raphicerus campestris. The sequence goes on along the minus strand of SJYW01053364.1, from coordinate 266,365 downwards.
GTACTCCTCATGTGGGGACTGGGCAGGACAATACTTCAAGACCCAACCACCTCCAACACCCAAGACTCTATGTCCTGGAGTAAGGTTCAGATGACTTTCCTCTTGTAACAAATGCACTGGCTCTCCTATTGCATATGAGGCAGCTGAGTGCCCGAGAGACAAGAGCACAAAGTTGGGTGGGAGTCACACAGAAAAGGACTTGAATCCTCACTTGGTAGTTGCCAAGCTGTGTGACCCCAGGCAAGTTACTAACCTCTCTGAGCCTCAATGGTCATTCCAGTAAAACTGAGGGTCAAACTCACATCACAGGGATTTGCTTATTCATTTAACATGTATTGGGTGCACTGGTTGTGAGAGAACCAGATGCAGTTTATGCCAGTGTTGCTGGGACAGGTGGCAGGGTGGGGGTGGGGGGCCCTGAAATAATTTAAATGTAATAATGAAGTTTAAAAATTGTAATTTCCAAGTCCACATAAACGTAAAATCTAAGAAACTATCCTAGATTAAGGGGAAAAAAAGCAAGTACAAGAAAACTTGAGGTACCTATAAGATATTTAGCACAGGATAGTTATAGCTGGCACCAAAAAATTGAAGGAAAAAAATAGAAGGAAATGGAATAACAGGAAAACAGGCAAAATAAACCTGCCAAAAATAGAAACATGCTTCTGGAGATTCAGGAAAAGCCCACCAAAGTTCAGGTTTACTGATAGAGAAACTCTGGACAAAATGACCCTGGGCATTTCCCAGCTCAAAGTCTCTTCCACTGCTCAGCCTCAGGCTTAGGGCTGGGCCACCTGATGAGCAGAACCAGAACTAGGGGGGAATTCCCTCATGGTCCAGTGGCTAAGACACCACACTCCCAATGCAAGGGGCTGGGTTTGATCCCTGGTCAGGGAACTAGATCCCATATGCTGCAACTAAGACTCGGTGCAGCCAAAAAAAAAAAAAGAACCAGAACTAAGTGAGAATCACTGGAGCAGATTGTCTCCAGCACCTGTGACTCAATTTTCCATCTGTAAAGTGGGAAAGACGCCAAACTTAAAGGCATGAAAGTGGCAGGCTACGTGTATGCCAACCTTCCTTCCTGTCTCCAGATCCCAGGAAACAAAGGTTTAATAAAGGTCACAGCCATACTGAGAAGGCTGGGAAGCAGACACAGATCACTGAGTCCATGGATGACTTGGCCATAGCTGGAATCTCCAAAGCATCCCCTCATTTACTATTCAGAATCACCCTCCAACACATGTCAGCAGCCCCATGTTTTACTTGAGGAAAGCAAGTTCCCAGGAGATTGAGCAGCTCATGTGAGGTCCCACTGCCAGTAAGACCACAGCTGCTCTGCATCCAGTGTCCGTTAGGGGGCAGCAGTAGGATTGGTCCCAGGCTGGCAGTACCATGATTTTGCTCCTTTAGCCCTGACCCCACGCCCCCCACCTCCTCACTCACACTTTGCGGTCATTCAGCAGCATTCCGTTCATGGTGCTGATGGCATTCTGCGCAGCCTCGTGGGTCTCAAAATGCACAAAGCCGAAGCCGCGGGAGCCGTGCTCATCACACACCACCTGCACCACAGGGAAAGAGGACACAGAGCATCCAGCAGGAGGCTCCCATAGAAACGAATGACACTCATGATAAATGACTAATATCTGAGTGCTGGCTCCCTGCCTGTCAAGACAATCCTATGTCACGCAACAGCCCTATTTTACAGATGGGAAATGAAAGCTCAGNGTAAAATCTAAGAAACTATCCTAGATTAAGGGGAAAAAAAGCAAGTACAAGAAAACTTGAGGTACCTATAAGATATTTAGCACAGGATAGTTATAGCTGGCACCAAAAAATTGAAGGAAAAAAATAGAAGGAAATGGAATAACAGGAAAACAGGCAAAATAAACCTGCCAAAAATAGAAACATGCTTCTGGAGATTCAGGAAAAGCCCACCAAAGTTCAGGTTTACTGATAGAGAAACTCTGGACAAAATGACCCTGGGCATTTCCCAGCTCAAAGTCTCTTCCACTGCTCAGCCTCAGGCTTAGGGCTGGGCCACCTGATGAGCAGAACCAGAACTAGGGGGGAATTCCCTCATGGTCCAGTGGCTAAGACACCACACTCCCAATGCAAGGGGCTGGGTTTGATCCCTGGTCAGGGAACTAGATCCCATATGCTGCAACTAAGACTCGGTGCAGCCAAAAAAAAAAAAAGAACCAGAACTAAGTGAGAATCACTGGAGCAGATTGTCTCCAGCACCTGTGACTCAATTTTCCATCTGTAAAGTGGGAAAGACGCCAAACTTAAAGGCATGAAAGTGGCAGGCTACGTGTATGCCAACCTTCCTTCCTGTCTCCAGATCCCAGGAAACAAAGGTTTAATAAAGGTCACAGCCATACTGAGAAGGCTGGGAAGCAGACACAGATCACTGAGTCCATGGATGACTTGGCCATAGCTGGAATCTCCAAAGCATCCCCTCATTTACTATTCAGAATCACCCTCCAACACATGTCAGCAGCCCCATGTTTTACTTGAGGAAAGCAAGTTCCCAGGAGATTGAGCAGCTCATGTGAGGTCCCACTGCCAGTAAGACCACAGCTGCTCTGCATCCAGTGTCCGTTAGGGGGCAGCAGTAGGATTGGTCCCAGGCTGGCAGTACCATGATTTTGCTCCTTTAGCCCTGACCCCACGCCCCCCACCTCCTCACTCACACTTTGCGGTCATTCAGCAGCATTCCGTTCATGGTGCTGATGGCATTCTGCGCAGCCTCGTGGGTCTCAAAATGCACAAAGCCGAAGCCGCGGGAGCCGTGCTCATCACACACCACCTGCACCACAGGGAAACAGGACACAGAGCATCCAGCAGGAGGCTCCCATAGAAACGAATGACACTCATGATAAATGACTAATATCTGAGTGCTGGCTCCCTGCCTGTCAAGACAATCCTATGTCACGCAACAGCCCTATTTTACAGATGGGAAATGAAAGCTCAGAGAGGTCAATCTGTTTGCTTAAGATCACACAGTAAAGAGGGACAGAATCAGACTGAACACAGGTCTTGTCTATACCACAGACCAGCCTTTAATGATCTTCATAATGCAATGGATAAAAGGATTAGATTCAAGTCACTGGTCCTCCCTTGCTGCATCATGAAACAACCCATCAAGAAGAGACTGGCGTCCCCAATGCTGCTTGTATGAAATTAACTTCTTTCATCCCTGTTATAACACTATGGGGTAAGAGTTATTAACCCCTATTACAGATAAGTGAGATGAAACAGAGGCTTCATAAGTTGCTCCAGATTGTACAGCTAGTGAATACCAAAACTGGGACTTGAACCACCTCACTTCACTGTCTCTGGCATATAGTAAAATAATAACACACTGTTTCTAATATTTATACACTTAATTTGTACATTTTATTAATGCTGATCTGTTTTAAATAAACAATTATTTATTGGCAGACCAAAAAAAAAAAAAAGAGAGAGAGAGACAGAAGAGAGAAGACTGGTTAAGTAAATAACACATCTTGGTCTGCTGTATGCATAGTCGAAGAGATTTCATGGCTGGCAGAGTTACCTGTAAGGTATATTGTTACCTGGGGGAAAAAAATCGACTCCACTTGGATTCAAGTGGGCATCTACACATTTGAGAACTTTTTTTTGGCATTTTTGATAACATTTAAGTTTCTGCTAACACAAGAAAGGCATATGTAGTGGAAACCATTTGGACAGTGAGAGAGACAAAGAGATAGAGAAAGAATGGAAAAGTGACAGAAAGAGGGGAAAGATAAAAGAAGGAAGGAAAGTAGGGAGAGGGAAAATGTGGGATGGCTATATTTTTATATAATTTTAAAGGTTACTTTCCATTTACAGTGATTACAAAATATTGGCTATATTCTATGTTATACAATATACCCCCGAGCAAGCCTACACCCAATACTTTGTACCTCCCACTCCCCCACCTCTATTCTGTCCCTCCTCCTCTCCGCATTGGCAAGCACTAGTTTGTTCTCTATATCTGTGAGGCTGCTTCCTTTTTTAAATTACATTCACTCATCTGTTGTATTTTCTGGATTCCACATATAAATGATATTATAGAGTTTTTGTTTTTTCCTGACTTATTTCACTTGGAATAATGCCTTCCACATCTATCCACATTCCTGCAAAGTGGCAAAATTTCATTCTTTTTAATGGCTGAGTAGTATTCCATGCATATATAAACCACACCATCTTTATCCATTCATCTGTTGACAGGCACTTAGGTTGCTTCCATACCTTGGCAAAGAAATTTTTAAACAGACACACAAAACTGTTAAGAATTACTATTTGGGGGAACTAGAGTTGACAGTGATGGAATCTTTTTTATTTCTTTCTACATTGTTTACACTGTAGCAATTAATGGGACTTCTCTGGTGGCCCAGTGGCTAAGACTCCATGCTCCCAGTGCAGGAGGCCTAGGTTTGATCCCTGGTCAAGGAACTAGATCCCATATACCACAACTAAGAGTTCACATGCTTCAACAAAAATTGCAGCCAAATGAATATTTTCAAAAAACATTTACCAATTAGTTATTTCAACAGCAGACTTGTTGCAAATTTTGAAAAGATCCACAAACATCCTACTCCCATTTTTAAGGTTCCCCTCTCAAGTCAGGAGAGACCTCAAGAACAAGGAAGATCTTGGGTTCATAGAGCCCCCTTCCTCTGACTGAATTTGCACTAAGACCCCTAGTGACCATGTCAATGGGTCCCCGGCTCCCCTCACTGAGGGGACTGCCCCCACTCAGCTAAGTGACACTTTTCTACCTCGACCACCATCCCAGTTGCCCAACCCAGTTTCTTTCTGGACTGACCTGTGTGACACTTTCTCTAAAATGGAACTGTGACCATGTCCCTCTGGGAATAATCCCCAGCAGCTACGACAATCCACAGAACTACACCAATCTGACAGCTGAGGCTCTCCGACTGGCGTGCACAAGTCCTGCTTCCAAATCCATAACCAATACACACCCCTCCAGCCCCAAGTAGGGCCCCTCCATGTTCAACTCAAGCCCAGCTCTGCCATTCAGATTTAATCACACTGACTGAGCCCCACTCTGAGCCAAACACCAGCTAAGGCATCCCATACTGATATATTTGTCACAAGAACCCTCCTAGGCAATTCTTATCCTCTGAGTCTCAAATGCCTGATTGGGAAAAATGGGAATAAATGACTTGTCCAAGGTCAGCCAGCCCCCAGAAATAATTATTTGATTCTTGTAGGTGCTTAATGGGCTTCCCCACTGGCTCAGCAGTAAAGAATCTGCCTACAATGCAGAAGAGCCTAGTTCAATTCCTGGGTCGGGAAGATCTCCTGGAGGAGTGCACGGCAACCCACTCCAGTATTCTTGCCTGGGAAATCCTATGGAAAAAGGAGCCTGGTGGGCTACAGTCCATGGGGTCACAAAGAGTCAGACACAAATGAGCAAGTGACACTTTGACATAGATTTATTGGGAAGTCCATTACTCTCTCTAGGGCCACCCGTGTTGTGAAAATTACCTGAGTTAACACTGGGTGGCCAAAAATTTCATTCAAGGGGTTCTGTAAGATGTCATGGAAACACACAAATGAAACTTTTGGCCAACCAATATATTCACCACCACCCTAACGAGGTAGGTTTTGTCATTGCCCCTTTTAGAGGAAACTGAGGTATGGAGAGCTTAAACAACCAGCCCAAGTCCATACTGCTGGAAAGTGGAAGAGGCAGGATTTGAACCCAGGACTCTTGGTCCCAAAGTCCAAGGTCTAACCAACTATGTTACATTGCCTCTCTGCTTGGTAGGCTGGGCTGACATCTGCACTTGGGGAGCCTAGCTCCAGATCAGGGGGAGTCCCACCATGCCTCACAAACCTTTGCTCAGCCACTCAGGGCACTGACCTTCCTGGGCCTTTGTCTCCCTGGGTCCCAATGCATCTCCCTCAGAGCTCAATTTCCTGCTGTTGCTAAAAGTCTCACCATTTCTTCCCAACAGCCTGAGAGCATGCAAGAGAGAGTTCTAACACAGAGGATGCCATCACTCCCAACCTCTCTCCTGCCCTCGCTATCTCCCCAGAAGGCTGGATATGCCAGGGTCTTGGGTAGCATAACTGACCAGCCATCCTCATAAAATATAAAGGCAAACACTCAGGGTAATGGACCACATTGAATGCTTTGTACCTAACCAGGCCCCCAATAGGGCTTCATTAGGCCTGAAAAGACTTGCCCAAGTCACACTGAGCTTTTGTTCCAGTCCTCAGTGACCCAGAGGGAGCCTCAAGCCCTCAGTGATGGGGATAGACATACTCATCCCTGTTAAGTTAGCTTCAACTAAGCCGGCAAACCCACTGCTTCAGATCCTGGCTTAGCCACTTACTTCCCACCCCCATAACATACACCTGGGAATAAGTGATCCCAATTCTGAGCCTCTCTGCCCTCCAAGGTAACTCAGGGATCCTCCTATTTACATCTTAAGAGGCCACTGTAGGTAATTCAATGAGGATGTGTATGCAGAAGATCTGCACGCGTAAAGTGCTGGGAAAATCTGCTATTCTTATTGGAGGAACTCAGCACACAGTTACAACTTCCCCTTCCACTGATCCTCAGAGACAGGAAGCAGCTCTTTCCATCATGGAGTGCCTTTAGCAGCTAATGCACCTCCTCCAGGCTGTGTACCCCTCTGAGTCACGAGAATACCCCCTCACTCACAGAGAGGGGGTAAGTCTTCACTTGAGAAGTTCAGGACTGTGCCTGTCACACAGTAGGAGTCAAGGAAGAGTTCTAACACATGGGGGCGCCATCACTCCCCCTTCCCCCCGCCACCTCCCCAGAAGGCTGCACATACTAAAGGCTGCAAGGTAACTGACCAACCATCCTCATAAAATCAGGGGGCAAAAACACCCAGGGTTTAGGCCTGTCAGGACAGACTAGCCAGCTGTATGGCCCCCTGACCCTCAACTATAAGTCAGAGAAATGCCCACATTCCTTCCCAAATGATAATAGAGCCATTAGCTCAACAAATATTTATTGAGCACCTACTATGTTTCCATATCTCATTTAGGGACTGGGAGACAGTGGTGATCCCTAAGATCCCTATTCTTAGGAAATTTCCATTCTATCATAAGAGAAATGCTACAAACATGATGTCCGTGGCCATCATGGCCCCAATTAAGGGCCTTCTTGCATCTACTTGTTCTGTCCTATAACGTCTCCTGCCCTCTCATTCTGAATTTGGGTTGTTCTCAGGACTTACTTTGGCCAGTAGAATGCAATGAAATGACAGTGCTAGTTCTGAGTCTAGGTCTCAAGAGGCCTGGCGAGCTTCCCCTCTCCATCTGCTGAGACCCTACTACTGCCATGAGAACAGCCTGAGCAAGCCTGCTGGAGGAGGAAAGCCCACAGGAAGGAAAACCAGCACAGTCCAGCTGGCGACCACTCACTCCCTAGAAGCAGAGCCATCCAGCTCTCGGTAGGCATACGAAGGATCCGGCTAAGAGAAGAAGAACTGCCCAGCTGAACTCAGCCCAAACCACCAACGGCAGAATTATGAGGCAAATAAACGGTTGCTGTTGACACCTGCTATATTGAGGTGGTTATTCGGCAACAGTTAGCCGATCCATAGGTGACCACTTAATAGTTCTATGAAGAGAAAACTGAGAACGATTATCATTCAGGTGCTAGCTGAACCTGGAACTTTACTGATAAGACCTTGTAAAGTGTAAAGTGAGGTGCTGCTTGCTAATCCTCTACCATCATTCAGGTGTCTAACCCAGAACCAACTGCCCCCCCCCCCCGGCTCCACCGCAACAGGCACACCCACCTTACAAGAGAGGATGTTCCCAAAGGTGGAGAAGGTGTCGTACAAGGCCTTGTTATCAATGGAGTCCTCCAGGTTCTTGATGAAGACGTTGCCCACACCTGACTTACGAAGTCCTGGGTCTCGCTGGGACCACATGATGCGGATGGGTTGGCCTTTGATCACCTCAAAGTTCATGGTGTCCAGTGCCCGCTCCGCTGGACAGGAGGAGAGAAAGGAGCTAATTAAAGGCATTTTCTTTCCCTGTGCCCTCAACAGCTTAATTGGGAGCTGAGCCAATCAATAAATGAGCCACTGGCTGGGTCTCACTCGAGATAAGGGCTTGAAGGCTCAAGAGGAATAAATAGAATTCATGTGTGTGGCTTCCAGGTAGGATCTCCTTCAACTCTTTTATCATAGTGAAATGAGCATGAATTTCTACCCCCATTTTATAAAAAGACAAACTGAGGCTCAGAAGGGGAAATGATCAGAAGGGTCCCTATGACAAGGGTGGCAGCAGTTTGAGGAAAGTGAAGCTCAGAGGTGCTGGGCAGCAGAGTTGAGATTTGATCCCAAAGAGGATGGCATGTTGCAATAAAGACCAGGTGCAGCCAAATAAATCATTTTTTTCCGTATTAAAAATTAAATAACCTGTGCAAAGCGCCTTGTGCCTAGCTCAAATAAGTATTTGGTAAACAGTAGTATGTCTAAGCACAACAGCATATGCCCATCGTTCTGCCAGGTGGCGTGCTGTCCTCAGCTACAGGGACACTTCAGGCTTCAGAGGCATGGAGGGGAACCGTGGAACACTCAGCGGACAAGTTTGGAAAAGTCTGGGTTTTGCATCTAGTCCTGCCATAAACATCCAGGAGTACACTCCTCCTGTCTGTAGCTCAATTTCCCATTCTATTAAATCAGGTTGTACAGGACTTGGCGGAAGACGGCAAGAAGCAGTGGCTGGGTGAAGCAGAGCAGAGGGGAAAGCTCCCTGGAATCCAGCTCAGTCACCTGCTCCCCAGCAAACTCTCAGAAGCGGGAACCTCCCCAGCCTCCCAAGAGCCTCAGAGTAAAGGCGCCCCCTTGTGGACTTGGCTGGGGCAGGCCTCTTTTGGTTGGTTTCCAGTCTCACACCTGCTATAGTTCCCAGGATTCTTCTTAAGTTAGCACTCCGAGAGATGGTGATGAACAGGGAGGCCTGGCGTGCTGCGATTCATGGGGTCGCAAAGAGTCGGACACGACTGAGCGACTGAACTGACTGACTGAGGGCTTACAATGTACCGCATGACACTGGAACTACTTCCTAGACACAATCCCCATTCCCTCCATGCTCCTAGGGAACAAGCCTTAGTTCCATTTTACAGAAAAAGAGGCACTAGGTGTGACGACTTGCTCGAGCTCACTCTCATGGCAGAACTCCAACAAAACCCAGCGCTCTTAATTTTTCTCCTTTCAGCTCTGAACAGAAGTCAGGACATACCCAGTTGGCAAGCTCTGATCGATCCTATCAGTTCTGAGAAATGGGCTGTGGACTCCAGAGGGGAGGCAGCTTTTCGGGGTTCCCCAAAGTGGAGGCGCCTGATGCCGACAGACGCCAGGATCCGCTGTCAGGACAGGCCGCAGACAGAGGCTGAGCATTCCTGGCTGCCCCACCCACCATCACCTGTGCCTTCCGGGGCATCTTCCTCACCAGGTGATGTGCATTGCTTTCCTCCTACTCTACTGGGCAGGTGCCACCCCCATTTTGCAGACAGGTAACTGAACCTCAGAATGACTCATTTGCTTAAGGTCGCACCGCTGCTGGCCTTCTAATCCCAGGTCTGGCTGACCCCTAAGCCCTTGGCTGTTTTCACTCAGCAGCATCACCTCTGTTCTGGAAGATGGAGCACCAGTGAAACAGTAGTTCAGTTCGGTTCAGTAGGGGGCACACTAATTGCTAGTTCCTGTCTCAGGGCCCGCCTCCCGCAACTCTGGATCTTAGTTCTCCTGGCTGCAAAATGGAAGATGCGAGAGTGGCCAGAGATGAAAGCGCGCTGGTGGCTAGGATACAGTCTGTCTGTCTGTCCGTCACCACCACCACCCCCGCCCCCCAGCTCCCCTGGGGGCTCACCGTCCGCGGGCTGCTGGAAGTTGATGTAGGCGTAACCCAGCGAGCGGCGCGTGGCCACGTCGCGGCACACGCGGATGGACAGGATGGGACCAGCGGGCGAGAACTTCTCGTAGAGCATGGCCTCGGTCACGTCCGGGTGCAGGTCGCCCACGTAGAGCGAGGCGAGCGGGTAGCCCCGGCCGCTGGCGTTCATGGTGGGCGCGCGGCCCCGCGCTCGGCGCCCGCGTGCGCT